>JBCNYG010000001.1:52933670-52950028 GCA_039654305.1 Porochilus rendahli | reverse complement strand
CCCCCCCCCCCCCCCCCCCCCCCCTCTCTCCCCCCTCCCTCTTCCTCCTCCTTCCCCTTTTTGTCTGTGTGTGTGTAATGATTTGAGGTTTATTTCAGGAAGAGGCAAGATGAAGGCTAGAAAAAGCCCCATCCCTCTTTCACATCTGTTCCGCAAGATCTGTATCTTGTTTTATGTGTGTGTGAGTAACCCCAGCCTGGTTGTAATTCCCCAACCTCCTCAGTTATCTCTTTCCTTCCCTTTCTCTCTCTCTCTCGCTCTCTCTCTCGCTCTCTCGCTCTCTCTCTGTCCGCCGAACCCACAGGGACGAGACACCCACCTTTTATTGTCCGAGGGAGCGATAATGACTCGTTATCTGTGTGTGTAGTGTTTTCTCATGATTAGATTAATGTTTGTAAAAAATAATCAGAGATCCAACGGAGGAAATCAGAACACCTCAACCCCCCCCCCCTTGATGAGCAGCTTTTCTTTCTCAACAGTGTTTACTCTTCTCATCCATGCCTGATTGTAAACAACTCCCCCCAACCGGTCCATGTTGTGATCCTGCCGGTAAATGAGAGCACATGGAGCATGCAGGATTATCCGTTTACTGCAATTAGATTTGGGCTTCCCCTCACAAAGGGTTGGGAGCTTTTCCAGGAGAGACGAGACGACCATAAATAACACCGTTTCTGTTACGGATGAGCAAAAATACAAACGCAGCTGAAGTGGATTTGCTTTAGTGTGTTCTTTATCCCAGAACTACGACACATCTGGAAGAATGGCTCCCTGTCAGGCTTTTATTCTGCGGAAATCACAGAGCATTATTTGTAATAAGGGAGTCTCTTCACTGCAAAATGAATACATACATAAACATTGTAAAACATATAACAAAATTGGCTTGTCATGGCTTGGGTCCTTGTGGCCTGAGAATAGTTTTTAAGCTGCATCAGATGATTGTAGAGGTCAGGGAGACTAGAGGGTGGAAATGTATTATTGTTATACCTAAGGTTCAGGAACTTGTGTGAAGTTAGATGGTTTCTGGCGCTTACGCTACAGCAGCAATAAACAGCCTGACCAAAAGACCAAAAAAAACCCCCAAAACCTCAGGGTGTTGCGTTTTATTCCAAACAGATTTGTTTTGGAAAACATTTGCAAAGTACTGAAGCACTTCAAATGCATGTGTGAGTTGTTGCTATAGAAACTGTAATCTATTCGAGTGATCTCGTTAACCTAAACCTCTCAGCATTAATCGATGATTTTTTTGACCAATCAGAATCAAACAGGATGAATTAACAAGAAACCTGATGCATTATGGACCTTTTAAGCAAGTGTGACGCAGCATCTGTACTGATGTTTGATGGTAGGCTCAAACGTGCAAAGGCTGACCGTCATGCAGAGGATGAATTTGAGCGAATAGGGTTTATTTTTCAACACTTTTTAGTCTCAGCTAGTCTCCACTGCAGTCTAAACCCTTCTTCCATTGACGTGGAAGTTCCCTCGAATGGATCCCACTTGGTTTAGAAGCTCTCGAGTTTTGCTGCTCTAGCATTACTCTGTCTTCTGTCTTCCCATGAACTTTTTATCCCAACCTCGTACACAGAGATCTGGCCCGCTCTGTGACTAATTACACCAGTATGTCTTTGATATGTGGGATGCCAGCGAGCCGGTCCAGTCCCGTCGTTTTATTTCCTTCCTCAAACGCCCAGTTTCCATGGTTCGACCCGATGGACCTCCACCTCCGTAAAGCGCATGTGAGGAACGCTGCTAGAGTGAAGGGATTTAGCCGTGTCACGATGCTGTGAGAAACGTTTGTGTAGACAGATAGCAGCGTGATTAGAAGAAGGAGGTGGAAAGAGATGCCTTCTGGGAGTCTCTCTCTCTCTCTTTCTCTCTCTCTCTCTCTCTCTCTCTCTCTAAATCTGTGTCTATAATTCAGTCCTGCTCCGACTGTGAGTCGGGGTTCCCTCTGTGCTGTCTGACATAACAGGAAACGGAAACGGCGTTTACTGCCACGCTGAGACTTTAAGCATGAAATACGTCAGTTTGTGTTTAATTTTTCTTTCTAAGCGTCTCAACCCCCCCCCCCCATGATGACAGCAACGAAGGAGAACTCGAATAATCTCCGCCTCTCTCCCTGCCCACTATCTCTCTCATATTGTTAGATGCCTTTAATAACTGTAGTAAGCTTCCTCTTTTGTGCCGCTGCCATAGTCTAGACGTGTGTGGCTCAGATAAGGGAGAACTCACTTTGGTTTTGGGCTGCAGCTAAAAAGGAATTGGGGAGGGGGATGGGAGGACCGAATGGTAGTAGGGAAGCAGGGAGCGGGGGAGCTGAAGGTGTGTGAGAGGGTGATTTGGCGGGGGAGAGAGAGAGAGAGAGAGAGAGAGAGAGAGGCAGGAAGGGTGGGAGGAAGGAGAGACTTCAAGCTATTGATGGGTAAAGAAGGGAGGGGTTGAGCGAGCGAACGAGTAAGAGTGAGTGTGTGTGTGTGTGAGAGAGCACAGAGGGAGGGGTGTGTGTGTGGGTAGAGACTATTCTGAATGAGGAAGCGGCAGAGCCATTTTCACTGTTGAGTAAGAGCACGCTGCTGTTTCAGGAGAGAGGAGGGAAAAAGAAAGCGCAGTTTTCTGGATTTTTCCAGATTCCCAGGCGTCTCTTTCTCTCTCTCGTTCTCCGTCTCTCTTTCTCTTTATCTCTGTGTCTGGGTGTCGAATGTGCGAATCTTTCGGTGGCGGGACACAATGGGGCAAAGTGCCTGTGGCGACTGGGCCGTTGTCCTCCTAAGAGGGGGAGGGGGAAGAGAGAAGACCGGCGCACGGAGCTAACGCAGCTAGCCGGCCTCAGGCCCCTTTTACCTCTCTCTCGGTCTCTCTCTCACTCGCTCCTTCTCTCTCTTTCTCTCTCAAGGCGGACAGGAGCGCTCTTTTCGGGACTTCTCTCAGGACTTAAAATCTTCACTGCTCTCAGGATTATTGTGGACTTCCTGTGGATTTATCATGTGTTCGGCACAGTGGATCTCGGGACATGTTTATCTGAACTGGAGATTTGAAAGCTAGCTGTGCTCATGTTTTGGGATTAGAGCAGTCCATTAAAAAAAAAAGTTTTCAGCCTTTTTTTTGTTCATTTCGGTTTTGTTTTCTGGAGACAGGAACCTATAAATGGATTACAAGATGCATTCCAAGTCCAATGATTTGCTGGATTTTCAGACACTGGATGCCCTTTTGGAAAAAATTGCACATTATTCAGCAGCAGTAAAAAGGTAACGTGTCTCAACTTTTTTTTTTTCCCTCCAAGTATTTTAGCTTTACAAGCTTTCCTGCTTACAAATAACCCTTTCCTCTACAGTAATATCCAGGTTTGTTTATAGGACTGATCAGAACAGTTACCACGCAAACAAACAAGACGTTTTCACACGTTAGACATGGAACATGCGTCTGTCCAAGTTTTTGGACATGTCTTCAAAAACGAACTGCATTCATTGTTAGCAAGGAAATGCTTAAAAAGCCCTGGCAAGGCAGCCTCCTGGTGAGAGAGGGGTGTGTGTGTGATAGAGAGAGCGAGAGAGAGAAAGCCTGGGGGAGGTGGTGCGTTCAGAGGAAGATGGGGGTGGTGTATTTGTTGTGGCAGCAGGCGAAGGTTTTGGAAACCTCTCCCAGCTTGACCTGACACAAGGAGCTGAATCTTGATTTATTATTCTTTTCATTCTTTTTTTGTATAAATCGTTCAGGCGTTATTAATCCTAAGACTTGACCCCCACAGCCGTTGTTTTCCCATGCTATGTCAGATGTATTGCGTATACAGTAGGGAAAATCAAACCACAGTGGAAAACGTGGCGGAGAAAAGTTCTGTCTTGTAGTTCACGCCGGACCCGAGGTGTATTTTGATCACGAGATGTTCACCTCGTGAGGCGACCCCCGGCTGTGAATAGCATCTGACCTTTTTCCACTACCCCGAGACGCGCCGAGCCCTTCACGTCACTCTTTGATCATCACACGTCTGCTGAGCGTGACGAGGCTCGTCTTTTGTCAGTTGTATGTGGGTCAGACTGACGTAAACCTGTGGAACATTGCAGCAGTCAGACGGTGGAAAAAGTTCTCAGCACAGAGGAACATAGTGCTGCTCTCCTCCTACTGCCTGGCTCATAATGACCAGTGCATGTTTTCTTTTTTCCATGACTGTGACTTTTAAATGTTTTCAGTATGCTATCCCTTCCTTTCCTCTGTGTGTGTGGGGGTGTGGGGTCAAGGTAGCAACACAAAGCATATAGTAAACGCTGTGTTGGGGTAAAACCAGAAATTATGTCCTCCTAAACCCAAGTCCAGAGCTTTTAATTTCGGAAATGACTGCATCCGGTAACCTGAAGAGCATCTTGGGATTTGGCGTTTAGAGTCGGTGTCTCCTGGAGGAGCAGCCTATAGAGTAGCCCAGCCCGCAGCGCTAACTCAGAGCTAAGTCATAGCATCAATTATTCATGTATAAGCTTTCAAACAAATAACCAACCTCTCGCTTCCCATGTTTCTTTTTTGGAACCCCCCCCCCTCCCCACACACACACATGAACAAATGATTAACTCTTTACTTTTGTGAGAGCCTTTTTTGTTTGCTCTCTGGGAAAAAAAAACTTGCTGACTTTCTGTTTTATGTGGTTGAACATGGGCTTGGCTGGCTCACAGAACCAGATTTCCTGGTTTTCTTTTTGCTCTCTGTGCTCACGCTAGCTAAAGCCACTTCCTCCTTCAGCAAGCATTCCACAGGAGTTTGTAATGATTTATGCCCAGGTCAAAGGTCAAGGCTTATTGCAGCGAGGGTTTGGTGAGAAAGGAAATGCACCGGGGAAGTTTTTAGTGACCGTTAGGAGCCTGCGATACTTTATTCCATCACCCCCACCCTTTCTTTTTCCATAGCAGTTGCTGGAAAGAAGTCAAACGTGTACGACTTCACTGTTCTAGCCGGCATCGTGTTTATTTATTTATTTATGTTTTGATGTAATGCACACACCCAGACACAGTGACCTAGCAGGAACTTCCTTGGCAGTGGAGCGTTAAACTGGATTCTCCAGTGTTTTTCCAGCCTCACCTCGATCCATCACACACATCTGTAGTGAATGTACAGCACAAGTCTATAAGAGCCAAGGTCAATTAGGAAGAGGAAAGTATGGGGTTATTTGGGGAAAATACACACTTCCAAGCTGTGCACATGAACGGTGATGGGGTTTGGAAGAAGGTCTTTGTAGAACAGTACATTTTTTTGTTATATACTCCATGGATGATGTGTTAAATAACTGTTTACATACACGGTCCTAAAAGTATACTCAACGCCAATGAATCCGCAACACTCAGAATAAATTATATATGTTTAATATTTTGTCTCGAAATGGTCAATTAAATCATACAAATCAAATTCATACATAATTTGAACAGCGTTAATTAACAACTGGAAATCTTTGTCAAAATATTGCAACATGAAAAAAGACTAAGGATCCGCTTCTTTCCAAAAAAGGCCAGGAAAGGACATTTAACGCCTGCGGCTGCAGACATTCAATCATTGCTCATCATGTGACACTCGAGGCATGGTCAGGATTCCACTGCAGAATGCTATGCATTTTTGCTGAGCTTTATGTAGACAAGATGACCTCATTGAATGCACCCATTTCTGATTATTGAGACCCCAAACAATTGGAGCCTAAAAGAGTCTTGGGGTTATTGATATGCCAGTACTCATGCTCAGATTTGGATGGCTACTTTGAGTCGTGTACATTATCTTGTCATGAGCAGCACCTTGAACCTGAAGAATTCAACAGCTACAAGAACTGAAGTGAATGTTTGAGATCAAAATAAAAAAAACTCTCTGGTGAAATTCAGAAGATGTAGATCAGACGATATAGATCTCCATGACAGCAAACTCTTCTGGGCGTCAGCAGGTTTCAGCTTGTTAAACCAGTTTACAAGTATAACAAGAAACTTGTTGTACTTTAACCTTTAAATCCACACATTAGCCCTGTGACCCTGATCTGTCACTTTCACAGCCGGATGATCAAGTCTGAATGAGGAGGATTTGTTTTTTTCTTTCTGATCAACTGGTATTTTTTTTTTTCATCACACAGGAGTCATGTTGCTTTATACACATTGATGATGTGAATATAGAGAATATTACTGGATTCTTTTAGACAACAGGAAAAATGGGTGGTGTCCTCTATTTTCATGGCTGAAGTGCCCTTGAGCAAGGCACCTACTCCACAACTGCTCTCCAAACATCGCAGTGTGGTTGCCCACTGCTTCGAGTGTGTGATCACTGTTTGTGTGTGTACTCACTTTGGATTGGTTAAAATGCAGAGCCAAATTGCTCTTGTGGGAATAATGCAGTATATTCAAACAATAAATAAATAAATGATTAAGGACAGAAATGAACCTGATCCCTCATTTATTTATATTAAACTAAGTGTAATATGTTCATAACGTATGGAAATGCAATGTTTATTAGAGTAAATGAAGCTGTAGCGTGTCAAGGTAGAGACAAAACAAATCTGTTCCCAGCAAAAAACTTTGGAGGGAAGTTATATTAAAAGAAAATTGATCCGATCATGTAGCAAACAGAGAATGACATATCAGAAAATTCCCCACATTGTAAAACGTTTTAAAAATGTTTTGTAGTAAAAGGTCATGTTGCAAATTCAGACAACGCATTAACAAAAATACATTGCACAGGGCTTCCCAGCAGCACATCGACAAGGTGCCCCGGGGATCGCAGTTTCGAATCCGGATTGATGCCACAGCCATCCGTGACCGGGAGTCCATGGGAGCTAATTAACCGGGAGGGAGGGATGGCATACACTCAGTTCCCTGTTGTTCACAGCGATCACAAGCAAGTCATGGGCGTCTGTGAACTCATTCGTACGAGAGGGCGCTTTCCCTCTGAGCGTGTTAGGCCGCCCCCAAATACGCATGCACAGCAGTTTGAAAAAAGGCAGGCGGTAGCATCGCATGTCATGGAGGGGGCATGTGTATGCTTACGCCCCTCCCTGGTCGGTGGTGGTCATGTGATAGGGAAGGCAAAATGTTGATGGGTGGGAATTGGATACAACTAAATTAGGGACGAAAATGGGGGAAATCAACCAAACCCCACACAAAAAAAACAAAAAAAGACAAAAAAACCCCAGACTGCAGGGTAATTCCGTGCTAAATCACCATATGTCAGAGCAAGTTCCCGAGTGACAATCCCAGATTTTTCACATATATTTTTTTTATTTTGATGTCCTTGTAATTACCTACTGTGCAAAAGTTACCATCATGAACAAAACCGTAAACAAAAGTGCTATCGTGGACGAATGGCATTCCAGGAAGCCATGTTTGAAATGGCATAAATATGTATGTCTCATACGAAGCTCTCCTCCTGTGTGCAAAGACATATTTTTAACATGTTAGTGTGAACAGTTCAAATGTTATTAGCCATCAAACTTTGGAAGTGTCATTGCACTAAATATGGGGCTTTTTGTAGGCTCAGTGTCTCCAAAACAAGTGAAGATATTGGCCTAAAATTTTGCCACAGTAGTTATTGGCTACAAGGACATCAAATTAAAAAAAGTCTGAGATGGTCTGTTGGGAGCCTTCTGGTGATTTGCCATGGAATTACCCTGCAGTGTTTCCCGGTCACTTAAATGATAAACGCATCAGTGCAACGTGAGATGAAACGCAAGTATTTTTGTTTTATTTTAGTTTTGGCATTTTGCCAGTTATTAGCATGCCAGTTCAAACAACCAGACAAAATACACACCATTACCTGTGAAAAAGGCAAGATGAACTGGCCGGAAATAACTGCATGACAGTAACGTGTCCTCTGAAACACTTCATGTCATGTAGTCAGAATTTGTGATGTGTTAACCTCTCAGAGCCCCTGTAGGTATGGGGTGTACTTAATATATACAGCAAAATATGACGTTTGCGTACATACAGCTAAATATGTGGTGGCATAGGGGTTAATACATCTACCTCACAGCAAAGTGGCCCCGGGTTCGAGTCCCCGGTTCGACACAGGCGTTTTTGAGTGGCGTTTGTATGTCCGTGCTTGTGTACTATATTAGGTATGTTGGCTGTTCCAAATTGCCCCTAGGTGAGTGAGAGTGTAAATGTCTGTGTGTTGGCCCTGTGATGGTCCTTCAAGCTGTGCCCAGTGTAGGCTATAATAGGCTCCAGCCTCCTCGTGACTCTACTTGGAAAATAAAATCTGGCATCTCTGGGAAGAATTTATGTTGGATGTGTATCAGAAGACTAAACTCCCAGAGGCGTCACCTGGGAATAAAATGATCAGACAGCATCAGAGCAGGATGGAGGAGGCAGGAGAAGTACCTTCATTACCCATTCATTATAGATTGATTCATGAAGCACGGAGCATGTGAGAAGTGATGGATGTCCCCTCAGGTTGAGGTGGAGATGTTTCGTAGGGGAACTGTTTATTTCCTCTCGTTTTTTTTTCTCTTCATGTTTTACTTGGCGCATGTTCACGTTATGTCTTTACCTGAAGTGCTATATGTACAGTAGTTATGATAGATGATTATCTGTACTGTAAGTGCATTGGTCATGAAGACGGCTCTGCTGTATTAATCTGTAGAAATATTTCCGGGCCTTTCTAGTCACCAGTCTGTGCCTGTCTCTTGTCTCTAATGTGACTAACATTAATATAATGAGTAGACTGAATTTGTACTGGAGTGATCGAACCCATTCTGGTTGTAGGATATGGTCCGATCCGGAGGCTCTCTGTTGGTTATATTCCTTCACAGATGCAGTCACATTACACTTCGGTTTTCAGAGCCAGAAGAGACAAACAAAATCAACGTAAGCTATTCGAATCATGTCACTATGAAAATCTTAAACCTTGCCCTTGACTGCACCTTCAGTCTTATTCCATGCAAAAACAGTGACCTTAAATCAGGTCTTTTAAAAAGTTTACTTCGTCTAGCCGACACATCCTGCTGTCTTAAATTTAAATGTATACAAATGATGTTAGCCCATATAACCTTTTTGTGCTCCCTATTAATCTTTCTTCATTGAATTCCTAAACAGTAAACTATAAAGTTAAGGTATTATTAAGGTAACATTGTTCAACACTGTTAAGGTAAACTGTTTACCGGTACTCAGGAATGTTGCATTTCTTTAGAAAGATGCAGCGTAAAGCTTTTTGTTTTGGAACATTCCGCCCAACAGTGCACAAGGTCCAGTCTGAGATTGTTTATAAGTGATTTGTTTATTTGAAAGGAAATTAAACCCAAACTTAAGCTTACATGCATTGGTTGTCTTATTGTTTCATGAAAGAAACGTGATTACTGCTTGTTTTCATCAGTAATATGAAAATATGTTGTTTTCCTTCATATGTATGATCGGACTCCTGAACGGAATCGTGTACGTATTGTAGAAGTGCCTTATTGGTGTTTTTTTTAGTTCTTTAGTTTATATCTGATTTGTTAGTTTAATATCCGTATTCTGTTATTATTGCCATTAATTTGCCTTATATTAACTGTGGTATTCACAACTTATTTTTATGATTTCACACACGAGCAGCCTTTTAAAACTGGCTAATGCAAACTGAAGGATTTTAGCAGATTGCACCTTTGAAAATATAAGTAAAAACCACCACATGATGAATTTACATTTGTTCATGTGTAGCAGGAGAGTTTGTAAGGCTTGCTTTTTTCACTTTAAGGATTTGGATTAAAACAGATTTTGTTGACGTAAGCAAATAATTATATCAACTTAATACTTACAACTCTGAGAAAAGTGAATGGTTTGAGTGGAACTCGTTCTAGGGCTGGGCGATATGATATAATATCGGTGTTGTTATAAATTACCACTCCCAAGAGGTTACGATTGATTGCTAGCAGTTTTACACAAAAAGCTACATGCAGATTTTTATCAAATTGCATCCTGATGCGAGGCTTTGGACAAGAAAGACATTAAGATTTTGGAGATGATCCAAATCAAATTCTAGCAGCTGGAATTCTTTAAGGATCCTTTAACACTGTGAGGTAGGGCGATGTTTGACATTTGATTTGTGTTGCGTATGGCTGGGCTTAGCAGAGATTATTATCTCTGAGTGCTTTTGTTCTAGTTTGTCTGATTTGGAATACTGTAAAACTTTTGAATAATTTTTATGCTTTAGAAAAAATTATTGGAAGATCCTGACACACAATACACTTAATTTCTTGGCCATTACTTCAAGGGTTGTGCTTTTGACCTGTCATTCATTGGCGTAGTAAAATCATGGCATGACCTTACTGCACTTAACTCCTTCCCACCAAGAACAGTCCCGGAACAATTTATCACGTTATAGAGTATACTATAAATGAACATTATCACCCACTCCTTTATCTTACCTTCCTCAGAGAGGTGGTTGGTACAGTATTGGCGTTTGTTATAGTGTATCAAAAACTGTTTATATAAACACACTCCAATAAAATGAGATGCAGACAGTTACAGATAATTATCGTCAGGTCATTAGTATTTATGAGCTTGCAAATGTTTAGAACCTAGTCAAATCTTCATCACCATAACAACAGACCTGGCTGGTAGCTTTGATGAATTCGTCCCACTTGTACTTTGGCTTTTTGTTCTCTGCTGGTGAACTGCATCATTTTTATAATATAAACAGGTGAATTATTTATTCATCTCAGAAAACCCTGTCAGGCAAAATCATTTCCAACTGACTCCTAACAACAGACATGAACACTTGCTTTTGTATTGAAGCTGCGGTCAATAAATTTTATTTTACTGAGTCAGAGAACCTTTTAGTAGAAATTTCTGTTCTAGAATCAGTTTTTTCCAACAAAAATTAACCTGCAAGTTTAAATCCGTTTACAGCGAAATCTACCAGAGTGAGGCAAATAAAAACCTGAAGAATGATATAAATTAGAGAAAGCTCATGTAACGCATATAGTAGGGGTGTGAATCTAACAACTCCCGATTCAATTTGATTCCGATTTTTGGTGTGCCGATTCGATTCAGAATCGATTCTTGATTCATACCGATGTTTGATTCATAACCATTACGAACAAAGGGAGCCAATTTCACGAGTAAATACATTCTTCTATAAGCAAGGAACAACTTCTCTAAGAAAGAGAGAAATTATTTTACTACACAGCTGGTTTTGTAGAAGTACTGATCCGCTTTGCTCGTTCAGCTTTGGTTGGGAGTTTAGTGAAGTGATGGAGTGCGTGTTGGTCAGGAGTTGGTCGTGCCTGCTGCTCCGTTTCCTTTAGCTCCGGTTGATGGTGTCAGATGTTGGCTCGGTTATTTGAAGTGTTCCCCATATACTTATGTCATGTCAAGCTCCTTCTTACCCGTAAAATTGTAAAATCCGAAGTGCACCCAAACATTTGCCTTCAGCGAAGACGGCACTGGCTGTATTTCTTTTTCCTCATCTTTGTCAAACCTAGGCTAAAAGCTAGTTCTGGACCCGCCACTCGCTTGAGCAATTCACGACGGAGGCCAAACGGAACAACGGAACGGGACAAACGGAAATGTTCGAAAAAACGTGTTTTTAAACGTGAAAATTTAGATTGATTCAGAATGCTAATAATTGAGAGAGACTTCAAATGTGAATCTTTGTAGTATTAAACACTGCAAAAGATCAATTATAATCTGTGTCTATTTACTTATGTGATCCGTCACAGCAAAGTGGGTATTAGGTCAGAAATTATTAATTTTGAGTTATTTGTACCATTTTGTAGCTGATATCCTAAGAGTTAAAATACCAAATTTTCTGAGATGTTTGTGTAGTTTTGGAGTAATTAGCTAAAACCTGCCAGTAATTTTCAGCCCTTTAAGCAGCTTTGGAGAAAATTGTGTTTAAAGTTCCACAAAGTATTTTATAATTTCTGACTTAATACCCAATTTCGTGTGACGGGTCACATGTATTTCAATTCTGCAATGTAACAGTGCAATTTTTAGAAGTTTTTCACACTCTGAATATTTAGCTTATATGTGACCCGATTTGGCAAAATGAGTCAGAAGTCGCAGGTAGTGATTTCTAGATATAGGCCGATTTATGTGAAACAGTGTGATTTTATAGATTTTTTTTGGGTAAATTTCAGTAGGAAACATACTATATTTTCACCTGCCAAAGCCATAACAAGGTAACTGAATGCTAAAATGCACAAAAACAGTGTTTTGTAGAAGACTACCACCGCTTACCTTCAGAAAAATTCTACCTCGGACGTCTCTCTTTCTATTTTTGCCATCTACAGTGACGTCATGTTGATTTTCAGCCAATCGCATACGAAAAAAAGTTGTACACAAATGTGTACAAAAAAAAAGTGCTGCTGCTATGGCTAACTAAATTTTTGGTCACTGTGACTCATTTTACCAGATCCAGTCACATATAACATCAGCGGTTCCTTCCGGCAACATCAGTCCAGTGTGGTAGTGACGTGAACTCATTGGATTGGCTGGTCTACGCCACTGACTGTGTGTATCATAACACATTATGGTCCAGTGCTGAGTTGCACAAACGACAAGCGCAGAAATCGCAGAAGGCATTTATTTTTGTTCCTAAACCACCTGACGACAGGGAAGCCGAGTCGGCAAAACATTGGCCGCGTAAACCATTTCAAATTCACCGTCACGCTCATCTCCGGCAGCGTTCTCGTCCTCAGAGTCACTAGAATGTGACGTCTCACCGTCTCCACAAGAGGCTCCTCCCTCTCTGGTCCAAATAGGAAACAACTTATAGCCATTTCCTCCAAATTGCTGCCGTACGTGATTTTTAAACGCATTTTTTATCACCTAAAATGTCGCTCGCTGAATAGATCTGCTTATTTCCTTGCGCCGGACAACCCCGCCCAACGAGTTCACATCACTTCTGGGGAAAAAACAACCACTAACCATTGGTTCAGCCCCTGCTAGTAATCTACAGGATAAAAATACCAGTTTTTGTGTTTTTTATGGTCATTTATATCAAAATAAATGCCTGTATCACTTAAACATATTACATACGGACTAATTATGCTGTAAGGTTGAACAATACTGGTATCATTAATATCATATAGCGCTGGTTAGGTTTCTTTCTAATGATAGCTAAGTACACGCTGCGTGGGTAAGCTGCTGATAATCATTACAGGTGTTTAAATCAAAATCAAATAGCCAAGTGTCAACAAAATACTTATTAGCTCACTTACTAATGCTAGCCACATAGCTCACTAATAATATTAAGAGTGTTGGGATTTACCGCGTAAATGCGTCACTTTACACATCAGAATTAACTGATTAAGCATTATCCGTGTTAACGCAGCCGTAGAAATGTAGGTTAGAGTTCAATCATGTTCAGTTTCAATTCCAGCTACAGCTGAAACCAAATTGTTTAAAAAAAAAAAAAACAAGGAAAAAAGGGACAAAGCCAAGAAAAGAGGTGTTAGTGACAAAAGAAGGAGCGCGATGAAGGATATTGCAGATGAAAACTGAGAAAGTAGAGAAAGGTGGAGAATAGCAGCAGAGCAGAACATTACACCGAACGAGATTACATTGGGATTTTGATTAAAAGACAAAAACAATGGCAGAGGAGAAGAAAGGAAGGGAGGAATCAGGATCAATGTGATGAAAAGAGAAGAAAAGAGCGGAGTAATGATGCTAGAGAAACGCGAATGAGGTGATGTCATGGGATCACAGTGTTTACTAGGAGATTCCACACGAGCTCCTTATTCGCTCATTCACGTCTCCTGGAGCGTAAACGTGTACGGGGTAATTACAGCGCAATTTTACTGTCGAGCGAGGACACCAAGTCTTCCGTACAGAAATACGAAGGTACAGTGTGAGTGAAAACAATGAAACACTAAGAGAGAAAATCTTTGTAAATTACTAGGAAAGAGATTTACTTTTTCTTTCTTTCTTTTTTATATACATACAAAGTAAAGACAGAAGACTTCAGTAAAATCAACATATACTTCAGCTGTATTGCTTAATTTAGCTAAAAAATTGAATTTGAATTTGAGCTAGCATGAAATTAGTTAGCATGCTAGTTGCATCAGAATCAATGCTTTTCTTAGCTACTATGTGGCTGTTCTTAAATTTGACTAAAAGTCAAAATGAGCCCAAAATGATCAGGAACAGTGACACGTTCCTCCAATGTGTCGAAAAAAATTACTATAAGACTTTTAACATTGATGTTAGAAAAGATAATAAATTACTAAGAGAAGATTACGCCTTCGGTTTGTCGCTACAACAGACTTAAAGACTCCATGCTATGTTAAGTCATCCATTAAAACCTCACAAACACACTGGAACATTTTCGTTCCTTGAAATTAGTTTTTGTTCCTGCCGTCCGACAGAATTGCATACTAAAGAATCAGCAGTTTTATTATAGCTATCTGTGTATTTTATTGATTTACCAATATATCTGAGGTAAATGTTGACATTTCCAGTGATTTCCCAGTGATTCCATGGTTTCCATTATAACTACTCATATGTACGAGCTAGCTAGAATTTTTCCAAGTAATTAACAAAAACATCTAAAGAAAATGTAGTTGCTATTATTCATTCATTCATTCATTCATTTTCTAAGCTGCTTAATTCTACTTACGGTCGCAGGGAGGTTGGGGCCCATCTCAGCCGACTCTGGGCGAGGGCGGGGTACACCCTAGACAGCTCGCCAGGCCATCGCAGGGCCAACACTCATACAATCATTCACACACGCATTCACATATGGGGGCAATTTCAAACAGCCAGTCAGCCTACTGTGCATATTTTTGGACTGTGGAAGGAAACCAGAGTACGCGGAGGAAACCCAAGGGAGAAAATGCAAACCCCAGACAGAAAGGCTTAAGCCTTGGAATAGGACCCAGGCCTTCTTGCTGTGAGGCAAACGTGCTAACCAATGCACCACCCTGCCGCCATATGCTTTCCCCATTCATTATTAATATTATTATTAATAGTATTAATATTATTCTCTTGTTTCTGCTGTGAGAAACAGGTTACACTTGGTAATATATATATGTGTTATTTTTTATTTGTGTCATACTCTGTTAACATAAAGTATTTTTACATTTATGTATTTTTACTTATATTTACTTTAGCCTGATGTTTGCCTTTAAAGTTCTCTATTCACTACTGAAGATCCCGTCTGTGTTTTATCTTCTATTATCAGTTTATTCTTGATGAAAAAAAAAGGTTTCCTGGTGAAACCACCCCAGCTCATGGGCTTAGTATCTCTTATTCACCTGTTCTACATCTTGTTTTGGTTCTGTGCCTGTCAGACGGCGTGACCGGAGGAACGCTCCTGCGTATGCGTGATAACTTGGCAGGTCAACAGCCCAGTGCAGGGGTCATTAACACTTGCGTACAGGAGGGAACAAATGGTTTCAATTCAATTCAGTTCATTTCAGGTCTGTTTGTATAGCACTATTTCAAAAAGAATAGAAACTTGTGATTTTAAACAATTCTCAATAAACCCTTTACATCCTTAATGAGCAAGCTTGTGGCAAAGGTGGCAAAGAAAAAACTCCCTCGGTCAACAAGAGGAAGAAGCCTTGAGAGGAACCGGACTTAAAGGGAAACCCAGAAGGACAATGTGTCCGATTCCACTTTATTTCCAAGAGATAACACTTGCACATGGACTTGATCGTTCCTCTGGTCACGCAGGACATTCACGAGTGATGGTAGAATGGAGCGGGAGATGGACAGACAAACTGGTGCGACGTCAGCAGTAATAAGGGTGCTTCACTGCTCCGTTATGGTGAAGAGGGAGCCGAGCCGAAAGGATTAAGGGGCCTATCTGCATTCCAATCCTCACCTATGGTCATGAGATTTGGGTAGTGACTGAAAGACTGAGATCTCAGACTCAAGCAGCTGAAATGAGTTTCCTTCAGGGGGTGTCTGGGCTCAGCCTTAGCAATAAGCTGAGGAGCTCGAACATCCAGGAGGAACTCGGGGTAGAGCCGCTGCTCGTCCGCATAGAAATGAGTCGTCGGGGCAGTTCGGGGATCTGCTTAGAATGCTTCCTGGTCACCTCCCTTTGGAAGTGTTCCGGGCATGTCCAACTTGGACGAAGCCCCGGGGTAGAATTAAATATCCTGTCTGGCCTGGGAACACCTCGGAATCCCCAGGAGGAGTCGGAGAGTGTCGCTGGGGAAAGGGATGCCTGGGTTTCCCCTCTAGACCTGTTGCCGCCGCGACCCAAGTGAAAGAAAATGGATGGATAAATCCTCAGTTTTAAAAATGGCTCGTTGAACCTGTTTGTGTTTTTCACAGTAAGAAAAGCAACCTTTTTTCTACTTGGATTTTGTGTTTTTCGCGTTATTTTATGTCCAATGTGTTAATACAGTATTCATTCATTCATTCATTCATTTTCCGAACCGCTTATTCCTAATTAGGGTCGCGGGGAGGCTGGCGCCCATCTCA
>JBCNYG010000001.1:52923489-52933540 GCA_039654305.1 Porochilus rendahli | reverse complement strand
TCTGTGGAATTTATAGGCGTCTCATCACAAACTTCATTTTGCTATAACTTGGTCAATTTTCAAGATATTACCACCAAATTTGTTTTGTTTGAATTATTGGTCACTGTGACTCATTTTGCCAGACTCAGTCACATATTTGAGTTTAATATCAAGTAAAGTCAGTTTCATGATGTACGACTTTTTGATGACACCCAAACTGTATAAGAATTTTTTTTGCCATAAGTAGAAGGTGTGATGTTTTCACCGGCTGCCAATTTAGACTGCTGCGAACTGTAGGGCAGAATGTTTTGATTGACTGTTGCTACAATGCAGAATGCCTAGTAAAATATTTTTAATGTTCAAGGTTTTTAATAATTGTTTAGCTCCCTCATGGCACAACTATAGCTGGTTGGATGTAATGCATTGGCTGTAATATATCGTGATGGGCTTGTTATGCATCACAATGCCGAAGGGATCCTATTCATTGTGATTTGGATTAGCTGGTTATGCACTATGATGGGGATTGGCTGTCGTGCATCGCGAAAGGGGTTTGGCTCCCCTCATTTCCTCTGGAATAAGATCCAAATGACCAGCTTAATTTTTGGCAGTGGTTTTACTAAGTTTTCCAGAGAATATGGTTGAAACTTGCTGAACATTGACAGGATGATAAATTAATTATGAACAGAAAAGAAACACAGCCCACCAAAATCTCCTTATACATTTTATATTTTATGTTATAATTTAGTGTTACGCTGCCATGATGACGTAGCAGGAAAACACTTCTTTCCAAGTCTGTTTCAACTTGTGTCAGAAGTGTGGATTTCAAACTATATACCAGTTTTCAAATGGTGTTGATAAGCCATGTAAAATCAGAGTTATTGTTGATAATCTAATATTTCCTGTGATGGCAGTTTACAAGGCGTGATGTCAGCAAAACGTGTTTTTGTTTTTGTTTTTTTGCGTTATTTTAGGTGACACAGATGAGGTTGTGCTGAAAAAAATTACACCAAACAAGGCAAGGTAAACAGTTTTTTTAGGATGAAATATAAAGGTAAAATCAAAAGTTGTCAAAAACGGCCAATTATAACTTTGAATCTTAAGGGTTAAGCTTTTTGTTATTGTATCTGTCCTGCGGGTTTCACCTCCTTGATATGACAGGTCATTTTAAGGTACTTTTTTTTTTTTGCACGTTCTTGAACTTCCAGACTTCCAGATAGTTCTGTGTTCTCTGGTTTGGTAGGCGGATCCCTCATGGCTGTTAGACTGGAATTTTTCTCTCCAGCTCAGTAATTGTATTTTGAAACGCTCACTTCCTCCTTTCTCTGGCTTTTCACCGAAGGACTTCTGGGTGTGGAATATACAGTCATGTGGTCCACCCACCTTTCTCATCACAAGGTGAGTCATGAAGAATGCGGTTAGTCATAGGCAAACAATCGCTCTGTGCATGTGTGAGTGTTCCTGAGAAAAGAGAGCTGAACTGGAAACTGTGTTTTGGACAGCCTGAGGCTAAAGGCTAAGAGCTTTAGCGTGCAGACTGAGTGGGTGGTTTAGAACTGATCTGTACACATTGGAGCCTCGACATGTCGCTCAACATTCCTCTTCTGTTTGGAGGAAAAAGGCTTTAAGCCTTTTTGCAGTTCTGTCTAGTACACCGTGGAGGGGGTTTGGTTGAACTTCCTGAATGGTGAACACGCAGACTTGCGCCGATTTGTTTTTGAAACACTTCTAAAACTAAAAGAACGTTTAATATATTTAATATGCGTCTTGTATCTTATAGTTAATATATGTCTGGTGGTTAAGGAGATTTTAAATTATGCTTTATTTCTGTGCACGAATACAAATACAAACACTGTGTTTACCTCCAACTGATCCAAGCTATTGACAGCGGAGACTCCTTCCATCACTGTTACATATCCCCATACTGAAACCCTCAAAGTGTTAAGTTATGCACCTTTCAAAATCTGTTCACGTGAGCAATTCTTTCTAAAGAAACAATGTAGATACACCAACACCACCTGACCAATCAGAACTGAGCATTTAGCTGAGCGGAGTAACGTGTAAAATTATAAATATTTAACAGACATTACGCAATTACTACAACATGGTTATTGTTACTTACCGAAATCTATTCCGCATTCGTCATTATCAGACTTTAAAATAGAAGAAAATATGACTACAAGGAGATTTTGGGGTTATTTTTCTATTTCTTTATAGTATTTTTATAGTATTATAGAATTTTCTATTTCTTTATAGTACTCTGCTCAAAGTTCTAAGCCCACCTGACCAGTTTCTGCCATGGGGAAAATATGTGTAAAGTATTAAAATCTTATTTAAGAAGTTCTTCTTGTATATCTGTGTAGTGTTTATATTAACACTATATTCAAAATAGTGCGCAAACACACCGTTATGGAGGCGGTAGTATGTACTCGACTCTGAATGAGTGTGATCAAAACAATTCCGTTAGCTCCAAGCATGCAGCTCACCTGACCAGTCTCTGTCATGGGTAAAATATGTTATAATATACCATATGTAAAATGTTTTTCATCATGTTTTCACATAGTATTGCCAGAACTATGACAAGGGTTTAAAGAAACGCCGGTTCACTGCTTTTAGACTCTGCACTTGTTCGCACCACTGCTGGAAGTTCTGATTAAAATAAACCTCAGTTTCTCTTTAGTGTGCTTTTTTATGCTGAATTTCCTGTGTCATGTGTATATATGTTAAAGCATATATGTTGCGCACCTCAGGTATTGTGGATGTCTCTGAATTCAATAGTTTCCTCAACGCTTTTTCCCCTGGGACTCCTTAGCAACATCCACCTCACCTTTAGCGAAATGTTAATGTCTTAAAATAATGTCTTATCTCGGGGTAAAGGACATTCCTGTCTCGTATATACCAACAAATAGGAAGAAATCTATGTAGCCTAGCTTGTGGCCTAATAAGCTGAGATAGAGGTAGGTGCGTTTCCTTTTATTGCTGATTGGGGTATATTAAAATTTGTGTGGATATAAAAATCCAGCTTTCATATGTAATCAGGCAAATGGTTAAAATGCGCAAAGCCCCATAGAACCTCAAATTTAAGACTTTTCAAAATTAGCTGAGTTCTGCGTGTCACAGCGAGTTATGTTTAATTAATTTTAGAAACCGTAAATCATGATCGTGGCCGGTCTGTTTATGCTGCAGCAGCAGAAACTCTGTTAGCAGTACAGTTTGTTAATATTTTAGAGCGTTGTGTGAAATCTCGCAGTCCATTTGAGCCGAGACTCCTACGTGGTGTTTTGTCTGGTGACGGAGCGTACTGTACGCTCATTCCTGTTACTGCTGCGGTGTCTGTTCCAGATTTTTCGCCTGCTATAATGGGGCGCATTATCAGGGAAACGCCATACTGCTTCACTTTAGCCCATCAGATGAAGCTGATGAAGGAGACATCATATTGCTTTTTTGGTCATGGTTCACTTAAAAGCAACCGCCTACTCAACTATCCATTAGCCCACTGTGTGGTAAACTGTGTTCTCTTTTCTCTGCTCAGACTGATATTTATCTAATGAACCCACGTCTAGTGTGGTGATAAACTGAAGGACTGAGTCTGACTGCTTTGCTCATGCACGTAAAATCTTCTGATCTGCAGATCATGTTGCAGGCTGACGCCTACTTGTATTTGAATTCTGACCACTCGCAAACATTTTTGTTTTGCGAGTAGTATGATGTGTTGCATTTTCTTTCTCTACTTGATTGCAAATTTGTCAGGGTTTGGATACCAAGTCCAAGCAAAATGTTAAACATACTTACAAGCTCTGTTTTTCTATTAATCTGTCCAGTGTGGTAGTTATTGCCTTGAGCTGCATACTAAATCAGAAGTAGTACTATTTTCTCCACTTCTATAGTACACAGACAAGAATGTATAACTTAGCCCACAATAACACTAGCATGGTAACGGTAACCAAACCTTGTTAACTTCTTTGTCAGGATTGAAGCAAAAACTGAAGGTTAAAACCAAGTTCACTGAGGTAAGCCAATCTTGGTCGGTTTCGGTTTCTTTATTATTGTAACGATTTTCTAGGGATCACTTGACTCCTTAACAATCGTACACTAGCAATGCTGATCAATGTCTGTCCAGCGGACAATCATAATCTGAATATTAGGTTGTTTTTCATGCTTTTTGGTTGTCTCGGACAAACACAGACTCTCAGTGTATGTAAATAATTTTACAGCAAAAATTAATGTAAGTGATTCATTTCGATTCATTAATCACATGTAATTAGATTTCTTTTTCACTGCCTGACAGCCGCAAATCTAATGTGTTTGCGCTTTGAGACACAGTGCTAGTTTGTGCACACAGTATCACGTACCGCCCCCACTGTTTGTGTCGGACATGATTTGTTGATATGTACTCACTGGTAAGTGGAAAGCTGCCACATGTGTCCTGTACTTATTTATCTCATCACCTGTATGCGGGGGATCTCAGAATTTGTTTTGATTACTATTATCTTGTCAATGATTTTCATGATTGTCATAATGCATCATACGTTGCAGCTCTAATTTTCTATATAACTGCATATGGCAATTTTTCATCAGTGAATGTCTGTGTGTCTGTCTGTCTGTATAATTTTAGATATCTCTAAATATTTATAGTACATAGCAATTATATAAATGCAGCTTTACATCCTGTTTCTTGATGACGCATTGTCCTCACACACCAAACGAGTATTCCTCAACACCTTGGCTACGGACCAAGCTCTGACTCCGTCAATAAAGAGACCGAACAGCCTGTAACAGCTGGTCCGGTATACCATACTCCCGGAGCACACCCCACAAGATAACCCGAGGGACACGGTCGAAAGCCTTTCCCAAGTCCACAAACACATGTGGACAGGTTGGGCAAACTCCAGTGCCCACTCCAGGATCTTGTAGAGTGTGTAGAGCTGGTCAAGAGTGCTGCGACCAGGTTAAAAACCACATTGTTTCTCTTGAATCCGAGGTTCAACCAGATCCTCCTCTCCAGGACTCCTAACTCCTGTCCCGGATGGAGCGTATCGGTGCAGCCTCTGCTGTAAAGCGGAGCTTGTACCAGTCCATTGTGATGAAGAGGGAACTGAGCCGGAAGGCAAAACTCTCGATTTACCAGTCCAGCCACGTTCTTATCCTTATCTATGGTCACAAGCTTTTGGGTAGTGACAAGTGACCGTTCGCGAATACAAGTGGCTGAAACGAGCTACTTTCGCAGGGTGGTGGGGCGATCTCCTTAGACATCGGGTGAGAAGCTCAGCCATCCTGGAGGAGCTTGGAGTAGAACCACTGCTCCTCTGCGTTGAGAGGAGCCAGTTGAGGTGGCTCGGGCATCTGATTTGAATGCCTCCCTGGTACGGTGTTTCTGGCATGTCTGACTGGGAAGAGACCTTGGGGCTGACCCAGAACACGCTGGAGGGACTACGTCTCTCGGCTGGTCTGGGAACACCTTGTTGTCCCCCCTGGAAGAGCTGGAGGAAGTGGCTGGAGAGAGGGACGCCTGGACCTCATTGCTTAGGCTGCTGCCCCGCAACCGACCACCGATCAAGCGGATGAAGATGAATATCCTCACACATTTACTATCACTCAGTCTCTTTCTCTTGTGCGCACACACACACTTTCCAGTATGAACTTCATGTTTCTGTCATTTCTTTTTTTTTTTTTAGGTGGTTTTTATGAACACTTCCTCTAACAGCAAGACAATAAAAAGGCAGGTGATAGGATGTAAACTACTTGATTTCTTCATTATGTATTGGGGTGAAAGTCAGTGTTGGCGAGACATTACTGCTTTTTTGACTTGCATAACATGAATGAACTTTAAATCATATGGAATGGTTTAGCGAGTAAATAAATAAAATAAATGTAAACACTGTGCCTGAAAGGTTAAATGCTGTAATCAAAGTAGAGGGTGGCCACAATAAATACTGACTTTTTTTTCCTCAAAAAAGAGACTACTGTTATTACTATATATTGTTTGTTTACTTATTCTCATCAATATTGATCCAATATTACATTAAATAAATACTTGAATAGTACTTGGTTTCTCATTTATCTTCTTTCTGTTAAGTGTATAATCACTGCATCACTATTTATTTTTATTTCCTCACTCACTAAACCATTCCATATGGTTTGAAGTTCATTTATGCAATGCAAAAGTGAAAAAAAAATTCGGAAATTATCTGTATTTACACAATAAATTTTGTGCATTCGCACTTAACATGGCACGATTTCACTGCAAGCAACACGCTAAAATTTAGAGTTTTTGAAACTAGGTAGGACTCAGTAAAGCAACAAAACCCAAACTGCTGCACTGAAAGGAAATTAATTTCTTTATAAAAAGAATGTATAGCTTGTCTGTTTCTATTAAATTGCCCTGTCTTTCATAAACCTTTGATTTTTCATTTAGAGTAAAACTGAGCAATAAGTTCACTCACAGGGACAATATTGTAATGCGAAAGTAGTAAAAAGTCACATGATCATGTTGAGTTTCTGCTGGCAACATGTAACTAATTTGTATGTGAATACATGGCATTGCGTTTTATTTTCTTTAATATGCACATTTACATTTGGCAGACGCCTTTACAGTGTGACTTAGAGAAGTGCTTTAAAGTCACTACCAGTGAATATGCTCATACTGGTTTGTCAGGACACAGACTAAGTGTACCATCAGTACAGTGCTAGAGGATCTGAGAGAATGTGGTGCAGTGCAAGGTGTGACAAGTGCTTTGAGGGAGGAGGGTGCAGGTCCATTTTTGGCTTTGTAGGCAAGCATTAGTGTTTTAATCTAATTCGATCAACTACAGGAAGCCAATGGACAGAAGCCAGTGGAGTGGTGTGGGAAAGTTTCGGAAGGCTAAAAACAAGCTGCATTCTGGATCAGTTGCGGAGGTTGAATTGGAAAAAAAGATAGACCTGCCAGAAGTGAGTTGCAGTAGCCAAGTCTTGAGATGACAAGGGACAGAACAAGTATCTGAGTGGCCTCAGTGGAAAGAAATGGGCAAATTCTTCGGATGTTAAAGAGGAGAAATCGACACGATTGAGAAAGATTAGTGATATGAGAAGAGAAGGACAGGCAATTGTCCATGGTTCCACCGAGGCTTTGTGCAATGACTCAAGGAGAGACCACGGAGTTGTCCAAGGAGATTGCAAGATCTTGATGAGGGAATGAGTCAGCTGGGATTAAGCTTCAGCTGGTGAATTGCCATCCATTAGGAGATTCTTGCCAGACATGGAGAGATCCAGGCAGAAACATCAGTCTCTGTAGGAGGAAAAGAGAGAACAAGTTGTGTCATCTGCATAGCAGTGGTATGAGAACCCATGTGAGGATATGACATCACTGAGCAACCTAGTATAAAGAAAGAACAGAAGTGGACCAAGAACTGAGCCCTGGGGAACTCCAATGGAAAGTTGGCATGGAGAAGATGTGCTTACTCAATGTAACCTGATATGAGTGACCTTCCAGGTAGGACACAAACAATTGCCATGCTAAACCACAAATTCCTAAACTGGACAAGAGAGTCTTGTGGGTGACCGTGTCAAATGCTGCTGAAAGGTCAAGGGGGATGAGGACTGACGACATCTTGGCTGATATTGTATGTAGCTTCTCTGTGACAGTCCAGAGTGTGGTCTCTGTGGAGTGTGCCGCTTTGAAGCAAGATTGATTAGGGTCAAGAAGGTTATTCTGCAAAAGATAGAAAGATATTTGGTTATAAATAGTACGTTTAAGAATTTTAGAAAGGAAAGAAAAAAGTGATGTCTGAATCCAGAGAGGGTTTCTTTAAGATAAGTAGAACCCTGGCTCTTTTGAATGTTGTTGGTACATGACCAGATGGTTTAGAGATATTGATGGTAGTGAAGGTATAGGGGAGAAGGTCTTGTGAGATAGTCTTGAGTATTGTGGAAGGGATTGGATTCAGTGAGCAGGTGGTAGGATTGCATGATGAGATGACTTGCTGGATGTCTTCAGTTGTAAGATTGGAAATCTGCGCAAGGGAAGGGGAAGTGGAATCTAAGATGTGTAATATAGGAGTTGGGGTGAGACTTAATGTGTGACAGATTTGTTTAATCGTCTTATCAAAGAAGTCGGCAAAGTATTCAGCAGTCAGGGAGGATGGGGCAGGTGGAGCAGATGGATTGAGTAAGGATGAAAAGATGTTGTGGAGTTTGCGTGGGTCTTGTGCAGCAGCGTCCAACTTTTACTTGTAGAATGCTGTCTTGGCAGAAGTCACATCAAAAAAATGTTTATAAGAGAACATGGTAGGAAGCCATGTATGTATGAGCATACACTTGTTTTAATGTATCTAAACGGAATCAGCAAGAGTGAATCAGCAGCCTTTTCAAACTGGCTAATGCTAGCTATCAAAAAGATTTTAGAAGATTGCAAGTTCGAAAATATAAGTAAAAACCACCTGATAATGAAAAATATATATATGTTCATGTGTACCAGGTGGGTTTGTACGGCTGTCCTGACTTTCAAAAATTCCTTGACCGATCCTGGAGCACATATGGGCTGAAGTTTCATCTTTTCCCAGCTCACAGCTTGAGTTTCTACCTGTGCACTTTTCTGGCCACTAGCTTCCAGTTCTTTCCAATCTAGTTCTTTACTCTGCTCTGTCAGCAGCAGGCCTGTATTGATCTTTGCCACCCCAGTCTCTAAAAGTTTTAAAGATTTGTACATTTTCAGCAAAAAAAAAAAACAAACTTCCAGTTTATCAACTTGGCACACTATGTTCTTGTTCATTTGTGAAACATACCTGTCTTCAGCCAATCTGATAAATTTTGCCTCCTGCTCTGGAAAATGAAAAGATAAATCTGGTTGGATTCATTCTGAAACCCAGGTGTGAATTGAAGTAATGAAAACAGAAATATTTAAAATAATTGTGATCATGGTGGTGTAATTTGCATAATTACATTATGGAATCAGGATTTATTAAGATAGAAACATAGCCAAAGTAGTGTACTGTTTAGGCTGATTATTTTAGATTTTAAGTGTCAAATATGATTAAGGACTACAATTACCATTAAAGTTATAAGATAAACAACTAGATGACAAATTAAACTTGAGTGAAGTTTCTGCTACATGGGTTGTATTTTTATCTGTTTTTACCCAAATGCCGATGGGTTTTCCTTTGAGTCTGGTTCCTCTCAAGGTTTCTTCCTTGTGTTGTCTGAGGGAGCTTTTCTTGCCTCTGACACCTCAGGCTTGTTCATCAGTGATGTATAGAGTTTCAAGAGAAATGTAAAAATCACAAGTTTGAATTTCTTACCAAATTTGTTTGACAGTGAAAAGCAACAATGACAAAAAACAGTGTCAGGTGTGAAAAGAGCGATACAAATACAACTGAATTGAATCGGACATGTGAATGTTACAAAACAAGAACCGATCTTGAACATCATGTCTCAATTACACTGCTGGTTTTTCTCGTTTCACTTTTACGTCATACTGAGGTTTTTCTCTGAGTGTAGCTCATTCATTCCTTTTTGTTTCGATTCATTTTGAAAGTGTAAAATATTTTGTTGGAAGTGCAGCTCCAGATCACATCAGTGCCTGATCATAAGCATTCATTTCACTTAAAATAAGCAGCTTTATTGAGAAGCATTGGACTATAGTTCCCCAAATCCATGTGTAAATTCACATGTGTTTATCCAGGTGTTGCAAATACAATACACTCTTCATGTGTGTTTTTGCACATGAGTGGCATAAATAGAACTATTTGTATGACCTGACATTTCTGTTATTTTGCTTTTATGTTTATATAGTAATATTTATCCCCACGTAAAAAAAAAACAAAATACAATTGTTGTCTGTAAACCGCTGTGGTCAACACTCAATCCACACCATGCTGGATGGCACCATGTGAATTTTAAGCATGAGAGTGGTGAAGGTGAGAAACCAGCCTACATTCTCTACGTGTTATACTTGGCTCTGACTCATGACCTGCACTCTCAGTGCTCAGACAGTTCCAAATACAGTGCGGTTTACCAAAACAACAATTTTATTTATATATATTATGTATATATATATATGTGTGTGTGTGTGTGTGTGTGTGTGTGTGTGTGTGTGTGT
>JBCNYG010000001.1:52910027-52923389 GCA_039654305.1 Porochilus rendahli | reverse complement strand
CCTTTTCATTACAGAGATGCACATCACCTGGTATGCTTAATTGGTAGGAGGCTTTCAAGCCTATGCAGCTTGGAGTATACAAAATCCCTGTCTTTCCTTTTCCACTGAAATGTTTTCAGACACCTGATAACTTATACAACCCTCTGGGGTGTTCATTAATTTTGCATGCATTTTACTTCTATTGAATTTTACTTCCTGTGTGACTATAAACTCTGCCACATGCCAGCCAGCCATTTATTTTCTCTCCCCAGATGTCAAAGTAAACATAGATGAGGAATGTGTTAATGATTCTTAATTGTGAGAATTTCACCTTTTCATCTTTTGTGAGAAACTTGGCCGCAAGGTAAAGTGTTATGTCAGAGTGAATAATTCACTTTGCTTGCTCCAGTTTTGGCCATATTGTATTAAGTGTCAACCCATTGTTGAAACTTGTTTTCTGAAGCTTTCCATACAGCCAGATATCCACATGTTCCCAACTCTACACCACTAACCTGTCTGGTATTAGCCTAGCTGTTAGCTGGCTCGACAGGTTTTAGACCCGTGCTGCTTAGTAGCTTCTAGCCAATCTGTCTGGTGTAAGCGTAGCAACTGGCAGGATTGTTTAGTTATTAGCCCTGAGCTGTGTCGTAGCCTCCACCCTGCCTGTCCAGGTTACCGTTACTGTACCCACGTTGCCTAATAAGCAGTTAGCCGGCCTATGCGCTTGCTAACCTTTCTGCACATCTGTGTTCCTGTGCTTGGAACTAGAATTGGATCGTGGCTGTCCTCGTGACTTTCCATTTTGAGCCACTAGTTATCTGCGGTTTGGCCGGGAGGGAGGGCAAGCATAACGTCTTTTTAAGTATATATGCTGCTGAAAGGGCTCATTAATATCCACAAAAGATTCTCTCCCCAGCTTTCTGTTTTTAGTGTAACTACATTATTATGCAGAATCAAAAATCATGGGGATCTAAAGGTAATCTTGTATGCAAATAATGAGTGAAAGAAGTCCCCAGAATCTTTTATGAGCTCAAAGGGGATTTAAACCCAAACCTAATAAAAGCTAGCATACATTGGATATGTCTTTAAATATCAAAACAAACTATTGTTATTACAGTCTTCTTTGTGAAGCAAACAAAATAAATAAATCCTCGCCCATGGGGTGTCATTGTACTGTGGAAAGTGGAGCATGAATGACACAAACAGTTAACAAAGAAGAGTTGTGCATTGAATGTACTGGAATATATTTCACATGTTCATTTATATAAGCAGATTCCTGTCTGATGTAAGTAAATCTAATGTATTATGTGTAGATATGCCTTGATTTATTTAACTCTGATGTACACTACTTTATATCTGATTTTTTACTTTATAATCTGTACGTCTGTACATATTTTCACAATGCAAACTGTCAAATGCATTTTAACAGATTGCTACTTTCTAGACATAAGTAACAACCACCTGATGATAAATATATACGAGAGATGCATTAAAAAACTGGCCAAAAAAACTGAATTGGCTAATTTTCAATGGTCCGAGCCAAAGATTAGAATCAGCATCATTCTCACATATTTCCGATTCGGAGCCGGTCCCCATTATGTCATGTACTGTATGTACATCTGGTTCAGACCTACCTGTACTACTTATTAATAATAATATATGAAAGATTATTATTACTTTTCTAATATTTTTTTGTTGCTTTTTAACTCCATAATTTTTTCCATCCCCCTTTTTTGTGTTTGTTTGCATCTTTTGTCCACCTGCTGAAACCACTATTCGCCCTCTTCTGCATACGTAACCTTGCAGATGCATCTGATTGGCTAGTCTCGATACAGTTGACAGAGAAAAGGGAACTCACCCTCTGCCTAAGAGAGCACATCCTCTTTTGATCCCCAGCATTCCACCTTCAGTTCGCTGTATCGGGTATTTGAGTGTACGAGGTCTCTGGGATGAGGCAAAAGCTTTTCTGTTACAGCTGTATCCAACTGTGCCGCGTCCTAAATTATACCAAATGAAATGCAGTGTTTTTTTAATTGTGACATGTTAGTGATGTTACTAAAGATGAGTAGCTGTGGAGAGTCGCTCTAAGTGCTTAATAAACTTGTACTTGAGCAGTCTGCTGACTCAGTTCAGTCTTAGCAGTGGAACAGGTGAGGACTGCTGCATATGCGTGAGGCAACAGCATTCATTCTGTACTCGCCTGCTGCAAAGATTGTACGTTCATTTCAACACCCACCATGTGATTTTCATTCTCATCACTACAGACATGCCACTATACATTCTTTTAAAAATTAATTTTTCTTTCTCTTCTTTCATCGTGTTTTCCTGCGCATAATTTTTTTTGCATCCCCCTATATTCAAATAAAAAACTGGTCAATAACTGGTTTTACCTGTTTATTTTGTTTTTCTTTCTTGTATTTCTCTTCATGCACTTACCTTTTGTTTTTTTCCTTCACGTGTTTTGTTAATTTTTTTATTTTGCACTTTTAAAAAAGTTGCCTTGAAATGCTTCTTTGTTTATTGTTTCATTTCGTTCTTTTTTTCTATATATAGAAAAGAAATATATATTTCTATATTTTTTTATAAAAAATGTACACCGCCTTGTAGCAGTTTTGATTTCTGTTTTGACTAGTTAAAATAATTTCCTCCTCAGCTGATCTTCAGATAAAATATTTTCTTCCTTACATTTAGCCTAAAGCTGAATATCTAAGGTTTTTTATTTTTTTGGGAAGGTCAAGAAAAACCTATAGCATACATCCATCTGTTCCTCTGTCCTCCCAGCATATGTGTCTTCGTTGGAACCCTGTGTTATTATTTGAAAATTTTAAATCTTGAAAAAAGAAAAAGTAAGTTTCTTTTCTGGGACATAGTAATATAGAGAACATGAGGCTGATAATACTCGGGTCTTGTGATGTTACTTCATCGTTAATGATGTGAAATAAATAAACAGGTCATTATATTATAATAAGTTCTCTATCTGTATGGTTTGTAAATGCTGTAATTTACATGTCGATACTAAGATTACGTATTTGGTTACCTCATTTTTATTCCCTTCTATAAACAAGTTACTACAATGAACTAATCTTGAAATATGTATGGTACTTGAATGAGATTTGAGAGTTCCCACCAAAAACTTGTCAAGTAAGGGAAAAATCATATGGGAGCTTTGTTTTAAGGCCCTGCTTAAATCTATGTGACCCACTCCAGCATTTTTTTCCCATCTAACATACTGAAATATTTATATATTTTGAAAAAGAATTGAATTTGCTTAAAAATGAGGTATAAAACATTATTATAACATGAAAACTGACCGAGTTACATCACTTTGTATATAGCTAATCAGGAAATCCTACTTTTGAGAAAACAGCAATTATAGTTACAGAACCAGTTTTGTCACGTCTGCATTTAAAACTCCCTAACATCCATAAACTAAATGAATCCAGCTTTCAACCAATCGGCGCTATCGCACTAGCATCTTCCTAGCAACAGATGAGTTCTGTTTACACCGAGTCATGACTGTTTTGAGGCTTCTCATTATTTTACCATTGTGTGATTCAGGCAGTCCTTCTGGGATTCTGTAAGTAGGGAGAGTATTCTGTATGGAATATGGATAATAAGGAAATACCCAGAGCAATCACAAAATCAGTTTGAAAATCAGCAAAATAAGTGAATATCGATTGTTTTACAACAACTTGGACGTGAAACCCTTTTTTAAACAAGTATTTTATCATGGATAGATTGTGTTTATGAATATTTGAACTTGGTCATGTTGAAGATTATGCTTTGAAGGAAGATATTTTTGGCATTTCGCTAGCTACATCCATACTAGCAAGCCAGTTTAAGTTACGTTATCATTTTTTTCAGTGGTTTGCAAACTGTTCACAAAAAAACAAAAATAAAAAAGCCATTTGAACGTCTCCCCAGTGGGTGTTCCTAGAATCGTTTGGTCTGAAGGCACCTTAAGTCTCCGATTCCTTCTCGGTTACTCAGTTAGAACTTTTGAAGGTTTGACATTTTAACAAGTTACCATTCTTTCACTGTTGTCACTAAAACAGGATTTATTATTATTTTTACCTTCACCTGTGACCGGATCTGGGTGTCAGATTTTTTTGTGATTCTCACCTCGTCACAGAAACAAGTGAACATTTCACTAACCATGTTCTGTTTTCTTGATTTTGCTCTGAATTATTCAAATTAAAGTAATCTGTCATAAATTAGTGTTATGAGAGATGTGTGCTGTTTGATTGTTTTTCCCCCCTGCTCATGTTTGTGGAGCTCAGCCCTCATTAATTAAAAAAAACAGAGGCTACTGTTTAATATCTAGAAAATGATTGACAGCAGGCTTATCCACACATAAATGAGCTTTCATTAATCTTGCTAAGTAGTTATTCCCACCAGATTTCTGTAATACACTGGAACCGAGGGGGATGTTTAGCCTTTATTTATTTTCTTCTCATGTTCTAGATATTTTCAGATGTGGTTAAATTAACCTATATACTTACGTAATAACAGAACTCGGTGACTGATGCATCCGTGCATCATGGTGGTGATAACAAGCGGATCTGTAACTTAGCGCATCACTCTGGGCTCGTTTATCCCGTCTGAGTCAGCCAGAGAAATCCAGTTACATAACACCGTGTACCGGTAGCTCTGGGAGAGCGAAAAGTGCTTCCTCGCCGTCGTTTTCTTGTGCTGACAGTGACATTTAGTGCAGCATCACTTCGTAGCTCATTGGAAACTGTGTGGCGTACCACATTCCAAGCCATGTATGCTCGACTGACCACACTGCTGCTACAGCCAGTGTCAGAAAGACCTGTTGAGACATGACACGGTACACGGTTGCTCAAACATGGGTTCTCATTCTTTTTTCATCATTTCTGTCGTGGCGAAAAGTGTCCAGTTCATTATAGTTTTTTAACTATTAATCTTCATTATATTAATCTTTAACATGGCCATAAAAAAAAGTTCAACATGTTCTGGCTTTCTGAATGAATTGAAGGTGTAAGCGGCATCGTTGACGAGGTGACATTCTTATGAATTGTTATTGAGGAATATTTATGATTTTATTATTTGGAGATAATCAGGTTGTTGAAGCGTTTCAGACGCCTCATCATTAAGTGCCGGATTGCTCACCACTCTGAGATCAGACAAGCACTCTGCTTTCACGCTCATCTGACTCATCGCAGCTCTTCACTATTGGGCTGATTTGCTGTTTTTTTTTTTTTTTTTTTAATGCACTCAGGTCTCAGGAGAGGGTATGTTTGGCAGCGCCTTGAAGAGGGTTTACTGTAAATTAGAGGTGAACACATTAGCCGGAAGAGTGTGTGTCCGATTTCACACCCTGCCGTCAAAATGGAGGTGATGACTTGGTGATGGCTCGAGGCAAGCACGTTTCCATGTCATCACTTACAGGGTCAGTCGTGATGGATCACACAGGATGACTGGTGGGGGTGTGAACTCAAGACGTGTGTATGTTTCTATGAGAGACAAAGAGAGATTTGGAGTCGGAAGACAAAAAGTGGGAACTGAGAATCTGTTTAGTTTTTATAACACCGTTTTAATGATTATTTATCACTTATGTCAGAGTAGGTAGTGTCTAAGCACGGTAGTTATGTAGTGTATTGGTCCAGTGCAGCGACAGCAACTAACATAAATTAATTCCCAAATTGCCACTTGAACAGCAGCTCTAATGTCAGCTCTTAGTGTTTGAGAAATTGGGGGGGGACACAAATGTCAGGCATCGTCATATGATATGCCAATCTGGTCATCTTGCCGTGGCACAGCAAGCAAAGGTCACATTATTAGCAGAAGTGGTAAACCTGATAAATTTTGATACCGAACCAAAAAGAAAAACAGCGATTGGTTGTTCAGAAATAAGGTCAAACGTTTTACGAGCAACTTTATATGCGGATTCTCCTGAAACTAAGATAGTATTCATAGTTTTTCAGTTCGTTCTATCGTTCTATCCTGTATAAGTTTTGTAAGTTTCTGACTTCAAGTTATTGTTGAATTTTGTCCGATAAGAGCTAATATTAGCATGTTGACCCGTTTGCTAGGAAAGGACTGTCGGTCCGTTTTTCATGCGTTTTATCAGGGATGTGTTCTGCAGACCACACACACACAGAGAGAGCTGATGGATTTCTATTTTTGCCTGTTAATGCAGGTATGGAGATGTTTGTATTTCTTAAATACTATTAAAATATTAACAGTATTAAAATGAGATTATAGGTTATTAAGGCAACCTATACCTTAAAGTTATATATGGAGCTGCTTTGAAATTGTTTTTCATATTAATGAATATGTTCATTTGAGTACAGGAAAATAATTTAAATACTGGCTTTTGGACTGCAAATTAATAATTTGATTTCATGCATTTTATTTCTTTAAATGTGCTTGAAATATTTTGCTATTTTGTTTGTGTATTTTTTAAATATTTGTCATATATATATACACATGAATGAATTAATGAAAATAAAAGAAAGCAGCATCCTTGACCTCTGCCCCTTTTTTATTCTGTGCCTATTCTCACCCCTGTGATTCAGATTTTTTAAAATTTATTTATAAAATTTTTTTGTCCACAAACATTTGTGTTAAGACAATCAGTCATTTGCATGCGTTTGTCGTTTAGGTCAGAAAACATCTAGACGACAACTAAAATGCAGTGTTTTTCCGCGTATATAGTGGCGCTCCATAGGCATGGAACATGACTTTGTTGTTTGTCTTGTGTACACAGTTGGTGCTGATTGGCTGCTGTATATTGCTAACTTGCAACAGTAATAATAATAATAATGATAAAAGATTTATTCATAACGAAACTGGAACCCAAGAAAACAAGCTTATACACCACCGCTAAAACTTGAACAAAATAAACACACAATTTAATCAGGTAGGCAGACAAATGTTTATCGAGTCAAACACCACCAAAGACTAACGAGAACACACGAGAGACTCGGCGAGACTGCTTTATTCTACGTCATCTTAAATCGGTCACGTGATTTTTGCTGCCCAGGCAAAAAGAATAATAATAAAAAAGAATCCAAGGCCGATTTGCATGCCTAGCACTCAGCTTCCTGAGTAATTTTTAGCAATTTATTAAAAGTGTATAGTGTGTGTGATGAACCCAAAGTTGATTAATTTTATTGGAAACAGCATGTCCAGAAAGTTTTTCATAATGAGATGGTGACAATTCCAATTTTATTAACGAAAGATGCAATTTTATTAATTGAAAGTTGCATGTGAGGGTTTTCACAGTGTTTGTGATGGTGTTGTGCAATCAGGCGCCTTAAGGTGGTGATGTCGTTACACCATTCTACTGATACATTTTTTCAGAGAAAGAACTCTGCTTGCAGTCATACCTTTTTCTCACAGAAGGAATTATTGTTTCGTCTCATCAGAGAGAAGCACGAGTAGGACAGATAGTGTTGATGTCACATAAAAAAAGTAATTAAAAACACACACTTCTCAATATGATGTTCGTACGTCCTTTTAGAATATGGCGTTGTTTTTTTTTCTACCTGAAGTGTGTAGGAGAGTTGTGACAGCCTGAACAACACACATGTCTGGGTCAATGGCAGGGTTTGAACTAAGTTTGAGAGGGAGGCATTGAGGACGTGGGATGGAGATTACAGCCACACTGAAGATCATAGTCAGTGGGGCAGGATGTTGTAAATGAGACATTAAAGGAAATTTTAATTAATAACCCTTTTTTCCCCTCTTCAGAGATCCCAGCGAGGAGTGCAATGGAATCGGCGGCACTCTCTCTGCAGAGGCCGCGCCCGGCACGAGGCTGAACGAGTGGTGTCCCGTGGCCCCTCTTCCACCTCCTCCTCAACCTCCACCTGCCCCGGTGCCTGCTCTCCATCCGACCAGAATGGGTGACGGTCTGGACGCCGCACCGATGTCCGGGAGCAGCAGCAGCAGTCAGGGGCAACCCCTGCCCCAGTCTCAGCCCTCTCTCTTCATCAATCCCCCTGCCCCGGAGGTCAGCAATCCATCACGGCCAAAGCGCCAGACCAACCAGCTGCAATATCTGCTCAAGGTGGTGCTCAAGACGCTGTGGAAGCACCAGTTCTCATGGCCCTTCCAGGCTCCCGTAGATGCCGTCAAGCTGAACCTTCCTGTGAGTGTTGAACAAATCTGTGATCAGGTGTTTTGTCCTTATTTCCCTTTTCCACACTGACGTCCCAGGCCTGAATTTGATTACGCTTCATACCAAGGTTACAGAATAAACCTGGAGCTAAGGGTCCATCGAAACATTTTAATAGTCAAATTGAGTTGTCCCAACATAGGAATTGTCATGATTCTTCACTTGACAAAAAAAAAAAGAGGCATGTTTCTAAAACTGCGTCCTAAATGATTAAATACCAGAGATGGACAAATAACAGAATATTTGTTGACCTCCAGTCCTGTGTTACAGTAACATGGTGGAATAGTTTATGGTGCGCAGGTTAGCTAGTTTAAGTGATTAATACTAAGAATAGCACAAAAGTGTATAATTTTTCTCTTCTAGTTTTTAAGGTAGCACTTCATATTAACGCCTTGTCAAAAAAAAGGTCTGTTCAGCTACAAAATGTTTTTGCTCCATCCGTCGAGCTCTACTGAGTCTGGCGTCTCTACTGGGTGGGTTTAATTGCAGGGTTAATGTCGTGCTCGCAGGAAGGACGGTTTTACCTTCAGCTTTTTGTTCACACCTTGCGGTACCTCAATACCCAAAGCAAGTCCTCTATGGCGAACTTTGCTCAGGTGCAAGATCTCAGAGAGGCAGAGAAAGCGTCTTAAGGACAAACCTAAATGCGTCCTTGAAAGCGTGCAACATTAGCACGGACGGCTGGGAGGGGCTTGCTTGTAACAGAACAGGCTGGCGAACGGCCTCCGCGATGGTGTTGCACATTTTGAGGTAGAGTAGCGCCGACATACCAAAACGAAGTAGCAACATCGCAAAGAGCACTGGAGGCACTGCTCTGTCAGCTAAATCACACGCGCGGTGTGCAAGAGAGTCTGTCAGAATTGTCAGTCATCTGAGGGTACACCACAGATAACATTGTGGACAATCTTACTTGATTTGAGGGATGATATTGTCATGCCCGCAGGAGGGACAGCTTTACGTCCAGCGTTTTGTGTGCACTATGCGGTACCTCAAGCCACAGTGAAGTGTGTTTAAGTTTAACATGAAAACCGTGGTGAAAGTCAATGAAGAGAGTTGTGCTTTTCCCCCGGTTGTGGAGATTACTTTACCAGCAGGTGACAGAATAAAAGTGAAACTACCTGTACATAAAATCTGATTCGTCCAGCCTTGAACAGTATAAATAGTTTGCTGCAGTGGCTCATGTGATGCTGAGTAAAAGATGAATCTCACCTTTAGGCTCCTCTGTTGTTGGGTTGGGGTGATGCTTGACTAGAGAACCTATGGGAACTGAGAAATGCATGCAGGTTCTCCATCAAGTTAGGGAGGGTTTCTGGGTTTGAATTTGCAACTGTGCCACGCTGACTTATGATACGCCATTAAAGGTTCACAGACGAATAATGCAGATTAGAGAATAGCCTTAGGCAACCATGACACACTTAACACTTCTGGTTGTACTTCCTTGGCCCACCTTTGGTAGATGCTTGCTACCACAAACCAGGAACACCCCGACTGATAAGAGTGTCATGGCTGCCCAAGGCTCATCGATTCGTGTGGGGTGAGAAGACTAGTATGTTTGTTCTGATCCCACAGAAGAGTGACTGTAGCATAAAATGTTAACTCTTAATGCAGGCGGTGATGGAAAGAAGTCCGAACACAGTGCACTGCAGCTTGACGTGTATCGGGCTGCTTGGTTACTGAGCAGTCAGGTGGTGCTGATGTTTTGGCTCATCAGTGAGTGTTATATATTGATGAGATGTTTAATAAATATATATTAAATAATAAACCCCTAAAGCCATAATGAAGTAGGGGTATTAACAGTAAAGGGTGTGATGCTGCTAAGGTGAATGAATCCGAGCTGCGTCAACCAATCCAAATAAAGAATTCAGAAACACTGGTTGCGTAATATAATGTGGTATGTTGTCTAACGGCTTATCAGCAACTGCCAGATAAGTGAGTGAGTGCGCACTCGTGTGATTCCTGCTTCTGACTCAAACATGGCTCATGGTTTCTGGTAACCAGCATGACTCTCTCCTCTTTCCCTTAGGATTATTATAAGATAATTAAAATCCCTATGGACATGGGAACAATCAAGAAACGGCTTGAGAACAGTTACTACTGGAATGCCCAAGAATGTATTCAAGACTTTAACACCATGTTTACCAACTGCTACATCTACAATAAGGTAAACGGTCTGGTTACGCTGGCCCACAGTGTTGTCTGAGGTTCCCATGTATGTGTGTGTTATTAATGGTATGTATCGCCCTCTACAGGCAGGGGATGACATTGTCTTAATGGCTGAGGCACTGGAGAAACTGTTCCTCCAGAAAATTACGGAAATGCCCCAGGAGGAGCACGAGATCACAGTCATGACTCCCAAGGGACGTGGTCGGGGCCGGAGGGACCCAGGTACGGTGGCAGGTACAAAATTTACAGCTTAGATTTTTAATCATGACTCAAACTTGAATGGCACAAACTGGTATTATTGGCTTTCAAGTTTTTTCTCCTGCCACTAAGCTCTCTTTCTCATTCTCTCTCTCTCTCTCTTTCTCGCTCTCTCTCTCTCTCTCTCTCTCTCTCTCTCTCTCTCTCTGTCTCTCTTTCTCTCTGTCTCCCTCCCTCCCTCCCTCCCTCTCTCCCTCCTTCTCTCCCTCCCTCCCTCTCTCCCTCCTTCTCTCCCTCTCTCCCTCCCCCCCCCCCTTCCCTAGGGTTGAACTTGAAGCCCCCCGGACCGGGAATGGATTCTCCCCCTACGACTCAGACTCGTGGTATTTCCAATCACGGAGCAGGGCCTCAGACGAGAGGACCCATCCCAGGTCCTCCAGCTCTCCCTCCACAGGTGGCTCTGCAGCAAGTCTTACCCCCTCGAGTCCCTCCTACCATCCCCAAGCTGGGTCCTCCCTTTTCGCTCGGCCCTTCAGACTGCAACCCTCCGAGCGCCATCATGACTTCAGTGCCTCCCCTGCCCCAGACTGCCATTCAAACAATGCCCATTCAGCAGAGTCCTGCACCGAGCGTCATGCCCAAAGTGAGTCCTAGAAGATGACTCGGAGCACTGGTGATAGAAAATTTTGACTGTCATGCATTGATTTTCACAAACCAGTCATCACTTTTGCATCATACTGTATATATATGAATAAGACACCGTTTTGGCCCGATGAGAAATTATTGTCCAGGTTATTTATTGTCTCATTTTTCCACAAAACAGCAGAAAAAAAGCCAGAAGAGGAAAGCAGACACGACGACTCCCACCGCCAATGACCAGCTAAACGAGCCTTCTTCGGTTGAGTCCAAGTCAGGAAAGACTCTCCCTCGGCGAGAGAGCATGCGACCATCTAAACAGCCCAAGAAGGAAGCCCCAGATTCTCAACACCATCTCACCACCTTCGGCACGCCAGCTGGGCCCAACAGCCCCAAACAGCTGGAGCAGCTGCGCTATTGTGCCGGAATCGTGAAGGAGATGTTCTCCAAGAAGCACACCGCTTACGCGTGGCCTTTCTACAAACCAGTGGATGTGGAATCTCTGGGACTGCATGACTACCACGAAATCATCAAACACCCCATGGACCTCACCACCATCAAGGTCAGATGGAAAGTCAAAATTTAGAAATTTATTTTATGTTGATAAATTTGTAATTTACAAAATTCTTAATAAATGTGAAGAACATGTTCTGACCTTGTGATGTCAGTGAAGAGGAAAAAGAAATTACTGTTTATAAAATAGTTTAGAAAAACGTTTTTACTTTCATTCCAAGATTTTTTGCTTTTCATAGAACGTGGGAATGAACATGTGAATGAGTTGAGATGTAAGACATGTAAGATTCCAGCCTCCTTGCAACCCTCATAGGATTAAGTAGTTCAGTGAATAAATAAAGTAATTAAATGTTGAGAATGAGCAGCTGAGTTAGTGTTAGCTATTTAGAATAGTGTGAGTTGTGACTGCTTAATTTTTTTCTCTAATCTACCTACTACTGGTAAATAGGATGATCTAGTTGTAGATTAGCCAATCAGAACACGATTGCTCATATCTAGTGGGTATGTATAGAATAAATAGTGTATATGTAGTTATATATGAGTACAGTCTTGATTTGAAGCATGCGATAAACCTTTCCTTGGTATAAAATGTCTGAGATTTTCAGAGGATTTCCTAGAAATCATAGGTTTTCTCTAGTAATAAGCATACAAATTCCTTTTCCTGTTGTATGCAGGCACTGATGTTACCACACAGTGTAACTGTGTTTTTTTCATAAAGCTGTGTTTTATTTTGACTGTAGCTTTCTTTTTATTTTGTAGGAGAGGTTAGAAAGTAGACAGTACAGAGATGCGCAGGACTTTGCTGCAGATGTGCGGTTAATGTTCTCTAACTGCTACAAGTACAACCCTCCAGACCACGAGGTGGTGGGGATGGCGCGCAAGCTGCAGGTATATAGATACACGTTGAAATGCACAGAAACGTTGCTTTAAATTTATTTCATCGGTCTAAGAACTCCGTCTTTAATTTGTCAGGATGTGTTTGAGATGCGTTTTGCTAAGATGCCAGATGAGCCTGAGGAGGCCTTTACTCCTACGCCTGCCCCCGTTCTGCACCCTCCGGCACCCGTGAAGCCGCAGCCGCCTATTGCCGCCGCCTCGTCCTCTGACACCTCCAGTGACTCCACTTCCGAATCGGAATCCTCTACCGATGATTCAGAGGAAGAGAGGGCTCAGAGGCTGGCGGAGCTCAAGGAGCAGGTGAGGAAATCGCACAGGTTTTTGCCCAATGCTGTAATAGGAAACTAACCGATGGCAAGTAGTGCAGTCAGAATAGCCTAAAGTGAAACCCGTCACCGGTCGATTTTCGGTGGATGTTGGGACTAGGTAACTATATAAGCCTATAGATTTTTTTTTTTCTGTTGCAGTCCGATATCCAATATGGCTGCCTGCGGGGTGAGGGGGCTTGCCCACTTTGCTGGGCTATTTTTTTTGTCATTGTAGTTGCAGGACGCATTGTGATGTGGACTTTATAACACAGCCTATATCTGAATGAATGAAATATTCTTATTAAATACTTTGTTCTTTACATAGTTGAATGTGCAGACAACAAAATCACACAAAATTATCAATGGAAATCAAATTTATTAACCCATGGAGGTCTGGATTCGGAGTCACACAAAAGTGGAAACACACTACAGGCTGATCCAACTCTGATGTAATGTCCTTAAAACAAGTCAAAATGAGGCTCAGTAGTGTGTGTGGCCTCCATGTGCCTGTATGACCTCCCT
>JBCNYG010000001.1:52899740-52909927 GCA_039654305.1 Porochilus rendahli | reverse complement strand
TGATCCAACTTTGATGTAATGTCCTTAAAACAAGTCAAAATGAGGCTTAGTAGTGTGTGTGGCCTCCATGTGCCTGTATGACCTCCCTACAATGCATGGGCATGCTCCTGATGAGGTGGCAGATGGTCTCCTGAGGGACCTCCTCCCAACTCCTGGACAGTCTGTGGTGCAACGTGATGTTGGTGGATAGAGCGAGACATGATGTCCCAGATGTGCCCAATTGGATTCAGGTCTGGGGAAAAGGTGGGCCAGTCCATAGCATCAATTCCTTCGTCTTGCAGGAACTACTGACACGCTCCAGCCACATGAGGTCTAGAATTGTCTTGCATTAGGAGGAACCCAGGGTCAACTGCACCAGCATATGGTCTCACTGACTTTTTGGTTTATATGGGGCTTGCTGAGTGTGGCAGAGGTTTGCCCTCCAAGTGCTTTTGTTGTGTAGTTGTGAGCCAAGGTGTTGAGCTGTGAACTCCTAACAGAGTGTTTGACTAATCAGAATATTCCTTCTGTATGTCTTTGCCTCGTGATTTACTTTTCTGTTTCAGTGCTTAAATTTTTAGTGCTTTATAAACGCAGAGAATTACACAACAAATTATTGACTAGTCGATCACTCATGATAAACACATTAATGGTAAAAAATTATTTAAAGTGTGTTAATCACATTGTACTTGGTGTTTCTGTAATGCAGCTTAAGGCAGTCCACGAGCAACTGGCAGCCCTGTCTCAGCCTCAGGCCAGCAAACCAAAGAAGAAGGAGAAGGACAAGAAGGAAAAGAAGAAAGAAAAGCACAAAAAGAAAGCCATCCCTGGACTGGACGAGATCCTCGAGCCTCCTTCCGCTCTCCCAACGCCGAAGAGCAAGAACAAGAACAACAAGGATCCTCTACCTAAGAAGACCAAGAAGCCAAGGTAAGCTGGAGAAGTAATTTTTTTTAATAATGAGAAAGTGAGATGAGTGTTCAGTTTGGTTTCTGTATGTGTAATGAAACACTTGCATGGCACAGTGTATAAAGAACAGGAAATGATTATCAGTGATTGTATCTTAAACACAAGATAATTATTTTTCTGTTCTGATCCTACAGTAAGAAGGAAGGCATAAAGAACAACCGCTCCATTCCTCCTCCGGGCACCGCGCCTCCTGCACTGCAACCGGTGTCTGGCCTCGACCCCGTAGAAGAGTTGGCTCTGGGAGGTGGACCCGGATCCGCGGGCTTGGTGCCTGCTGAGAAGTGTAAACCCATGTCCTATGAAGAGAAGAGGCAGCTGAGCCTCGACATTAATAAGCTTCCTGGAGATAAGCTGGGACGTGTGGTCCATATCATTCAATCCCGTGAACCTTCGCTCAAGAACTCAAACCCGGACGAGATCGAGATCGACTTCGAGACGCTGAAACCGTCGACACTTCGGGAGCTTGAGAGATACGTTTCGTCCTGTCTCCGGAAGAAGAAGAAACCTCCAGGTTAGTCCCCTTTTAATCTGTTTTACAATATGACAGTGTGGTAATCATGCTATGCTGCCTTCTTGCCCAAGGCTGTGGTTAATAAAAGGAAAAAGAAAGAAAAAAGGGACAAATGGTGACTGTATGAACCAACAACAAGTTAGATATTTTACATGTAAAGCATGTCTTTTTAGTAGGAATGTTATACACAGTTATTGAGTACTCACAAGGGACAGTAGAGACCTCAGGACAATAAATGCAGGAATGAGCCTTTATAGAGTCTTTTTAATTATTAATTTAATTATCAATTATTCCATAAATCCGGGCGAATGTCACAGATTAGTTTGTCAAGGGGTGCATTTATTGATATCTACCAATCCTGATGTATTTACTACAAAGGAGCCTAAGAGAAACAAAAACAATAATTAATGGTTTTATTTTTACAGATTTTACAGATTCGTTTTTTTAAGATTGACCAAAGTCACATGTGCTCCATTACAGTATCATTTGAAAGGCCATATTGTGCAGCTTTCTTCATAGTTTTTGGGATGGCATTTAAATGTCTAGGATTTTCCAAACATTGACTGTAACAAACCATAGTTTTTTGATGAAAGAATTATCCCAATATTTTCAGTATGTATAGTGTTCATTAGTATTTAAAAATAGGTAAGTCTGTTGGGCTTTTATACCCGAGCCTACTGGCTCATCAGACCTGGAGTTTATCCCGGTTTCTGTAGTGTGAAGCGAGTTAGGAATTCGACTCCTGGATGGGACGTTAGTCCATCACAGGTTATATTCTCAGTATTTTTTACTGGTACCCATTTATACTGTTGGGTGGACAGAGTCACACTTGTGGTTGCGGCCTTACCTAAGGGTCTTAACATGGTGGGGGTCTAATGAGGGATTTAAACCCACGACCTCTCGATCATGAGCCCAGCACCCCAACTACTACACTGCCAGCCCCACTTAATTAGTATATACTACACAAGAATGTTTTAGAGGTTAATAAGTATTATTATGAATTCAAAATATGTTCTCTTAATTGATGGAAAGCCACGAAAATATTTTGAGTTCCTTGACCAGCCGACTGATGCATCATTTACATAACGTGGATAAATTAAATAAGTTTAAAATATTTCGAATGAATAATAAAACAGTTATATCATATGGTATGGAGACTTTTTCAGATCTTGGTGGATGTTATCCACCTCAGCACATGAAACCCCCATATCGTGTGTGTGTGTGTGTGTGTGTGTGTGTGTGTGTGTGTGTGTGTGTGTGTGTTACAGAAAAGACCATGGAGACTATGAGCGCAAAACCGAAAGGCTCATCTTCAGAGTCGGGCAGCAGCAGCGAGTCAAGCTCGTCTGAGAGTGAAGACTCCGAGTCAGGTAAGGATTATTAGGGTATAAGACGATTCCTTAGACTCACTCTCCTTCTCACTGTTTGGTTAAGATTGCAACCAGCTGTTTGTCTTCTTGCTGTCCCAGGAATGGCCTCTAAATTGAAAAAGAGAGGGCACTCTGCTAAAGAGTTGAAGAAAGGCCACCACCCGGTGATAGCGCCAGGTATGGTCCCACCCCAGATGACCCTCCTGCCCCAGGCTCCCGTCTTACAGCCCACTGTTCAAATAAAACAGCAGCAGCAGCAGCAGCAACAACAACAGCAGCAGCAGCATCCATCTCCTGCAACATTTATGGCTCCTCCAGTCACGCTGGAGTCGACCCAGCTGCTCGAGAACACATTTGACTCTTTACCTCCATTTGGACAGCCCCTCATGCATATGCCCCACCACACCAACAACTCGTCGTCTCCTGCCCCGCCTCACCTCAACACTCACACAGCAAGTGGCCCCGGGTCACCTGACACGCACCCGTTCTTAAACCAGCACCCCATCCTCCAGTCCCCAGGTATGTAACAGTATTCGGTCAGAGGTCTAGATTTTTTATAATGTTGTCATGAGTCGTTCTAAGATACTTCATGCAGCATTTGTATGTTGTGAATGCTACAGCATTGTGGATTAAATTCTGTGTGGACACAAGTTTAAAAAAATGTGAGTTTTAATGATGATGAAAACCCAGCCCAGTAGGAGCAGTATGAAAACATTGTGCTGTGCTTTTAGTATTTTGTGTTTTGACCACATGCTGTATCTCTGTCTTGTTTTTGTGTTTCTCTGCAGCACTGCACAACGCTATGCCCCAGCAGCCTTCCCGTCCCAGTAATAGAGCAGCGCCGCTCCCCGCCAAACCTCAGCAGCCCGCGGCCCCCCAGCAGCCCCAGACACAACAGCCCCCTCAACCCCAGCACCACCTCCCTCCACACCTCCTACACCCCCCTCAGCCCATCCGCCAAAGGCCGCTGTCTCCTCCTACGCTCACCCCACAGGGGTTACTTTCTTCTCAGCCTCCTCAGTTGCTGCTTGAGGATGACGAGGAACCCGTGCCCGCCATGCCCCTCAACCAGGTCCTTTACCTGCAGCACCTACAGGGCCGACAACAACAACAGCAGGTCCCACTCCTGCAGTCCCTCCAGGGCAGTCAATCGCAGCCACAGAGCCAGGCTTCACTACTGCAGACGGTGCAGGTGCAGTCCCAGCTGCCTGTGCAGACCCAACTGTCTGTCCAATCACAGCCCCAGGCTGTTCCAGCACACCAGCCCTCACCACAGTTGCCCCAACATGCACCCAGACACATGCAGCAGTCACAGAGCCAGCAGCAGCAGCAGCAACAACAGCAGCATCTGGCTTTCTCACAAGGCCCAGTGCAGACCACGCAGACGCAGCCGGCGCAGCACAATGTTGCAATGCCTCCCAAGCAGCAGATTATTCAGCAGCAGCAACAGCATCCTTCACCACGTCAACCCAAACCTGATCCCTACAGCACAGGTCAGAATTAACCACATGTTTGTTTTTTTTTTCCAATGCCTGTCGTTTAGCAACAGCATATTCAAATAACTCTTACTTGCCTCATAAAATAACTCATGTGCAGACGTTATCTCTTGTTGAACTAAACTACAGGAATTACTTACATTTCAAACTTAAGCCTTTAAAGCTGATCTCTTAGAGCAGAGTGTACAGATAAATAACAAAGGGATCAGAAACAGAACCTTAAGCGTTCGTGCTAATATTGCCCTGAATTAACCTTGTCTGCACTTGTCATCTCTTAGACCTCAAACTAGCCGAGCGGAGCATGGGAAGGGGTTAAAACCTTAAACTTGTCAAACACATTATTAACCCATTGTACTTCATCCTGAATGTGTATGTTTTGTCTTTCTGTTTTAAACAGGGCACCTGAGAGAGAACCCCTCTCCTCTTATGATGCATTCCCCACAGATTTCCCAGTATCCTCCTGTAGTCCATCAGTCACCTCCGCAAAACCTTCAGCCCAAAAAAGTGAGTGTCGTTCCGTGCACGCGATCGTCCTCGTCCTCTCCAGCCTCCATTATTCTGTTCTGCATTTGTGACCCATCACATGGTCTTTCACACAGGAGCCGCAACGAGGGCCGCCAGCTCTCGGGCCGCTGAAGGAGGAGAAGCAGTCACCCTCCCCTGTGATGAGGAGCGAGTCCTTCAGCCCACCCATACGACAGGAACCACACAAACAGCCCGAGAGCAAGGCACATATGCAAGGCCATGTCCAGCAGAGTGAGTCCCAGGGCTGGGAACGGATTTTCATGACCTTCGACTGGGTTTAATTTTAAACTGTAAAGTCTTACATGTTACACTCTATTTAAATGTTAAGGTAATAGAAACTGTAATTTGTGGTTTTGCAATAGAAATAACCCATTTATTTATAGTATACTTCATACGTAAAATTCAGAGTACCTCACAGACAGGAAACAATAATTATAGGAGGAAAACCTAATGAGTTTTTGGGAAGGACTGATTTGTGATCCTTAAATGAAAACATCATGTCACAGGGAGTATAGAGGTAGCTGACCAATGGCCTGAATAAAAGGGAAGATGTTAATTATATCTCCCGCGAAGCATAGGGGGTACTATGTTTTCGGTTCTGTCCACATCCGCCGCCACAGAAGCCTGCTTGTTAACACACACTTTGGTGGTGCTAATTTCTCATAGATTTATTTTTTATTTATGTTGGATGGTCCCTAGGATACACCCTTCCAGCCTATCGAAACTGTGTCTCCTTGATGTAATTAAATTTCATCAAAGAATTCACAGAGGACAATTCCTCACAAATGTGGACTATCAGGACTTGAAGCCTATTTTACTTTAAATGAAATCGTGCACTACCGCTGTACACATCATACCACTCCTTAATGGACCGCAGCGCACACAGCAGGGCAAAGAATCTACGTGAGATGCTCATGCGTGCTGCCCCACGTAACGCCACCCACTTCTTTAGTTAATGAGATGTATTGTTGATGTGGATGTGCTAAGGCGCCCAGGTCTTAGAACATTCTAGGTGTCCTATAGTTCAATAAATCAATTGAATAAATTTTTTTTGGTGTGTGACCGATAACCTTTAACCTGTTTAATTTTTTTTATTCTGTGGCTGATGATCAGGATGTTTGTATGCAGTAAACAGGTCTGAAAAATATTCAAAGCATTGTTAAATATCCAGAAAATGTTCACTTCTGGTATTAAAGTTGATCAGCCCTGAATTGTACAGAAATCGGATTATTGTGCCTTTTTCTGCCACTTCAGCTTGGGGATGTGAGCATAGCCTTAGACCAGTCTTACTTTAGCATGTGAAAGTTCATCATCTTTACAGGAAAAAGAAATAACAAAAATGTTGCCCTTTTTTTTTAATTTGTGTTATTATTTCATAGGGCCAGACATGAAGCCTCTGGACACTTCTCGCCCTGTGATCCGCTCATCAGACCAGAGCGGTCCACCTCCGACCATGCCGGACAAGGACAAGTTCAAACAGGAGCCCAAGACACCTGTAGCTCCTAAAAAGGTACAGGTGGGTGGAAGGGATATCTTCTTAAATATTTATCAATCCAGCGATCACTTGTATTCGATGCCTAACAGCAGAAATGACTATCTATGTGCACAGTTTCATGGGGTGTTTTTGTTGCTGTTTTAGGATGTGAAGCTGAAAAACATGGGCTCGTGGGCCAGCCTTGCACAGAGGTCCACGTCTACTCCGTCCTCTGCTGTGAGATCGAGCAGCGACAGTTTCGAGCAGTTCCGTCGCGCGGCGCGGGAGAAGGAGGAGAGGGAGAAAGCGCTGAAGGCTCAGGCGGAGCAGGCTGAGAAGGACCGGCTACGCAGAGAGCAAGAGAAACAGCGGTAGGATTAAATGTTCATCTAATATGGGCAGGGAGACGCGTTAGTAACGGGGTGTGTGTTGGTCAGATCTGTCGTCATGTTGTTTTAATAGCAAGCTTTCTCTGTGTTGTGTTGAAATTACAGGCTATTTCATTTACTCTTCTCTGCCTGCTCATGGTACGATGTTTGATTAGAAGAACATTCCAGTACAATTCTTTTAAGGACAGTAGGAAAACAGTTTAACTACTAAATCCCGAGGGCAGACCAGACTGCCACTTTTTCCTGGCTGGTTACCAAATAACATTGAGAGAATGTAGAGGAAAGTTCTGGCATATTACTACTTCAGAATAAGCAGCTCCTCCTTGCCGACTCCTTTGGTTTTACTGTTGCCTATTAGCTTACAAGTCTGAGGGTTGTGCTTTCACAGGTCTAAGTTCACTGCAATTCGACGTCAAGGGAAAAATCTCTGCTACCCGATGTAGTCACGAGTCTTTTTATCTCACCTTTGTGCCACATTAGTGAATCAGATTTTCTACAGCAGGATTTGCAGCTTGGCTCATGACTCTGGGCATTTTTCTCCCCTCACATGTACATGACGTTACACATTCTGACCACGACCCTTTTCTTTCCCACTTCAATGTCTCAGGTGATAATTATTATCAGCTGATGATAGATAGGGGGTGTGATTGGACAGTTGTAAGCAATTTCATCTGAAAAAAAAATTACAAGTGTAGATCATAAGTTTTGACTAAAACTAGAAATGTTGGCACCTGTGTAACTCCTGTGTAATAAAGTGGTGGCAGTTAAGTTGCAAAAGCTCAGTGAAAGACGTTCTCTTTCTCTCAGGGGTCGTGATGATGAAGATACCATGGAGGTGACTCGAAGGCCCCACGAGGAGCAGCGAAGGCGCTCGGAGCACCAACAGCCCCAGGCTCCTCCGCCACAACAGCAGCACCAGGCCCCGTCCCAAACACCAAACCAACAGCCCCAGACGCCGTCCGCCACGCAGACATCGCAGGCCCCGCCTCAGTCTCCGGCCTCCAGTCAGAGTGCCCTCGACCAGCACAGAGAGATGGCACGCCGCCGCGAGCAAGAGAGGAGGAGGAGAGAAGCGGTGAGTGCTTTTACCTCTTACCTCTCATGTATAGAAGAGTGTCTGCATGGACACCCAGGCCTCGTCTACACCTTAATATTTTTATTTTTTTACCTTCTGTCATACAGAAAAAATTACAGATTGATGCTTGGTGAGAAGAAAAGATTTCTTTATTTAGTTAGTCTAATTATTCATCCAGTTAACCAGTCATAACCAGTTCCTCCCAAGACTTGTTAGCCATCTTTAACAAGGGCATTGTTCATGTTTGCACTGAAACATTTAGTGAAAAATGTATATTGTCATATGATATGTATATATAATGTATATTATTCCACTCAAATCGGATCTGCACTGATAGCCTGGTGAGGAGCTGTGAGCAGGGACATGAGAGTGAGTGGAATAAGTGTTTTATCGCTCCCTGGATTGTGAAAAATGACTGCATTTTTATTCTATTCAAATTCCTGGGGAAAAAAAAGATTATTACTGTCAAAGACAGTTGCCATCCACTGCTTAACTTACGATAACCCCTCCCCTGGTCCTCGGCGTCAGGTGATGCTGAGTACTGGAGGCCTGTTTCTCATAGCAATGTTGTTCTTCATGGAATGAGCATTATTGGGTAGCTTAGTACAATTTCCGATTACCTCCAGATTTTTTTCCTTCTCTGTTAATATATGTGGTGATATTTTAGTAATAAATCGTTCAGTCAGAATGGGTGACTGCTCATATAAGTGGGTATGGATGGAATAAGAATAGTCTTACGTATATAAGAAGCTTTTCTTTAATGAAATAAAAATTAATTTTTTTTAAAGATAAAATATTTTGGTTCTATTCACTTATTCTAAGTGTATAAAGTGTTGAAATGTTTATTTTAATATGAATGATTCAATATTGAGCTGCGTTGCCGTGATTATCTTCGGGCCATACTCAATATCTTGTGCTTTTTTTTTTCCGTACAGATGGCAGCTACCATCGATATGAATTTCCAAAGTGATCTGATGGCTATCTTCGAGGAGAACTTGTTTTGAAATGCACGAGGAAAAGTGCGAGAGACTGCAGAAAAAACCCCACAAAAAACAAAAACAAAATAAAACCGCTAACGGATTCCTCTGCACAGAGAGAAATGGACCGATGAAGCAGTAAGGGAATTAAAACAAAAAAAAAAAACAACTAAAAAAACTGAGAGCATGAGCAAAGCGCCGCAGTGGCAGAGCCGGCACTGGGCATGCTGAGGCCTTGACAGGACGCCCCCTGTAGCCTTAGCAAGGGGGAGGGGATAAAGAGGGGACCCTCGAGCTGGGACAATATTGCCTCTCTGGCATTATTCCTGGATTTAAAGGACGTATAAGTAGCAGGACGGAGAGGACGCTTCCACGGGGCAGTTCTTTCGCACGAATGGGAGCAAAGCTTTGGACCTTGATATCAGTGGAAGTATATCTAAGTGACAGCAGTTTAAATGTACTGATTTACCCGTAGTCGGCTGTTCATCAACTGCCAGATGTGTGAGGGGTATTGCTTTTTTCCCTCCTTTCATTTTTTCTTTATTTCTCTCACTTTTTTTTTTCTTTTTTACACATACAAGCAAGCGATTTATTCTAACAACTCATGATCATAATGTGATGTCTCAGGTGAGGAGAAGGTACAAGCCAACATCACTGTACACAACATCCACCGACCAGGGGTATGAACAACCACAGCAGGAAAAGAATAATAATAATAATGATACACAGAAACACACAAGTGTTATCTCTTTCTTTCTTTTTCTTTTCTTTATTTTTTTACATTACTAGAATCTACTGAAAAGAAACTTTTTTTTAAAGTCTTCTTACCAACACATAACCCTTTCTTCTGATGTCTATGCCAAACCACAGAGTCCTAGTCCCAGAGATTTTTCTTTTCTTCTCTCTTCCATATAACATCTTTTTTTTCTTTTCTTTTTTAATATATAAATATATTTTCTTGTCCTCCACACCAGACGTGAAAGTTTAGGTAGCCTTGTTAGTAGAATATACCTAATATATGCATTATTCCGACGATTGAAGATGAAAAATAATAATAAAAAAGGTTAAGTTATATGTTAATCCATCGTCAGAGGAGTTGTTTACCTGTTATCCTTGAGTTTGAGGGGTTTTTTGGAACGCGTACAGTGCTACATTACTTTGTGTATTATACATTATAGAAAAAAAAGACATGAAAGTGTCTGGAAGTGGTTCACGCTTTACTGTGTTACTAGAAATAATTCTAACCTCGAGTGCGTATGAGCAGCCGGCTGACTCTGAATCCTCTCAGACTCCTCTGAAGTCACCTCTCGAGCGCTCCGAAGTTTCTTGCATGTCATTCTAGTGTGGGGGGGGAGGGGGGGGGGGGGGGGGGGGGGGGGGGGGGGGGGGGGGGGGGGGGGGGGGGGGGGGGGGGGGGGGGGG
>JBCNYG010000001.1:52857922-52869219 GCA_039654305.1 Porochilus rendahli | reverse complement strand
TAATGGTGTCTAAATTACACTGGGTGAAGGTATAATAGGTACAGGATCTCCAGAATAACTACGTTTTAGAGTCTAGCACCACTTGTAAAGAATTCACAGCATTAAGAATAAAAGCTCACTAAACACATTATCTGAGCAGGTTTAGTGCAACTTTAGTTGTAAATATTATTAACTGCAGTAACAACCGCATCAGTGACATTTATTGTGGTTTTCCAGAGAAAATGCTTTTTGATGGACATGTTTATCAAGCCGATACAGAAAGTATTTTACATCCAATCCCAATTATATTTTTCAGGAAGCTATACAGTATTACGCTGCTTTAGAAAAAGCAATTAATATCTGAAAATAGCACTTCTGTCCTCCACATGCAATGTCTACCTTCTGGAGAAGACATTTTTGACAGACAAAGGATCCCGACAAATCCACTTAGATTATAAACAAAGCTTACAAGCAGAACATCATTTTAGAGTGTATGAAAATACCCCTCCATAATTAAAAGTTTGTTAGTAATTAGGATTACAATTCAGAATTTTAACAGGTAAAAGCTACTATTTTTGTTACCGTGGAGAGAATTGAATTCTGCACTTGGTTAAAAGTTTGAGCAGTATTATCTTCTAATAACAGTATTGGAGTTGAGAAAAGATTTCACTAGTGTAGCTGAGAGTACTCTTCCTCTACAGAACAATGAACAAGAGACAGTCATAAAGTAATCCAGTGCCTACCTAAAGGGATCCCTTGAAAAAATTTAAAAAGACAACCCTGACCATGAAACAGCCATGTAACTGTAACATGTAACTACATTTAACTAACATTACATTGTTAATTTTTTCAACAAAAATTTAAGTTTCTGCAAGTGTATTAGTCTGTTCCTTCTAGAGTGCTATCATTATTTTTACATTTTTTTCTAAGATAAAATTACTAATTCATTTTATAGTTTGGTGTTCTGTGTTTATAGAGGTGAGCGATTTGACAAAAATATTGTATTGTGATGCTTATAACATATTTCATGATACTAGACACCACTTATTTAGGTTTTATTTAGGTAAAATAAACTTTCTCCAAAACAGTATGGTTTTATTTAATATTTGGTGATGTGGAATTATTTATTAAAACTAAGGAATCACATCTAATCAACAGCCTTAACACTGTCTGAATTCTGCCTCAGGAGGAAGATGATTTGCCTTATGAGGAAGAAATCATCAGGAATCCGTACTCTGTGAAGTGTTGGATGCGCTACATCGAGCACAAGCAGAACGCCCCGAAGTCGGTGCTGAATATGATTTATGAACGAGCACTTAAAGAACTACCAGGCAGGTTAGTGTTAGGTTTGAAGAATGGACTACTAGTCATTTATCAAAAAAAATATTATTTTGTTTGTGACTTTGGCACTTCTCTGCCTGTTTGCTTTTACAGTTACAAATTGTGGTACAACTACCTGAGAGAGAGGAGGAAGCAGATCAAAGGGAAATGCATCACAGATCCAGTGTACGAGGAGGTCAACAACTGCCACGAGAGAGCGCTGGTGTTTATGCACAAGGTACCCGTCCCGAATCATAACCCTGGTTTAAATGAACCCGATCAAACTACTCACAGGACACTGATGTTTCCTGAAATACCTGGTGTTTATTGGTGTTTATTTCTTTATTTTTGCTGAGATTGTTCCAGACTTGAGTATAACCTGTTTCCACCGTTTTTGTGGACAGATGCCGAGGATATGGATGGATTACTGTCAGTTCATTGTGTCTCAGTGCAAAATCACAAGAGGCCGTCGCACATTTGACCGAGCGCTCCGAGCTCTGCCCATCACCCAGCATTCACGCATTTGGCCCCTGTACCTCAAATTTGTCCGAAAATTACCCCTGCCCGAAACCGCCATCCGGGTTTATCGCAGATATCTCAAGGTGTGTGAGAGAATTTAGTAGCAAGTTTTGTGTTTTCTCTGATGGCCCACTATTCACTGGTTTATTCTGTGTGTGTGTGTGTATTTCTTCCCAGCTTTCTCCAGAGAATGCGGAGGAGTACATTGATTACCTCCGCTCTGCAGGACGGTTGGATGAGGCAGCGGACCGTTTAGCCGCCATCGTCAACGATGAAAGCTTTGTCTCAAAAGATGGAAAGTCGAACTACCAGGTTAGTGTTTTAATTTCTGTATAATTAATTTAAGCTGGATTTTACACACAGAGCACACAACAGACAGCAGGAATGAATACATCACCTTTATTAGTGACTGTTTTTTCTCATAACATTTGGATGTTTATACCTTTTTACTTCCTGTAATGACAGAAAAATAGTTCAATAATTTACAGATGATTGCAACAACACAATGAAATTAAAGCTCCAAGCAGCACTGAACGGGACCTCGCACTCTGCTTTGTTGAGGGAGTAGAATCTGTGAAATCAATCTGATACAGTGTTTAGTGTTCGTTCCTTCAATGACCCTTTTGAAAATGACTTAAAATACTGCATAATTAAAATTTTTTAGGGGATGCCTGTGAGCCATTTTGCCACACCTGTGCCCCTGATCCATATCAAATATCAAGTACACCACTTAGGACGTACCAAGTTTCATGGAAGGTACGGAAGTATCATGGTTAGCACGTTTGCCTCACAGCAAGAAGGTCTTGGGTTCGAGTCCTGGGCTCGGCCATTTCTGTGCCAAGTTTGCATGTTCTTCCTGTACCTGCGTGGGTTTCCTCCTTGTACTCTGATTTCCTTCCACAATCCAATGTGAATGACAACTTTAGTGAGCATCAGAGCACAACTGCCTCCTCAAAAATGCTGAAGGTAACGGGGAGTGCTGTGCCACACCCGTGGCCGCTTCTGATATCAGATCAAAGTGTTAAGCCAGTGCAGACAACAGGGGCGAAGTTCCAAATAGATGAGTTTTGTGCCTCCTGAAGGTCACACAAATGTGATTCTAAAATAAACATAATTGCAGGAAATTCACAGCTGACTTCTGTTTGATGAAAAAAAAAAGAAAAGTATCAGCACCCTCCAAAAGGTGTTACAGGTAGTGCTGGTTCAGTGGTTAAGGCTCTGGATTACTGATCTGAAGGTTCAAGGTCCATACCACCAAGGTGCCACTGTTGGGCCACTGAGCAAGGCCCATGGCAAATTAAAATTTTCATGATGAGTGGTATGGAGTGTGGTGTAAGTGGAGATGCAAAACAAAAACTCTATGTTCACACCACACTCTTTATTCCCCCATTTGTCAGCTTTGGCACGAGCTATGTGACCTGATCTCCAAGAACCCGAACAAGGTGACCTCACTGAATGTCAGTGCTATCATCCGTGGTGGCCTCACCCGCTTCACAGACCAGCTGGGCAAGCTCTGGTGCTGCTTGGCTGATTACTACATCCGCAGCGGTCTGTTTGAAAAGGTATTTTACGCTTTGCTTCACTCAACTACACATTCATTAAACGGCAAACTGCTCTGTCTTTGTGTTTACCTTGTCACACGTTACCTACTCGTAGGCGCGTGACGTGTATGAAGAGGCGATTCAGACTGTCGTTACAGTTCGAGACTTCACTCAGGTGTTCGATAGCTATGCCCAGTTTGAAGAGAGTGCGATCGCTGCCAAAATGGAGACGACGTCCGAGATGGGACAAGAGGAAGACGGTAAGAGTCTGGTTAGGAAATGTGTGTAGTAAGGAATCACAGCTTGTTGTGACGGATGTTGTAACTTTGCTGTTTCAGATGACATCGATCTGGAGTTGCGCTTGGCCCGCTTTGAGCAGTTGGTCATGCGACGGCCTCTCTTATTGAACAGCGTGCTGTTGAGGCAGAACCCACACAACGTCCACGAGTGGCACAAGAGGGTCAAACTTTACGAAGGCAATCCTCGACAGGTGAGTGGAGATGCACACGGGTGTCTGTTTTCCTCCATGTTTACCTGCAGTCATAGTCATTTAATCAGAACTTTATTATCGTTATAGTGAATACTGTGCTACATTCATGATGTCACGTGTTTGCTGTGTGTAGATAATAAACACCTACACAGAAGCTGTGCAGACAGTGGACTCTGTGAAAGCCACAGGGAAGCCTAACTCACTCTGGATCTCATTCGCCCGGTTCTACGAAGATAACGAACAGCTGGATGATGTATGACATAAATACGGCCTCTCTGCTGTCTTTTAGCACTGCTTTGATGGAAGCCTGAATTTAACATCTTTAACAAACGATTCAATCTTCTTTAAGGCCAGGACGATCTTTGAGAAGGCCACCAAGGTTAACTATAAGCAAGTGGATGACCTGGCGGCAGTGTGGTGTGAGTACGGAGAGATGGAGTTACGGCACGAGAACTACGAGCAAGCGTTACGTATACTTAGGGTGAGATTTTTTAAGTGAATTACTCAAAACGGTTAATTTGTTTGTATCAATATTAACCTCATTTATTGTACACACGATATTGTACAATATTACCATGGCAACAAAACATTTCTTCATTGCAGGAAAAACTTTCTTAGAATTAGAAACAGCTATACCTTTGACTGGTACAGCTCACTGACAGTGAAACCTACTTCCATAACTGTTAAACACCTGTTTATAAATAACAGCAAGCAACAATTACAGGTTTTTATGTCGGTTTATTTTCGAGCATTTAAAAAAACAGATTTAAAAATACTGTATTCGTTGCATGCTGTTATTTTTATTTATTTATTTTTGTGTTGTTGGACTTCATTGCTCGACGCGGTTTGTCCATCACCAACACCATGTTCGAACGTAAGAGTGTCCAAAAGTGCACTTGGCAACAGGACACCCTAGACCGCAGTTTGATGACTTTGTAGTCGTGTCATTGGATTCGCGGTCACATGTAGGTGAAGGTGAAGGGAGGAGCTGAGCTATCAATTTATCACCACTGGCTTCCAGACCTGGGAGACCCAAGCTTGTAGTTAGGGTCTCCTGGGAACGTTTGGCAGAGTCTTCTGTCAGAAGGGCCTTCAACTCCCATCTCCGGCAGAGCTACCACCACATCCCAAAAGAGGCAGGAATAGCTGTAGCCGGAAGGTCATCGGTGCCGGTTGTGGCAGCAACCCCTGAACCCGGTGGACACCTATGATGAAGGGGATACCGGCAGACCAAGTGTGCTGCAGCCCGTGCACTCGCCAATGCGGGGGGGTGTTTGTGAGAGCCTGGAAAGCTATTAGTTGGCCTCAAAGGTTCTGGACCGCCATCCAATACCTCAGGAGGAGGAAACAGTACCTCACAAACACTGTTTACAGTGGAAGTGGGAAGCTGCTCACCTCGACATGGGGATGTTGTCAGGAGGTGGAAGGAATACTTCGATGAACACCTTAATTCCACCAACATGCTTTCTGTGAAGAAGGAAGACCTGGTGGGGTTCAGGAGGGTGTCACCCATCACTGCTGTCTCCATGGTAGTCACAAAGCTCATTGGTAGCCAGGCTCCAGGTATGGACGAGAGGTATGACACGTCTCTGAAACATTGCATGCTCATTGGCGGTCCTACCTCTGGATTGGCAAACCGGGGTGGTCGTTCCCCATTTTAAAAATGGCGACCGGAGGGTGTGTTCCAAACTATCGTGGAATCTCACTCTTCAGCCTACCCGGGAAAGGATATTTAAAAGTTGTCAAACCTTGGATTCAGGACGAACCGTGGCAGATTGGGTGGAAATTATCTCACTTTTTTAAAAAATGCCATTGCAGCAATTTAATGCCATTGGTTTATGTTGTTATTTACATCATAAAAATCATTCCTACCAAATATCAGACCTGGCCCAATCATAATATAACAGCATAGCAGCAGTTTTCATGGTACATACACAAAGGTACTGCAATGGCATGTGGGATTTTTTCATTTCGTCAAAACTTTTATCAACAAAGCACTGTACAATCTATATTTCTTACCTTGAATAATGCACACCAGACTTTATTTATCCAGGAGGAAATTTGCTAATGTGGGCGGTGTTACACCACTGGTTATAGACAAGAACGGCAAGACCCCCTCCTTTCCGCTTACCACTCGCGGTGCAGTCTCTGTCAGCCTGTACTGTGTGAAAGCCTGCGATGTATGCATTGTCATCTGGAATGTCCTGGTGCAGCCATGTCTCCAAAAACCACATGGGACTACATTTCCGATTGCCCTTCTGACTATGGGCTAGTGGTCAGCTTGTCCATCTTATTTGCCAGTGACCTCATGTTCCCCATTATAATAGACGGGAGACAAGGCTTGTACCTTTTCCTCTATGTAAGCCTGTGCTATCTCGCTGCCTCTCTCCTTCTCCTCCTCTGTGTGTTTTTCTCCAGATATCAGCCGCTAAGTCCGTGGGTCTGGCCGCTAATCTGTCCAGCATCAGGGTGATCAGCTGATCCCTTGAGTAAACAAAGCGCGAGGCATATAGTTGCTGCCACAGCCATAAAAACTACAAAAACTCTCTCAACCCACATACTGAGAGGGCAGTTACTTATAATAAAATAATTAGCACAAGAAAAAAAATTTAAGTAGGAAAAAGAGCTAAAAGTACAGGAATGGCAGGAGCATCTGAAACAGGCTGCACACCGTTTAACACATGCACACTTGTAATAAACTGTATGTGTGTTTTGATGCAGTCATATCAGTGAACAGAATGTTATTTATGAAATTGGTAAAATATGAATTGAAGTTCAATCACCTTGAACTTTAGCAACTATGATAATGCGTTAGTTTATGAAAGAGGGATATTTTCTGTCCAGTTTTGACCTGTTTACTGGAATAAATCAGTTCTAGATAACAAAACAAAAGATGTAACAATAATGTGATTGCTCATGCAGATACATTATTCAATATTAATCCAACGTGCATCATTTTTTTTCTTGATAAATCGTAATACCATTTGGGTCATTAGATATTATTGCTACCTAGTAAAATAGACAAACTTTCTATATAACCTGCCCCATGTCTTTGTTTTGGCTGCAGCACTTTCGACAAGCTATACACTCTACAGGATCCTAAAGGGAGCATGGGGCTTACCCAATCTGTCCACAATTTGGTCTCTGGCAAATTGGTTTCTGCATCACCGCAGCCAGAGCTTGGCCTGCATTGGTGACAACAGGTTGAATTCGTTTTTGGTGACGGTTCGACTCCGCCTTTGTCCTTTGTCACCATTTTTTATGGACAGAATTTGTAGGTGCAGCCAAGGCGTTGAGGGGTTCTGGTTTGGCAGCCAACGGAACTTGTCTCAGCTTTTTGCGGAGGGTTTTTTCCTTTTGGTCTCATCAAACCAGGTGCTTGTACCAGTCCATCGTGGTGAAGATGGAGCTGAGCTGAAAGGCAAAGCTCTCAATTTACCAGTCGATTTACTTTCCTACCCTCAGCTATGGTCACAAGCTTTGGGTAGTGACCAAAAGAACAAGGTCACAGATACAAGTGGCTTGGATGAACTTTCTTTGCAGGGAGGTGGGCCTTTCCCTAAGAGATGGGGTGAGAAGCTCAGCAATCCGGGAGGAGCACGGAGTAGAACCGCTGCTCCTCTGTGTTGAGAGGAGCCAGTTGAAGTTGCTCGGGCATCTGATTAGAATGCCTCTTGAACGCCTTCCTGGTGTGGTGTTACGGGCATGCCCAACTGGGAAGAGACCCCGGGGACCCAGAGCACACTGGAGGGAACTATGTCTCTCGGCTGGTCTGCCGTGGTGTCCCGCCCAGAAGAGCTGGAGGAAGTGGCTGGGGAGAAGGGACATGTGGACCTCACTGCGTAGGCTGCTGCCCCCCGCGACTCGACCCACGGACCAAGTGGAAGAAGCTGCTGATGATGGAGCCTTCATGGTACAGGGCCTTGTAGAAGTTATTAACTAAAATAAACATTTGAAGCACCCAGCCTTAGCGTCTCGAGAGCCACCCGGCATTAGCGTCTTGAGCGCCATTTTTCTTTGCACGTCTTAATCGCAAACCTTTGCATTTCTACAAGCTTAGGTATGTGAGCTGAGAAAAGATCGACATTTTCTTGGGAGAAAAATCACCTGACCCAGATTATAATAAATACTCACGCAACAATGTTTCTTGATAGTGGATGAAGTATTAAACAAAAAGGTGTTCAAGACCATTTAATCTGTGTCATACCTGTTGACCATGTTGACTTCACCAGCATATTATATTGGCTAACTGTTATAATCTTTTCTTAGAAAGCCACAGCGATTCCGTCAAGGAAAGCAGAGTATTTTGATTCATCAGAACCTGTACAGAATCGTGTGTATAAATCCCTGAAGGTCTGGTCCATGCTGGCAGATTTAGAGGAGAGCCTCGGCACTTTCCAGGTTCGGGTTAATTACCACAAAATAGATACTGCTATTATTATATTGATTTTTTGATATTATTATGATTTTTTAAATCTTTTCTTACAGTCTACGAAATCTGTTTATGACCGCATTATTGATCTTCGCATCGCTACACCGCAGATCATCATAAACTATGCCATGTTTCTTGAGGAACACAATTACTTTGAGGAAAGTTTTAAGGTAAGTGAGTGCTAATGCTATTTAAATCGAATTTGTTTAAATTCTTTGTTTGCGTTTTCTGATGTGATACTTTTTGCTGTATTACCCACCTGTAAATCTCTTGTTATATTTCAGGCGTATGAACGTGGCATTGCACTGTTTAGGTGGCCGAATGTGTACGACATCTGGAACACGTACCTCACCAAGTTCATCGATCGCTATGGAGGCAAGAAGCTGGAGAGAGCGCGAGACCTGTTTGAGCAGGCTTTGGATGGATGTCCACCCAAGTTCGCAAAAAGTAAAACTTGATTGAGTAGATTAAGATAATTTTAATTGACTAAATCTGCAAATTTATATGAATATTTTGGTATAGAGACCTGAACTATGATGATCTGTGAGTGTTGTCTGTGTTTACATGATGTGTCCGGTTTTCCAGCTATCTACTTGTTGTATGCTAAGCTGGAGGAGGAGTATGGACTGGCCCGCCATGCTATGGCTGTGTACGAGAGATCGACGCAAGCTGTAGAGCCCGAAGAGCGGCACCTTATGTTCAACATCTACATTAAGAGAGCAGCGGAGATTTACGGAGTCACTCACACCAGAGCCATCTATCAGAAAGCAATTGAGGTACAGCACTCATGCACAGCAACATCTGGATTCACTCACCAGAGTATCTATGTAATGAGTGGGATTAGGACCCTGTCTGGGTTTATAAACTGCTTATTAACTGAGTGTGAGGTCTGTACAGAGAAATCTTTACCTGGGGTTTTAAGTACAGACGAACTAAAGGCAGGGGCTGAGATTTTTTTGTACTGACTGAGCAAAAAGGATAATAAGCAGGTTTTCAGAATATTCAGTGTTTTTGTTGTTTTCTTTGCTTTTGCTTAGTTTGTACTTGGTTAACCAGCTACATGCTACTAGTTTCACTTTGTGTTTCGTTTCCTGTAGCTCTTGGGTTGCTAGTCCACAATAAACCCCTCTCTGTATTTACTTTCTGATGTCTCTTTTGAATCATGTAACGGTGAAGCAGTTTGAAATTCTGTTGATGTTTTCTCTTTCCACGACTCTGATAACGTTGGAATGGATGCATTGAGCTCATGAATGATTTTTCCATCCTGTAAGTCAGGCCACAGTTCTGCAGTCCGCATTAGATTTACAGCTTAATAGATTGAACTGTTTCCATTTAAATCTTCTGAAACTATATCCAGTGCATCATTGGAAAGGCTGAGATTTACACCTCTAATTGTAGCTACTGTAGCTCTTGATCTAGGCAGAGTGAGCTAAAGTACATATCACACTAATGTTTTTGCTGTTGTTTGAATTTCAGGTTCTCAATGATGAGCATGCTCGGGACATGTGTCTACGCTTCGCTGACATGGAGAGCAAACTGGGTGAGATCGATCGTGCGAGAGCTATTTATTCCTACAGCTCTCAGATGTGTGATCCCAGGGTGAGTCATCAATCATTTTCCTCCATGCATTGTTTAAATAAACCTGATCGTGTTCTGAACACAAACCAACAGGTTGCATTTAATTTCTTCATTTGTCCAACGAGCTCTTTGCTGGTTTTCGTGTCTCACTCCAATCACATTTCTCTCCTCTTTGTATCTTTTCTAGATGACTGCAAACTTTTGGCAGACGTGGAAGGAGTTTGAGCTCCGGCATGGGAACGAGGATACGGTCCGCGAGATGCTCCGGATAAAAAGAAGTGTCCAAGCCACTTATAACACTCAAGTCAACTTCATGTCCTCACAAATGCTCAAAGCAACCACCAGTGCTACAGGTGAGGAGGCAATAGATCATTATTGCTATTATTAAGGTTGGGCGGTATGACTGTATATACTGTCTTGATGGTATGAATACAAATTTCTTCACTTTACTGTGGAGGTAAAAAGAAAAATATATTATTACTGAATCACCATGGTTACACTGCCACGAGACACGGGGGAGCTAGCACCTCAATCGAGGGCTTGGTTGCAGGCCAGCTTTGCTACCCATAGCACATACATGCAACTCGAAGCCATCAAAAGGCATGGAGTAGTGTAAAACATTAAGTCTTAAGTTTTCTTAGGCACTGGGACGATGGAGGCAGTCTTGAAACAGGACGGAACGGTTCAAGTTTGCTCTCGCTGTCCTCAGTGCGTCCTTGCCGCCACACTTGAAGGCTAAGTTTTGTGCTGTTAGCTTATTACGTACTTTCTCAGTCATCCATGTTTTCTGGTTGGTCCGGGTGTTGATGATGTTTGTGACACTGACATCCTCCATGCATTTATTGACGTGGGCTGACACAGACATAGCGTACGCATCAATGTTAGAGTGGTCGTTGTAAGTGGAGGCCGCTTTGGACACGTCCCAGTCAGTTTACTCAAAACTGTCCTGTAGAGGCTTCCTCAGACCACCTGCCTATATGTAGGTTTTCCTCTGATTAGCAGGGGCTTCTATGCAGGAATTAGCATAAGCGATAGATGGTCTGAGGGGCTAAAATGAGGACAGGGGGGCTGCTCTGAATGCATTCTCTGTGTTGGTGTACACCATGGCTAGTGTTCTCACTCCCCTGGTCGAACAATCCACATGCTGGTGAAAACGTGGGTGAACTGTCTTCATGTTGGCCTGGTTAAAGTCTCCAGCAACAATGAGGAAGATTGCAACTCACTGATAGTCCGGTAGAGAGAATTCATAGCCTCTTTTGTGGTAGCACTGGGGGCATGTACACAGCAGTGATGGAAACGGAAGTAAACTCCCTGGGCAGATATAGTGGTCTACAGTTTATATTCAGAAGCTTAATGTCTGGTGAGCATAGGCTTGAGACAAATCTAGCATTATTAGACCACTTGTTATTGATGTAAACACACAGACCATTTCCTCCTG
>JBCNYG010000001.1:52840600-52851105 GCA_039654305.1 Porochilus rendahli | reverse complement strand
TGTGTGTGTGTGTGTGTGTGTGTGTGTGTGTGTGTGTGTGTGAGAGAGAGAGAGAGAGAGAGAGAGAGAGAGAAAGAAAGAGAGAGCGAGCGCCTATAGCAGTGAAATCCTGCTGAGCCAGGACTGCACTTATCTTCCTGTCTGACTTTGATGACATCATCACTTTTCCTCAGTGACCCTGGATTGTGTAGTGGACTTTAGTTATCCTGCTCTGTTCCTGAAAACACACACTGTTTACTAAAAGCAACCGTAGCATTACAGAGAAAATCTGAGCTGCTTATTATACAGTGCAGCATTTTATAAACCAGTACGATGACATAAAATCTGAGTTGTGCCTAAATACTTTGGAGGGGCAGGAACTTCAGACGCAGTCGGAGTACAGCTTTGTCGTAGGAGATATATCAAGCTGCACCATGCATACATTTGTTGAACATTAGATGAAAGGTTTAGTGTATGTAATACACAGTAGCATTAGAAGAGTAAATCAAAATGACATTTTTTTCAGTTATTTTTGCATTTTCTAAGCATGACAGTGGCAGATGTGTGTTCACAGGCATGTGTGTGTGTCAGTACGCTTTGCAATGGTGTCTTTTTAAATTCTGTTGAAAGATTCAAACTCATTTTAATAATTTTTTTGTTATTTTGTAAAATTTGATTGTATTCATTTTTTTACATAAAGTTTAAAAAAACATGTTCTTTTTGTGTTTTGGATGCCATTTTGTTTAATTTCTAAGATTTCATAATTCATCATTATCCACTCCGAATAATACCCTGCATTAGCGAACGTATCAGATCGCTCCCCGTGTAGCGTATACGTTGTAGTAAATACTGGTAAATATTGTAGGTGGAACAGATGTGTAATGGGTAACATTGTAGCTTCTAAGTAAAAAGGATCCTGACGGCTGACCGGGGGATTTCTGTGCGGAGTTCTGTGTGCACGTTCTCTCAATGTCTGTGTGCATTTCCTTCAGGTTCTCCGTTTTCCTTCCAGTGTTTTAAGACATGCGGAGTAGACTATGCTAAATTGCCCATATTTATGAATGTGAGTGTGAACAGCAGTAGATCGGTGAGAGGGTCCTCAGTGTACCCCGTCTCTCTGTTTTAATTCAGAACAATAACATTAGCTGATTTCCATTAGCATTTACAAGTGTTATTATTAGTACATATAGTTTATTCCTCATATGGACACGTGACCGTACCACTCATGTGTTTCTTGACAGTTGGACTGCAGGTTCCATTTCTCTTTGCTGTTGAAATAAATGTATCGCTTCTGAGAAAGCTTTCCACTGCAGTGTGACTGGGGATTTGTGATCATATTCCCACAAGAGTATGTCCAGGTCAGGCAGGGACACCGTTCTAGTTCATCCCAAATGTGCTCAGTGGGGTTGAGGTCAGTGCTTTGTTTAAGTGAGTCACATTCTCACACTCCAGCCGTGGCAATGTCTTCATGGAGCTCACTATGTGAAGGGGGCGTTCATGCAAGAACAGGTTTGAGTCTCTTGAGTTCTACGGAAATGAAATTGTAACCCAACAGCAGAAGACAACATTCTGTACAATGAAATGCTTTCAACTTTATGACATCATTTTTGGAAAGAAGCTACACGTGGGTCTGATGGTCAAGTGTCCATAAAGCTTCATCCATATAGTGTATGTATATTATAACTGTCATGAATATATTTTAATCTGCAGTATCTCTGAAGGTAGTAGTGGGGAATGTCTGTGTTTGGTCTTGACCTACATTTATAAGCAAATTCGCTTTGACCCTATAAATAGCTGCCGTGGGCGTGTCCCACTTCTTTGTCTCCGCTCCGTAGGGTTCATCATCAGTCCTGACATGCAAATGGCTTCATCGCATGTCATTAATGAATTAATTCGAGCACCTGCTCTCATTATCGAGGCGAGCAAGTTGTAACACGTTCCCAGTGCAGTGGGATTTAGTTTTCTGCTCAGAGAGGGCTGTGTAATCAGGAGACGGTGTGAAACCTCTTTCGATAACAGAGCGGGACACACAAGTCTCTGACCTTGTGTGTGTGTGTGTGTGTGTGTGTGTAGTAATAAGTTAAACATCTCATGACTTTCAGCGGGATTTTAAGATTAGCACTTGTGACACGTATGTAACAAGATCCCGATGAAATTTAATCCGAATCCTGTACCAAGACTGTCTCATCATGTGTCAGATCGTGTGATGACATCATCAGAGTGATCGACATCATCATCGGCCTGTCAGTATATCAGTAGTGCCATGGCGCCTCCAGTGGAGTGGGGTGGGGGTTAAGTTTTGAAAGGTGAAGAGGGATGTGGAGCTGTTCTTAGCTTGAGAAATGAGTGTGCTTGTGGTAATAAAGATTATTTTTTCCACCCATTAGCACGTGTGCTAGTTTAGCAACTCGGTACAAGGAGACCATCATGTCTTGTAACATTATATTAAAGGAGCGTTCTAATATTTCTCAGTTTTGTGGGTTCATCATCTCACTCAATCATTCACCAAAACCGCTTAATCCTATTAGGGTCACGGGGAGGCTGGAGCCTATGACCACCACAGGGCAGCACACTCAACCATTCACACTCAGACCCACATGTGAGGGCAATGTGGAACAGCCAGTTAGCCTAATGTTCATGCCTTTGGACTGTCGGAGGGATCCAGAGTACCCGAGCGCAGGACCTTCTTGCTGTGAGGCGGAGGTGAATGAATCGCGTCTATTTTAGCATGAGCTCCACCTACAGGCTCTGCATTGGCTCATAGAGTATCTATTAAATTATTGTACTTAGAAGCCTCCAAACACAAACAAGCATTTCATGAGTGGTATTTCGTTAGATTTCGTTAGTACACTTTTGCTCAGTCCATGACGTCTGTTGTTTTTTGGATAGTATGTTGTTGTTGTTTGTTTGTTTGTTTGTGTTAAATCATGCTCCTCATATTTTTTAGTCGTTTATATTTTGACAAATCAGTAATAAGAAAACTAGAGATTGCACCTTTAATGCATGTGATAGAATTGTATCTCTAATGGTATTTCTATCTGTCTTGTCTAATAACTACTTGATGTCATGCTGCTGGTGGGTGTTAGTTTAGCATTGTAGCAGTCTGAAATCTAAATTAAATAGTAAATTACTTATTATGTAAATGTACTTAAATACTAAAAACTATATTAGACACTTCCAGAGCATTGTTACTGGTTATATTTGGTCAATAAAAGGCACGTAAGCATGTCACAGTATGTGATCTAAGACCACCAGAATAAACAGACAACTAAAGAATCCCTGCAGTTTTGTTTCTGTGACTGGAATTAAAAGAACTTTTGGAAAGCCACGCGTCGTAAAGCTTTCTATTCTTTAAACCTCACCTCGGCGCGTGGAGATCTCAGCACCCTGCCGTCTGCTAAACATTGTCCCAGAGCGTGTAGGTGTTTCTTTTCTTTTCTAAGGGCCAGATTTATAGTTAATGGTGCTTTCTCCTCGCCGATGGCTTTAAACCTTTTACTCCCGCCCACCCCCTTCATTATAATTGTCTGTAGGCATGACTCAGCCTCTGGTTTTGTTTCTGCATCTGCAATTCGTATGAAAATCACGAAGCATCAAGTTAACCCACTGTTACTTGAGTAGACTGAGTCAGAGCGGGGTTGCATGGGTTGTTTTGTGTCCCATGCAAATGAAATGTGGTCCAGCACTGAGGCGGGGAACACTGAACCTCACGTCCCCCCTGCTCTACGCATCGCTCATTTTCATTCATCGCTCAGTAACCGTTTCAACCTTCCTTCTCATTTCCCGTTGGTGGAGTTTGGCCAGGTCTGCAGGTCTCCCCTGGACTCTCCTGCTTGGTGCCGTTAGTCATCTTTGCCCCATCGGTGTGTCACCATGGTGAGTCAGTAGCTCACAAGAGCACACGGTTGAGCGCTGCAGGAGGAAATCCCTTTCAAATCCTTTTACTCAAAGCAGACACATGCTTTGCTGCCTTCTGTGAATATTTTTGCGAACGATTGTTTTGGGCTCCATTCTGTATCCTGTGTTGCTATGGTCACTGGGTTTATGTTTACGTTGTGAGTTTGGACTTCTTTTAATAAAACTGACTCTATAATGATGAATCATTTGTTTCAGATTATCTGCTTCATCTGATCCATTATTTAAGGAAATCAAATTTTTATTCCTGGCGCGACACAAAGGCGTAGTGGTTAGCATGTCCGCTGCAGAGAAAGAAGGTCCTGGGTTTGAGTCCCGGGCTCAGTGATTGTGTTTTTGTGCAGTTTGCATGTTCTCCCTGTGCTTGTGTGGGTTTCCTTCGGGTACTCAAGACATGCATATTAGGCTAACTGGTTCCAAATCGCCCCTAGGTGTCAGTGTCAGTGGTTATATGTGTGTGTGTCGGTCCTGTGATGGAATGGCGAGCTGTTCAGGGTGTCGGCATAAGTGTATAAATGAATATTGTTTCTTATTTAGAAACTCATTTTCTGAGTTTGTGACCCAGTCACAGTTTTAATAAAACAGTTTGAGTTGTATGTTCATAAATCGTAATGTTCCTATAAAGCAGGCTAATAATGAGCACAGTTTCCTCCAGGATCAGTTACGTATTCTGATTCTGAGTTCATGACTTCAATTCGTAAAACTTTAGTTAAAGGGGTGGCCTTTGATTCTGGAGGAAAACTGTTGATATTTAGACTTTCCCAAATCAGCACACACCTTCCTCCTGTGCTTCTTTAGAAGCTCCTCTCCCAAGTTCATACAGCATATGCTCATTCCCAAGGCAAGGACGTGTGCACACAATGGATGTCGAGCATACCGTGAAGAGATATATAACGGCTGCACATTTAAAGAGGCCCCTGACTGCACCTAGATCGAGAACGCCTGTTTTAAGGTGTGTTGGTGCCTGTGTGATCTTGTGTTCTGCTCTTCGCTGTATTTATAGGACTTTCACAATAGCTGACCTGATTTTGAGCAATCTTTGGGTTGCAGTTAGGCCTTGAAGCTGGCGGTACAGTTCAGTTATTTATCTCCAGCATGTCTCCGGAGCTTTAACAAACCAAAACAAAGATAAACTGCAGCCCAACTGGATGGCCTGTCTAAGTGAGCACTGTGTTTAGATGTAGGGCGCATGCCTGTTTTGGTCTTCCTGACTTTATGGCTGTGGCATTTTCAGGATTTGGGATCTTATGTCAACGAGGTGAAGATTTTTGCGCCCTTCAGAAACCCAGCGTTTACCTTTCACTCCTTCAGGACTCAATTTTTCAGCGTAACAGCCACAAATATTGGGTTATAAACAGTAGCTGACAGTAGTAGTCTGTTCATGATGTCACAAATGAGTGTGTGTTTTAGGTGTGGGTTGTGCATTAATAAAATACACACTTTCTACAGCATAAGAGTTTCTCTGATGCTGTGTGCATGTGATTGAGTTAGGCTGTTAGAATGATTTTTTTGTTTTTGCCCTATTTTACAAAGTATTTGTTATAATTCTGAAGTAACTATTTTAGAATTAATCCCAAAAATTTGGATTACAATACAGAGCCTCCTCAGACACATTAGTGACAGGCAGAGCGTGAGTGCTGGAGGTTGAGTGCGCGTCTGTCTGTGCGCGTCTGTCTGTGCGCGTCTGTCTGTGCGCGTCTGTCTGTGCGCGTCTGTCTGTGCGCGACTGTCTGTGCGCGACTGTCTGTCTCTGTCTGTCTGAGTGCGACTGTCTGTCTGAGTGCGACTGTCTGTCTGAGTGCGACTGTCTGTCTGAGTGCGACTGTCTGTCTGCGTGCGTCTGTCTGTCTCAGTCTATGTGCGACTGTCTGTCTGTCTGCGTGCGACTGTCTGTCTCAGTCTGTCTCTGTCTGTCTGCGTGCGACTGTCTGCCTCTGTCTGTCTGCGTGCGACTGTCTGTCTCTGTCTGTCTGCGTGCGACTGTCTGTCTGTCTGTCTGCGTGCGACTATCTGTCTCTCTCTGGGTGTGACTGTCTGTCTCAACCGAAAGGACAGTTCAGGATCATCCACTCTTCACCCCATGACTTCCTGGATCGAATGAAAAGCAGGCCTGTGAACATGTGGTCAGCGAGTGTGCTGTTCTCAAGAGCCTCGTTATTAAACATATAGCAGATGTACGCATGTGCATGAGCACCAATACAGATATTAAAGGAACTTTGTGGCCAGAACAGCATCTGTTTGTCCTCTGCTTGTATCCCCATGAAAATATATAGGAAATGCAGCCACATAGCGTGATCTGAACATTGCTGGTAAAAACATGAGAATTTCTGAACATATGCTGAATTCATCCAATCATTGATACAAAATTGATGTTACTGTCACATAGAGGATGATTACACCCAGAGAAAACGGCGGCTCTCTGCACCGATTTAAATCCTAAATGGAGAATGCTTCAGATTTGTCATCAGCTTTCGGTCTTATTAACGTTCTCCCTGCAGCATGATGAACAGTGTTCCTGCATAAACAGTGTTATTAGACAGGTTTTGTAACACAATAAGTGTTTTGAAGGACTGATTTCCCACGTTTAGATCTCTAGCTCTCCTCTGAAATTACTGAAAAAATGAAAAACTTTACAGAACACCAAAAATGTAATAGAAACACATTAAGGATGTGCTGATGTCGGAATTCTGGACTGATACGGCTATCTGGTATTTCGTGCTATGTTTGTATGTTTAATGAATGTTTGTATTTTTGTAAAATGAGGTGTCAGCTAAACTAGAGCCATATCTACTGGGAAGCTGATCCTTTAAAACACTAATAGAAATATGAATCAGTATCAAATATTTAATTTCTTATACAGTACTAGACATACGAGCCGTATATAAACGAATAGGTGTGTTCCAACCTAAGACTGGTGCACTGTTTGACAACAAATGTCAAATAAGGTATAGTTTTAGTTACAGTACCTGTCTAATTTTAAAATTAACTTAAGGAGCACTGAGAGTGTAATAACGTCCACCACACAGCATGGTAACGTAGCCAGTAGGCTCTATATGTATATCTATAATGTGCTCGTCTCATGATGTGTTCTATAGTATATGGCCATGACCAAATTAACAAAAACACAACTCGTCCAAAGGAATTATGAGATGGCTGGAGTTCAAGGTCACTCAAGGTCAAAAGGCCATATATGGTTTCCTTTTAGTCTTCCATAGTAAGAGCCTGTCTGTCAGCACTTGTTTCCACGTTATCAGTGCTGTGTGACCTTGCTCTGACCTTCACCTTTGACCTTGACATTCCAAAATCAGATCATCTCTGGGACACAGGTAGGGTAGTGTCCACACCAAGTTTGGTGGTCATTTTGTTCACTTTGTTAATGAACAAAAACAGGTGGACAGACAAAAAATGCTGGTGACTGCAATCCATCAATAAACAAACATGAGAAAAGAAAAAGGTTAAATTCTGGGATTAATAACGGTCTGTCTGTCTGTATATATGTACCTTTCATCACTCCATCGCTCCAAAATAAGCAGGAGGAGCAACTGCTAGAATAAATATTATATTTGTACTGAATTAATAATATTAACATTTCTATTAATATAAAAATTTTTATATTCTTCTCCTTTCTATTCTTCTTATTTTTATAATAATAATCATTATTATAATAATAATAATAATAAAAAAAAGAGGAATGTTTACCAGAACGGCTGGTTGCAGTGAGTGCATGACTTCTAATGCCCTGCAATCAAAATATAGTGTTAAACCTGGATGTGACTTTACGTTAGTCAATTTTTGTGATGGACTGTATTTATTTTACTATAACTTTACTGTGTATTTATATACTTGTTACATACTGAGGACTGGATTATGTTTTTTACCAACCTAATGAGGACAGTGTTGGAAAGTGATGATTCTTTAAAGGGCTGTTTGAGGGTTATGGTTTAAGTTAGAATTAGGTTCAGGTCAGGGTTAAGGGCAAGTGTATTTGTTATGGTTAAGGTTAGAGGTGAGGGAATGCATTATGGCAATCAATATCCCTATTAAGGTAGGACTACAAAAAAACAACGGCATGCAAGAATCAGCAGTGGGAGTGGAGCTTATGCATGTGTAGCGGGGTTTGTCTGGCTTTGGAAGCACCCCTGAGGGCAAGGGAGGGTTTAGACCTAGGGTGTCAAACCTATTTTCACTAAGAGCCATATCACCGAGTTTCTAGGTCATCGAGGGCCAAATAATTACTGAACACTTATTCCAAAATGACAACCATGAAAGCTGCTGAGCAAAATGATTAGTTTAGGGATTTGTTCGGTTTCCTTTATTTACTTAACTTTTCTGACAACACTGGACAGCGTCAAGCTAGCTTGCAATCTTTCCTGAGTGGTGAATAACTAGCTGTTTGCTTGAAATTGGTTGCTGCCACCTAATGGATGGTTGATGAATTATGGTTCATGGTGCAAAGTGTATGATAATCATATTCTTTGAAAGGTCTTGCGTGCCACAATAATTGAGTCGGCGGGTTGGATTTGACCCGCGGGATATGAACTTGTCACATGTGGTTCAGACGGAGCCCTTAAGAGATGCTACTTTCAAATTAGAATCAGAATACTTTATTGATCCCAGAGGAAATTGTTTTTTTTTTGTAAATTTTAAATTTTTCCAGCTTTCCAGATCACCAACCCCAGCTAAGTCCCGTCTAGATGAAGCACCTCGAGGGTTTATCTAAAGAAATAATACATTTAGTTTGTCCATGATGTTGCTTGTAGTTAATAGCTAAAGCACACAAATGTGACTTGTTATCTTGTGGATATAGGTGTGTGTAGTGTGTGTGTAGTGTGGAGAGAGAAACATGTGACATGAGGCTTATAATTTGTGTATAGTTTACACTTAAATATTTGCAGTGTGTGCGTGCGTGTGTGTGCGTGTGTGTGCGTGTGCGAGTGTGTGGGGTGCAGTTTCCAGGTATTGATTTTCTTGTGTGTGAATTGTTTAAAGTGCAGCATGGTGTGTTCATTCAGTGATGCTCGACTGGGAAACACACACATGACACACTGCTCGGGCTTTTGCATCCTGATTTGCATTCTAGGTTTGAGCTCTACATAGAACGCAGCCCATGGTCGGTGCATGATCATACATGTATACTATGTATTTTGTTGTTTTTGTTTTTTGTTGTTTTTGCAGTTATTCCAGATCAAACTGTTGAGAGTCTAAAGTGACTTTCTAAATCAGTGTTTTAACCCGGGACCAGAAAAGTATATATTGTCTATAACTATATGGATCGTTTTATATAATCCACAGATTAACTCTTCATGTGCTCAGTACAAGTGATAATAGATCTGTGCTTTTATTCCATTGTCAAAGTTTTCAGGTGTGTGTGGTCAAGTTAAATTACATTAAATTTAGTTACTGCACATTTAATGCTTGGGATGATTTAAAAGTGGTTCAAAAAAAAAAAAAAAAGAAATACGTCTGGTGAACTCCAAAGAATAAAAAATAAGGGAAAGTGCAGTTTAAGAGGCAGTGATAAATATAATGCAAGAAAGATACATAAATAAAAGGTAAAAAATACAGTGGAATAAGTTTTAGCCCTAATTTTAAGGTTTCATAAAAAATTCTAAATCTGAAGAATTTATGCTTAGAATTTATACATGACTGACTGACTGTTTCCTCGTGACTTGAGAGACCTATAATAACACAAACGAAGGATAATAGTCGGTGGGAAACAAGAATCAGCCCAAACAGAATCCAGTGAAAATTATTTTTTTAAATATTTTTATCATTATTATTATTATTTAAAAAATGTTTTTTTTCTGTTTAGCTTACCATCTCTAATTACGTACAGTAAAGCGATTGATGAGACTTTTGGACCTTCTGACTGGGAAACGATGGAAAATGTACATCTAAATAAAATTTAAGTTGTCTTTCTGAAAATATCAGCCCATTGTTGATCTGAGCTGAGATTGCCATCAGCTTCTCCCAGACCCTGACAGGTGAATGGTATAGCTGATGGGTGGAAGGTTGGATGGATGGGAGGATAGCTGGATGGAAGAATGGGTGTGTGGATGGGAGAGTAGGTGGGTTGATGGATAAATAGATGGGTGAATGTACGGATGGAGAACTAGGTGGGTGGATGAATGGGTGAATAGGTTCATGGATGGCTTGATGTATAGATGGATGGATGGGTGGGTGTGTGGATGGATGAATCAATGAATAGGGGGGTCAGAGAGTGATAGATAGGTGTTGACTGATTGACTATAACAACAGATCGGACATGAATATGTCCCCTTCAAGATAAAAATCACAGGTTTATATAAACTCACTCGTACATACAGGACGGTATTGTTTCACCCCAGCCTGCGTCAGTTATTTTACTAAAACAGTGTGCATCCCTTGCAAACGCCCCGCCCTGATATGAACATAAGCTAAACATGACGTCGAGGGTTTATAGGAACTGGGGCTATCTCAGTCGCAATCATTTTCTTCACTGGGACATGTCCTTTTCCATGTGCTCTTGAGAACTTGTCCTTCAGCTCTCCATAGCCTGTTTTGTGTGTGTGTGTGTGTGTGTGTGTGTGTGTGTGTGTGTGTGTGTGTGTGTGTGTGTGTGTGTGTGTGTG
>JBCNYG010000001.1:52828999-52840500 GCA_039654305.1 Porochilus rendahli | reverse complement strand
TGTGAGCTTGAGTATATTCTCAGGTTTGAATTTCACGCAGCTCTGTGTTTGCTTTTGGAGTTCGTTTGGAGAAACTGTTCTGCTCTTGCTTGGTACAAGCACATACCATAAAGTTAATATGTCGTGAGAGAGAGAGAGAGAGAGAGAGAGAGAGAGAGAGAGAGAGAGAGACTGGATAGGCAGACTTTATCGTGACGGAATTGAGAACATATTGTTTCGTTGTTAGGAAAGTAGCTCCAGTTATGATTTACGCCCACAGCTTCAAAGTGGGGTGTGTGTGTGAATGTTCATAATGGAAACGTGTCCTGCTGTACATCAGTCCTGTACAGGTGCCAGCTAACTTACACCTTCGTAAATCATTTTGCGTGACACTTTTTTCCACTCCACTTGCTCACCTTAAAATCACATGTAAATATGAGGAGCTGTAATCTGTAATGAAGCATTAAGAGGATCTAGCATGTGTCAGGGATGTTCCAGAGCATTAACAAAAGTAAAAGGTATACAACAACAAAATAGCTACTCTATTTAACTTATACTGGGTGCTGTGTGTATTATTTATTTATTTATTTTTAGCCTGTGCTCATTGTCACTGCAACTCATCATTCCTGTTGTTTTTTTTATAGACAACGTTCCAGCTGAGCTGCGGGACCCCTTCTATCTCGACCAGTATGAACAGGAACACCTGAAGCCCCCCGTGACACGGCTGCTTCAGTCTCCTGAGCTCTATTGCCGAACCTATGGCCTGCTGCTCGCTGGGGGCCCTGGGGCCAATGAGATGCCAAAGGACAACACTGTCCTCCTAAAGACCCTCAGCCAAAAGGGCTTAACTCCCAGAGACCAGAACACCCCAGTGACTGATGCAGATCTCCGACATAAGCCTATCAAAATGGTAAGTGTGTGTGGTTTATATAGAGACACATTACATGTGTGTAAAGAGAGGAATACGTGTGTCGGGGCGTTCCTTAGTAGCGGTTTGTTTGGAAATGTTACAAGCTAAAGTCTTTCGCCTAATCTGTGGGCCTCAGGAAGATGTTTGACTGTTTTACTGAAAAGCTCAGCTGTTCAGACCGGGACTGGAGAGAGACGGTGGGGGTGAGTAGTGGGGGTGTTGGGTGTGCCAAGACCTGTTTCTATCTATTAGAGGACATAAGAAAAGACCTGCCTCTACTTCACCAAGGTTAAGTGCTTCATGTGTATGGGACATGGCTCTGATTGGAGAACTGGGCTGAAGTGCACATGCTAATGATGTATGTCTGGTAGGATCGAGTCCTTTCTAAAAGACAACAGAGTCTGTGTGGATGTTGTTGTGCTCTGCAGTGGAGGTTGGGGGACGTTTGTTATCTTGTGTTGTCAGGCCGGTTCTTCTGGTATCATCGTCGAACAGGGCGGTTTAACTAAAATGCAGCATTTTTGTGAGACCCTGGAGAGCCATAAATTGAAGTTATATATATTTTATGCTTTAATATACTCTATCTATTAACTGTAATAACCCAGACTGTGTAATTTAAAACTGGAGGCGTGCAGAAAAAGAACGGCAAACAGAAATGGCTAAATTGTTTGCACTATTAATACTAGTTTTTATATATTATACAAAAAGTTTTTTCATGAACATGTTTAAGAGTTTAATCACATTTTATTTAATGCCAGCTGATGTAATGAGAAACAGGATTAACCAATCAGGATAATGCATTTTATTTCCATTTCAAACAGAAACAGGCAAAATGCATTGTCCTGATTGGTTAATCCTGTTTAAAACGTTTACTTCAGAATGAAACTAGGCTAGGATTTATAAGATAAGGTATGATTCATTATTGTTTTGATGAAAATACTAATAAAGTGTAACTGCACCCTCTGCTCCAAGTGTAACCTCGCCTAATGCATAATTTTTTTTTAAATGATAAAAAGATCACAAGAGGCTGGTGGGGGGTTGGGGCGGAGATGTTAGTTTGGCTGAACATAAATTCCTGTAAACGAGAAGTTTTGATTAACATATATTTAAAAAGCAGCATGGTTTCTTAGACTCCCATTCACGGGTGGCGTTTGGGGTGATGCACCGCCCACCTGTGATGGAAGGCACTAATGTTTTTTTAAATGATATTTCATGATGTAGCGAAGTACCAAAAGACTGACTCTACATCAGCCTTGGCATTGAAATATTCAGGATGATTTTAAAAGTAAAGTAAATGTTTTGAGCCAATTTCAGCCCAAAATGCAGACTTGATACAGATTTACTAATATATTAATTATTCGCAATGTTAGTGTTTATTAACTATTCCTGCAGCTCAGTGGTTTTAAGCGATGTGAGATGTCTTTGCATGCACTATACAGTGTTTAAATGAGCTCCGCTGTGCTACAGATATACTGTGAATTCTGGACAGTTTGAAAATATTGGGCCGTAAGATTACTGCAGGCTGTTTTCAGTATTATTTTTTTGTTTATGGGCCGCGTTAAATGATTTTTTTGTACAGGTCTTGTGTTTAACATGAATCTAGAATGGTTTTTGATGGATGAACTTAAGGTCTCACATAGCTGGTTAATACAGGAGAACCATTGCTGGGACTACCATGACCATTCCAGTGGATTTTGGAGGCAGCTAAAATATTATATATAGCAAAAATAATACAGCATAAGTATGGGTGGAGGAAATATGCATCCATCACGGCCGTCATGTCTGCTGGCAGTAACTGCAGTGTGTGTGTGGCAGGCCTCAAAAATGCCTTCATGGTTGCAATGATCGAATTGATCTACTGCTTGACTTTCCATAATACGACTAAACTTTGTGTGAATGAAAAGCCACCCAGTTCTCAAGGTAGCTTCCCGGCTACACATATCCTGTGCTCTGAACACTTACAAGATGATGCCAGTTGATCTCCAGAAAGCCTGAAACCCCTTAAGCCCAAATGTTTGGTTTTGAACCGTATGTGGGAGTTGCAGACTGACCAGATGATCTCAGAACTAGATTTCTCTTGTCAATCAAGACAAAACTCTTTCAAAACTTTTTCTATCTTCAATCTAAATATATCTTCACATCTTTGAATATTTTTTGAGACTTTTTTGACTATAATTTAACAACAAAAAAAATCATAAAACAGTTAAAATCATTCTGTTTATTGCTGACAAAGTAAAAAGCTGATGTGTTTACCAAACAGCAGGATGAGCTGTATACCAGAGGAACCATCTGTAATTTCTATACGAATCAGTCCCAGTAGGATCTGAACTCGGCCAATTAATATGTCCTTAAGAAACAACTTGCAGTGATTTCTGTTATTCCTCTTTGCTTTGTTTGACATCTGGATGAGCAGTTTCCTTCATGTTACTTTCAAACGGAACAAACATAATGGGGTATGCAGTTACAAGAAAACAAGCAACAGTTATTTCTCTTATTGTATTCTCTTATCTGTTTCTCTTCGTAGTGTTATAGCAGCCATTAACATCAGCAACCTTACTTTTTGTCTTATTTGAAGTCAATAGCAGAGCATGGCTATGGCTTGTACATCCATTCATACATATATACATTCACATGCATCGTCATGCTGATTGGATGTTTGCTTTTTTGGTGAAAACCAGATGCGATTGGCTCTTTGGCTGGAACTTGGTGCATGCCGAAAGTATACTAAGACGATTTCTTTATTTTTTTTCCAAATACTAAAACAGCATCAAAGTTATTTTCTGTTTTCTGTTTACTTTACAAGTCCAACAAGATCAATCTGTTGGGACCTCTGCTTTTATGCAATGGCTAAAACCTTATATCAAGATTTAAAAAATGTACCACCTGACCAATCAAAATCCAAGATGCTGCAGTTATGTAGTAATAGCAGCACAAACACACAAGCATTCACGCATACACCTGTGGGAAATTTGGAACAGCCAATTAGCCTAATGTGCATTTTATTGTGAAAGGAATATTGAGCACCTGGACGAAACCCACGTATCCAAATGTCACACGAACACCCTTGCCGGGCAAGCTTGAACCCAAGCCCTTCTTTCGGTGAGGCGGATGTGCTAACCACTACGCCACTGTGCCACCCGGTACATTGGTTGTCTTATCAATTAGTGGATTAAATGACCACTGAAATCATTCAGAAAATAAAGTAAAGGTATAAAACAGTTCTTGGTATGAATGCTGATCTCTACAACGTCATTGGAGCAGTTTTACAAATAACATTTATCAGGTGCCTTTGTAGGTTTTCTACCAGTTCTATCAGTTTTACTCTTGTTTCTTTTATTTATACTGTAAGTGTCATTACCTTCAACAGGACACAAAAACTCCTGGTGAGGGAATGACTGTTTGTAGCTACTAGAATATAAGTGATAACAGGAAAGAATTTTATTTGTTGAATTAAATGGAAAAAGTATGATCTCTCATTCTTTAAAACAATTAAAAGGGTAATGTGTGGTATAAAAAGATGTGGTATAAAAGGAATAAAACACTGTTGAACAGACTGTAATAGAAGTCATAGCAGTACCTACTATTATACAGTGTTTATATTACTTAGCTGTCATTTTGGTTTGTCTATGGGAATAATAATAAGTAATCATTGTCATCATCATAATCATAATCATAACCATATTGTCTGAAATTTTTCTGCTTTCAGTGTTTTACACAGGATCCAATTTACTGAAAAGCCTCTGTGTTGTCACACAGACAGTAGTTAGTGTGCGTGTGTGCGTGTGTGCGTGTGTGCGTGTGTGCGTGCGTGCGTGCGTGTGTGCGTGTGTGCGTGCGTGCGTGTGTGCGTGCGTGCGTGTGTGTTTGTGTGTGTGTGTGAGAGAATATGGTTCTCTGTGGTTATTGTGTACATGCTGTGCTCAGCTGCTCAGGTTAGCAGGTGCTGCACTATTGGTGTTGTGGTTACAGTGGATTCAGTGAGGTGTGTATGTGAGCCTTTCCCATGTTCCCAGGCTGTGTCTGTGGGGAAGTGCTGTGGTCTGAGGGTAACTCTCTGCTGCTCACTGTCTGGATGCCAGTTGTGGGTAGAGTTTGGAGAAAGTGGGTTACACGACAGCAGCGTTAAAATCATGGATCAGCAGGACAGAGTGTGGAGAGTAAATAGTTTAGGCATTGCAGCAGTTTGCTGAATCTTCATTCTCAATGCCATTACTAGTATTGTAAATGAATGTCACAGCAGGGCGAGGCAGTTTAAAAAGTTCCCAAAAAATGACAAGACAATGATGATGAATCAACCAGTCTGACAAAATATGTAATATTTAAAAAGTATAATATTATAATATATGTTATAATGATAAAAATATTTACAAAAATATTTTTTCTTGATCCTGTACTCTTTAACTCATGACGTGGAAACCGATCAAAGCCCATCATCTTTAAAAGTGAAGTCACTGGTGCTAATCCAGTAAACGTTTATCAGATTCTGTGAATATCTTTTCACAATTCTCTAGCTTTTTGTTTCGTGTGTGCGCTGAAAATAAAATCTGGTGTTTGTACACAGCCCGGTTTGTTTAGCTGGGAAACAAAGTGGCTTGGAGCTAGCCACACAACACTCTTCCAGCCAATTAGCAGCTGAGAGTGTTTGTGTTTATGCACAGTACAAATGCACCCTATTGCTAATTGTCTTGAGAGGAGATACAAGTGTAATTGTGGTGTCATTGCCTTGGCAATGCACTTGTATTATTTAGGCTGGCCGAAGCTTTTGAAAGGGACTGGAGGGGAGGCAGTGTATTTGTTTGGCTGTTCAAATATCGCTACGCTATATGGACAGTGAGTTCCATGAAGACATGCCTTGCTATGGTCGGAGTGGAGAATGTAAGTAACTTGAACAGAGCATTCCCTAATATATGCTCTTATGGATGAGTTATCACAAATTGGACATTCTGCACAATTGTGTCACCAATATTTGGTGAAGCTACATATGGGTCTGATGTTCCTGTGTCCATAAACTTCTGTCCCTTTAGTGTACCTTCGGTATGCTGAAAAAAAGTTTTCCTTGTATCCTCAGTGCGATTGGAGTGAAGAAGCAAATATAAAGCAATAAGAAGCATCTACAGCATTTGCTAATAGTTTGTTTACCCCTTTAGCTAGCTAAGAAATAACAGAAAAATAAAAGTTACATTAATGCTTGGATTACTGCAAGATCTAAGTCTAAGACTATTTTCTTGCGATAAAGTTGTTCTATAAAAATCTTTAATGTATTAACAATACGTTATCTAGTCAGCATTAGGGGAACTGCAAACTCATTTAGCCGTCTTCACCGTACATGCTAATGTGCTCATGTTTTTCCACTTAATAGGTTTTTTCAAGTTTCTTTTTAGATAGTTATGTTTGTGTTAATATGTTCTGTCACTAAATGTACAGTTTGTTTCCTTGTTTCACATTGTTTTGGCGCAGATAATGTTGAAGCCATGACTTAGCAATTTATCTAGCAAGTCCTGGCTATGTACAGGTCGGCTAAAATTAAGTTTTGTACTTCTTCACTTTCCAGGCTTCCCTGACTGACCTTTTATGCCAGTCCTTCCTTTTTATTAAACAATTTGTATTCATATAGAAAAGCGTTATATAAAGTCTAAGGATTTGATTGTGATACATTTTTCACTTTCTCCATTTTGAGTCCCGTATGAAAAATAGTATGCTGCTTGATAATAGTGATGCGTGTATTAAAGTTCCTTAAATACGACGGTGAAGTTATTTATGGGGAAATATGTTTGTGTCTGAAGCATGCAATGAAAATTGTCTCCATCGTGAATTGTTCCAGTGAGTGCCAGGTACAGAACTAGCTTTTAGCCTACAGCCAGCGCCGTCTTTGCTGAAGGCAAACGTTTGGGTGCACTTCGGATTTTCCTTCCTTCCTTTTCTTTAAGAAGGAGATTGACTTGACATATGCGGTGTGCAAAATAAAAGTCAAGTATTTCGGGAACACTTCAAATCCCAGAGCCCACATCTTACGCCATCAAAAATAAAAAATTATTTTGCTGCCAAAAGCAGCAGGCCCGACCAACTCCCGACCAGCGCACACTCCATCACTTCACTAAACTCCTAACCAACTCTGAACGAGCAAAGTGGATCAGTACATCTACAAAACCAGTTGTCTAGTAAAAATATTTCTTTCTAATAGAAGAGTTGTTCCTAGCTTATAGAAGAGTGTAGTTACTCGTGAAATTGGCTCCCTTTGTTTATAATGGTTATGAATCAAAAATAGGTTTGAATCGAGAATCAATTCTGAATTGAATCGTCGCCTCAAAAATTGGATTCGAATTGAAATGAATTGTTAGATTAACATCCGTAATGAAAATGCTGACTGGCACATTTCACTGAAGTCAGTATTATTTTGCTGCACAAAATCCAGTGTTAAGTGAAGTGTGTTGTTGAGGTCTTCCTTAATCCCGACTTATCACATCTTTTGTTTGTCCTTTTAGTGACGTGTTTTTTCCAAAAGTGAAACATCCTACAGACGGAGATCTAGGTCACAGTGTACTTACTGGTAGAGTGCAGGTTGTATGTTGAGAAACTCATCCTTAAGGACTTGATGTTCTGGAATCAAGGGCTGTCGTTCATTCTTTGTTCCTCCCATCTCTTCTCATGTTTTTCCATCCCCCATGTTCCATCCCCCATGCTCCTACGACTGAAGATCTGCCTAGATTAATGTTGATTTGTGATCCGAGTGCATTTTGCTCTCATTATTTGCCAATATAGCATTTATATAAGGATGAAATGTTCATGAACACACCATCACAGCCATTTCCTCTCCAGGCCACAAGCGCAAGGGGTCTGGGTTTGATCCGGTTGCTCTTTGGGATTGTTTGTCTTGTTAATGCGCGAGGAAACGCCTAACGAATGCCTCGACTGCTGCAGCCAAAACACTGCCGAGATACAGAATTTAATCCACTGCCTGAAAGCAAGGGTGGGCCATGTAGTAACCACACACCACAATGCATGCTTCTAAGTATATCAGGGATATGTTTAGTGCATACAAAACATCAGCAGTCAGTGTTTTATTTAAAAAAGATGGTTCGACAGATATTGAGACCAGTTTACAGCATGCTGCCTCCAGTAATTATATGGGTTATTATTTCAGCAGTATCTGAAATGTAATGTACATCTTAATAGTCGAGGTGTTTCTTTTCTTTTCTTTTCTTTTCTTTTTTTTAACCGGTCCCCTGTGTATCCTCTGCATTTCCGAGGAATGTTCAGGCTGTGTAAAAGCAATATGTTTGGTTCATGTTTGTGTGAGTTACACTGCACTACACAAAACTTTTTATGTGTTCATCCGTATCAAAAAATGACGTCTGGAAAGTTCCACGGGTAAAATATCGTATTCGTAACATTCCCGAATACGTTCTACAAACACTCAGGATGGTCGCAAAATATGATTGACTTACTCGGTACACTGTGCAGTGATTTTCAACTGGGTATGTGACTGATTACATTTTAGTTACAGTATTTATTTATTTTTTTAAATAAAACAGTTAGGGGAATTTACGTTTTGCTTTATTGAGAAAAATAAATCTGCTAAAACAAAACTTGCTTACAGTGAGAAACTAAGATTAGTTTTGGCGGCAAGGTGGTGTAGTGGTTAGCACACCCGCCTCACAGCAAGAAGGTCCTAGATTTTAGTTTTGTACGTGGTGAGGGCATTTCTGTGTGTAGTTTGTATGTTTTCCTTGTTATTGTGTGGCTTTTTGTCTGGGTACCCCGGTCGCCTCCCACAGTCCAAAGACGTGAACATTAGGCTAATTGGCTATAAAAGGTTTCTAAATGCCCCTAGGTATGGGTCTCAGTGTGAATGGATTTGTGTGTGTTGGCCCTGTGATGGGTCAGGAGAATTGTTCAGGGTGTACCCTTCCTTTGCTCGGTGTTGTCCGCTTGTCCTGTGGTTTAACAACTGAATGAGTGAGTGAGCACCGATACTTTATTGTTAACTAACTTGTTTTAATCTGAAGTTTTCCTTCTTTTAGACAAAAGATTGCTTTGGTTATGTGATGTTTTATCATACATGGGCACCACAAATCCTCCTGGAAAGTGTCACATAATAGGAAATGTTTGTATTTATTTCTTTTACTTTATCGGTACAGTATTATAAAGTCAGCTTAAATAGTATGCTAATAGTTTTGATAACCTTTTTCTAAGATGGTGTAATGTTAAACTTGGATTATATTGACCCATGTTTTGAATATTTATTGACAGAATGTAACATCTAAAATCTAAAAGTTTCAGGCTTTGTGTAAGCATGCTTTCTTTTCTCAGCAGAACACTGGGTTAAAATTTCCATAGTAACATACATTACAGATCAAGTAGATTATGATAGAGTGGTGATGGTTTAGTGGTTAAGGCTCTGGGTTATTGCTCCAAAGGTCAGGGGTTCAATCCTCTCTACCAGAAAGCTGCTATTGTTGGGGATCAAATAGGGAGAGGAAGAGGCGGAGGAAGGCATAGTGTGGTTGGGGTTTTGCACAGAAGCAGCTTGTAGAAATGCCCTTGGAGGAGGCTTATCTTTACTTTCAATCTTTGTGTATGTTCCAGAGCTTTTTATTTTTACTTGAATAAAGACATTAAATCTGTACTTCTGCTTTTACTTCTACTGTTTTGTTTACACAAGTGTACCTGTGCTTCGACTTGAAAAAGGCCTGGGTGTGTTTTTGTGACCTCTGTACTTAGTTCATGGCTGTAAATTAGACTAGTTATGGAAAAGTGTAAGGTTCACATTGTTGTTATCAACTGCTGTGTGCAAGTACGTGGTGAGATGGAACAGTGTTCTTCCATGATCACAGTGCACGTATAACATAACACTTAGATTACCTGAAGTACAGACAGTAGGGATAAGACAGAAAAGCAGTGTATAACAAACTGGATTGTACATAGTCTGAATGCAAAGTCAATACCGCAGAAAACGTGGCGGCATATGTGCAGACATTCGGCGAGCAGGCTGTACCAGCAGCAGATTACTGCTGACTGTTGTGGGAATGTTTAACCCTTTCACTGCTACACATATAGATACAGTGCTATGTCATTATAAATGTAAATTTTGTTCTCAGAATGTCTCCGCACATAACCACCTGGAAAACCCCTCCCTCATTCAGTGCTAGTTACACAAAGTGGCATGGTGCTGAGTCATAGTTAAAGATCGTATTACTATGACTGGCGGTGCTTGTCAACAGGGCAGTGAAGGGTTTAAGTTTTAGTGGTGCTTCAAGGTACCATTTTTGACCATTTGAACTCCAGACTCCAAACCTCGTCTCGTTTCAGATGTAAAACATTTTGTTTATAAATCTGTTCACTAAGACTACAAACGATATACAAAGAATTCGAATCTAGTACAGTTTGAAGATGAGTCTCATCCTCTGGGCTGCCTGAATGCTAAATGATTTACATAGACACATGTGACTGGGTAAACTGCACCAGAAACAGCGCCGGTTTAAGTTTAAAAACAACACTCGCTAAAATCTTGCTGAGACGGTACTTTTTACTGCTCTGAATCAGCACGTTCCCAAACCGTTGGAAAACTTTTCTCAGTCCACCAGAAATTTTTACGATTTTTATTTACACTAGCACACATCTCTGTGCAGAACTGTCCGCCTGCCTTCCGTTTGAAACTCAACCAGGTTTTACACAGAATTCTCTAAGTGTTGCATGATGTCAAACATGTGTTTCTACCAACACAAACTTTATTTAATTATTAAAAAGTGCCCCAAAGTAATTTTTTACCAAACAACTCGTCTGATTGTGCCATTCATGCTGCCTGTGTAGTCCAGAGATGGGTTGGACTTAAACTGCGAACTAAAACTGATGGCTTGAGATGGATTTCTGTTTACATAAGAGTCTGCTCTGACTAACAGAGTCTGGCTCACCACACCATTTCCTGAATCCCCCTCTTTCTTCCTGAACCTCTGACCCCGCTCCACCTTCTGTTCAAGGCTGCTTCGTGTATACACGTTTATTTTCATGATAGAGGCTGTCTGTGCTGTGTGTCTGCCTCAGACTCCACTCAACAGGAGCTTAGCGATAGTGCTTTGGGTTGCTAAGTGGTGCATTGTGGGTCATCATTGGTTGCTATAGTGATTTGGCATCTTTTTTCCCCCCTATGATCCAGTGCCGGACCTCACTACTCTCTCATTAGGATGAACTTGTGATTTGGCTTAGCGAGCTCTGAAGGGACCGACATGGGTGGGAACGTATATCCAAACCCCACATACACCCACACACCATCTCACTCACTATTATTTGATCCTCGGCTTATATCATGAAATCGCAGCGCGCTAGCTTTTCAGAATAATTACTGTAGTAGAGAACAGAGCTGAAACACTCACACTCATCTTTCTCTTTCATTTCTTTGTCAGAATTTGTCTCCACAGGAACGGATCATGCCCGAGTGTTTATAGCTTAATGGCACACATTGTTCCTGTCCCACCCACTTTTTACTCAATCACTGATTTCAGCACTGGTATCAGTACTGCACAACTCAGCAACCTATTTGTGATTTTCATTTTAGGTACAACTCCTATACTGTTTTAAAGAAATGGTCATGTGTATATTCAGTGGTGTTAAGCAT
>JBCNYG010000001.1:52773999-52785589 GCA_039654305.1 Porochilus rendahli | reverse complement strand
CCCCCCGATTTTTTTCCACACAAATGTTTCTGATAATCAAACAAATTTACACATTATTTAAAGACAAGACATGTAAACACAAAAGGCAGTGTTAAAATGAAGGGAAAAAAATCCAAACCTACATGATCCTGTGTGAAAAAGTGATTGCCCTTAAACCTAATAACTGGTTTATTTATATATATATATATATATACGCATGCACACGAAGGTATCATTAAAAAGTAATAGTAGACTACAAGACTGAAAAAAACCCGAAAAATTTAAAAGTAAACGGGAGATGCTTCCATTGAAGTCAAGCTTTTAGGACCACAGCAGGGAATGTTTTGGGTCCAGCAATATGTCTAGAATACGAGCACATCTGGTGACTTCAGCCTCAGCAGCCCAGTCCGATATCCAGTTATCTTTAGATCAGTGGTCAGATCCAGTAAAGAAGATGTGGCTTCTGTTTCCATCAGTTCCAAAGAAGCAGATGTGGCCTCTGTCTCTGTTAGTTCCAGTGAAGGTATCTCTGTTTCAGTCAGCTCTGGTAAAAAAGCCATGTCCTCTCTTTCTCTCCATTCTAGTCATGGATGCTTGGATTTGGTGGCCATCGTTCCTCTTTGACTGTTACTGTAATTGCTGATGTGACCTAACCCTTTTTTTGCCCATTAAACTCTGATTGTGCATTACATTATCTTAGCATCCTGACTGCATCGCATAACGCAGCAATACATTTTATCATTTCAAGTTATTGACTTATGTAAAAGTGACTTTTAGCTACTGGATGTGTGCTTTTAATAAAAAGAAATAAACTCACTCAAAATCTTAGTGTTTTGTGTTTATGTCTAAATAAAAATATAATAAAGCTAATTAGTATAATAACAATACTTTAACTTGTTTGTTATTGAGGGAAATTATACATTGTAATTTAGTAAAAATGACAAATGGTTAAATTACAGAAGCACAGCATTTAGTGCCGTAAATGGTTGGATGATTGAAAAAATAATACTGCTTTATCATTAAAAGTATAACATTTTATTATATTTCTAGACCGGTAGGTAAATATGCCTGAAAGCAAAATTATACCCATGTTTAAAATTCTTAATGTAAGTTTCTCATTCCTAATGAATCAAAGCACAAGCCATTTCAAATTCCACGCTGACATGGCAAAATATATGTGTCAGTCAATTTCTGTGCCAAATCTCTGGCACATAAACATGCACTTACAGGTTGACGGTTCCTCCTGCATCGTCAGGTCCTCTGTGTTTCCAGCAGGGTGTGTGCTTGAGGGCTGGGGGGTCTCTGGGTGAAAACCTGAGATATTCATGGTCCATACGAGAGGGGGCTATGCCCGGTGTGAATTCCCTGGGGACAGGGAGAGAGAGGGAGGGACAGGGTGAAGCGAGTGCAGGACTGCTGGTGCAGTGTGGTGGCCTGCTGGAGGACTTTGCTCCATGCTGAGGGTAATAAACCTGCCTCTGGCACACCTTCACAGCCTGCAGAGAAAAACCTCGCTGTAACAAAAAAACACTGATATTTCTACACTGTCTATATTCCTGTACCATTGTAATTAGTATTTCCAGAAAGCCATACATGTTTTGGTTACAGTACTACAGCCGCAGGCAGTCTACCTGGTGTAATAAATACCATTATGCAGTAAACCTCTCCACTCTGAACCATATTTAAAAAAATTTTACATAACAAAAATTATTTTCATAGTGATAAATATTGTGAAATATTGTGAATTGTGCCTCAAATCATAAAACAAATGTACAATGCTTGCATACAGAGAGCCATTTTAGGTAACAATGATTTGAGGGAATCTGTAGTCAAAGGATATAAAACAGTTCAAGGGTGACAGATAATCCTGACTCAGATGTCTGACATGATGTATGACTAATTGGACACCTTATGGCTTTTATCTGAAACAAAAGATGTCTGCTGATATTCCACACAAGGATTTAATAGCATGGAAACTTTTTAATGTAAGAAATGCATGCAACAAATACATTGTATATAACACTTCATCACCAATGCATGAAATACACGGGTCCAGATCAATTCATAAAACTTCCAGTAGACATTATTAATTGGTCTTTACTACACTGTAACTGCATGATCTGATTGGTCTGTTAGCTCTGGATTAGACAATTGGGCTACACTCCAGAGGTATATCTGTGAAGCATTCGAGCCCGGCTATATAGCTGGCATTGCCATTAATTCTATTTCTGGTTTAAAAATCTGTCAGCATAGAATTGTACAACAGGTCATCAAATATAAGCCTGCAAAGGTTTGTGCAATTCCAGTCAGTAATCATGGAGGAAGAGAACTCTCATAGGAGAAATTGAATAACACCGATGCCATGATTCTCCATCCAGATCGAAAAATTGAAGAACCCCACGGAATTGTTAGCATTGTCGTGTAGAGGAATGTTGCCAAATTTCTTTCAAATCTGTCCGTGCATCTTGGAACAGTAAGACTTTAAATTTTTCAGTTAGGATGTAATAATTCTGTTTCCGATTCAAAAATCCAAAATCCACCAAGTTTCCTGTGATAACACAGGTGTAGAACTCTTAGAATCAATGGTGTGTTCTGTATTCCGAGTGGATAAATGCTTGAACTGAAAGGATAAGCACTCACAGTTTATCACGATCACATGGAACAAACAGCATCATCAATATCGTGCTTTGAGATGGAAAAATAATCCAGAGAAACAGTGCAAGCTCAAATCAGAGAGCATAGAGCTATATGCATTTTTATATAAACTATAAAAATGTTGTTTTAGTTTACTTTTTTAAAATGTTTCCACATAGTATACTGAAACTCTGAGTTTCAGAGACACCGTTACACGTTATCCACCTGTTTACGTACTCAGTAAAACTGAGTTAAACTCATCCACTTAAGTGTAAATTTAATCAATGTAATAAAGAATAAAGTATAAATAGAATAAAAGCTTGTTCTGAAAATAAGACGACTTTCATGTCTTTTTATACCATGTTTCCTGCTGTAAACTGATCTTCTCCAAATTAAAATTCAGTCTCATTTAGGTGTTACAGAATCGGGTTGAATTTGTTCTCCATTTAGAAGGAAAAACAGCAAGGTGTACCTAATTCTAAAACAATTTAAATGCTTCAATATTTAAGGTGAGAATATGGTGCACTTAATTTGCAAGTATTTACAAATTAAAAAAATATTGTATGTAATAGTACATATTTTATTTTTCTATTTTATTTTGCTGAGTAACTGTTTTTGGCAGAGGAGCTCTAAGGGGTCATGACTGATTTATTTGGTTAAAACTTTGAACCTGTAAGCATATTTTATTTGGGAAAGTGAATGTAGTCTGAAATATAGCTGCAAGCAACAATTCTTGGGTCCAAGCGCAGTAAGCTAATTGCCTAGGATATTTGATGACCACAATGAGTTACAACCTAGGATCCATGTCTCATGATTAAATGAAATCTGCCCCCTGCTGGTTCACCAACACCACTAGCTTCTATAACTGAGTAGGGGCTCTCCCATTCAAGTATGAATTAACCCATAACGACTTGGGTTCATTCATTCATTCAGCGGAAATAAGGTAAAAGTTGAGAAATGGCTGCTATCCATTCACACAGTTTGACTGATCTTTGTTGGTCATGTCACTGTGGACAAGAAATTTCAGAATGGTTGATGCAGTGATGAATATTGGCTCATTCTGATACAGAATGGTAAAAGACGCAGCTGGATGTGAGGACCATGCCTTTTGATATAGCAAATTTTCCTTAATCAGTCAGACAGAGGCCAGAATGGTCTTATATACCAGGTGTTTTGTTGAGGCCAGTGGTTCATAAACATGTACTCACTCAATCTAATTAGGGTTGCGATCTCAGCAGGCACTGGGCGAAGGCAGAGTACAACATAATGATATATAACATATTATAATAATAATCCACATTTTTTTTGTGCTCAGACCCCTAGTTATTCCAATTAAAAGTAAGAAAGGTTAATTCTTGTACTGTATGTTAAATGATTTGAAACATAAAAACATTAAAAAAGAATGAGGTGATTGTAAAGGAAAGCAAAATACAGTTAATCATACTAATAGCATAGAAATAAATGATGGCACAAAATGTTTAAATTAATGTGCACCCCCCACATTAACACCACATCTTTATTATAGCATCATGTTACCAGTGAAACATTTAAGCACTGAAATAAGTAGAAGCCTAGTCTTTTTTCTTTTATGAGCGTTCTTTTTTCCTTTGTGCCTTTTCATGCATTAATTTCCAAATGAATTCATTTCAAAACATCCTCATATTACAAAGACACAGTGCACCCAGTATCAGCTTGCAAATCCCAGAGTGAGTTGTGCATTTGTTTATTTTTCCGAGACCTGTAAATGAACAAAAATGCAGAATAAGAATTGCTTTTTTGTTATTTTTAAAGGAGAAATAATTAAAATTACAGATCTAACAATTTATTGTATTCATGAGAATCCAGTTTGCAAACAGCGAGATGCAATAGACAAATTCAGTATATTTCCCAAATATCTGAATTTGTGTATTGCATCTCGCTGTTTGCAGACTGGATTCTCATTGCACTGGTGTCTTTCACAGGCTACTGTTAAAAATGTTTACATTTTGTTGTATAACAACTTTTTGTTATATCAGATGGTGAATTGGCTGATTGCTTCATGTTACACTGTGGCCTCCTGTCTGTATCTTTCTGTCTGTCTATCCATCTAAATATTTTATATCCTCTATCTAAGCAGGGGGAAAACATCATTGAGATTAAGAATCTCCTTTACAAGGTGTCATGATTCTCACCACTCATGAGAAGTGAACCCAGGTCTCCTGATTGAGAGAAAACCAAGTATAGGGTTGAACACACTTGCTGGAGGCATGAGTAAAGTTGAGAGGTTTTAATGCTAGAAAAATAAAGAAAAACAAAACTCAAACAGTCCAAAAAACAGGGGGAAAAAAAGCCCCCAAAAGTCCCTTTTACAGGACACAAAAACCCAGACAGCCCTCCACAGAGGGTGGGGGGGAAAAACCCTTCCTGTCATGGTATCAAACACAAGGACTCTACAAAAAAAGTGAACCAAAACCACCTATTTAAATAGTCACAAACACAGGGAACAGCTGATTGCAATAAGCAATTAGACCCAGCTGAAGTCAGTACATGTGAGAACCCAACCCGAGAAATGGCGACATCTGGTGGTCATGCAACAAAACAAAAAACACAAACAAGGCAGAGTTCTGACACAAGGGTGTCTTGGCCAAGACAGCAGCAAACCAAGTTACAAGTAATTAAAACCCCAAATAAAATGTTCAGGAATTTGGATGTTCAGGGTGTACTCCACCTTCGCCCAATGTTGGCTGAGATAGGCTCCAGCCTCCCCGCAACCCAAGTACGATTAAATGTTTCAGCAAACGAGTGAGTGTTGAAGGGAGAAATTTTAAAAAGAGCAATAAAGATAATAAAACAGGAGAGGCATTGGTTTTTCTCTTGATGTTTATTTGTATACTTAAAAAGTTTTTCTCTACAGAATCATAACTTCAGAAAGATTTAGCAGCTTAAACACTGAACAGCTCGACTGTATGTCAGAAATATTATGAGATAGAATACATGAATAAGCAATTAAAATACATGACAGTTAGTGTAAGAGTCAGAGGTGAATAATTAAAAATTTTCTTCATACCCCATACATCAATATCTATCAATAAAAACAAACACAAATCTCCAACTGATTTTGTTGATTCAAAAACTAGTTGCATCAAGAATTTCGTCATTGTCCTTAAACATTTATGTTTAAAAAGGGTGACATCTAACAACCTCTACTGCCGTGTTTTAGAAAAACAAAAAACACCATGTAACATGGATCTGCATTTTATTGAAAGGAATGAAATAACAGTAACATTTTGACAAATAAAGAGTAATAATTAAAGCCTTTGAATAAAGAGGTTAACTCAAGGGTTTAGAGCCTCAAGAAGACAGGGATGCTTTAAGGTTCCGGCCATGAAATAATTCAGTCTGTTGTTTTTTAAAGCTATGAAACAACAACAAAAAACCCATCACTTTAGGGAAATCAATTTATACAGCCATTTCCTTAGATATTCATAAACAGGTACTTCTGATACTTTTGGGCTTTAAATGTTCCTGCTTTACCTCAGACATGCTGTAGAGGTAGATGGATGTAGTTACTTAGAAGGAGGACAGACCGGTTCACCCTTGACCACATACCATACCTCGTTATGTCTATTATTCACCTTCATTGGGCTATGAACACACACACACACACACACACACGCACACACACACACGCACACACACACACACACACACACACACATAAAAACACACACAGAGACACTTGTCTTTGTTATGTGGTAGTAAAAAAAAAAAAATTAATTTTCCTAAAAAATATTAGATATAATATGTCAGACAATTAGATTTCTAGGAGGGCAGCCTGGTGGCATGATGGTTAGCATGTCTGCCTCACACCAAAAAGGTCCTGGGGTTGAATCCTGGGCTCGGGTGTTTCTGTGATGGGTTTGCTACACCTATGCTTCTTCTACCTATGCTTGTGTGGGTTTCTTCCGGGAACTCAGGTTTCCTCTCATGGACATGCAAAGACATGCATATTAGGCTAACTGGTTGTGAGTGTGAATGCCCCTAGGTGTGAGTGTGAATGGTTGTGTGTGTTTTGTCCCCGCAATGGTCCAGAATTGCCCAGTATCGGCTGAGATAGATTTCAACCTCCCTGTGACGCCAGAAGGATTAAGCGTTTTGTGCAATTGAGAGAGTGAGATTTTTACGAGGGTGACACGGTGGCGTAGTGATTGGCATGTCCACCTCGCAGCAAGAAGGTACTGGGTTCAAGCCCTGTGCCAAGCGAGGGCATTTCTGTGTGCAGTTTGTATGGTCTACTTGTGCTTGTTTGGGTTTTCTCCCTGGACTCCAGTTTCCTCCCACAGTCCAAAGACATGCACATCAGGCTAGCTGCATATTTTTGATTGGCCCTAGATGTGAATGTTAATCTAATAGGTTGTATGCCTGTGCTGACCCGCGATGGTCTGGCAAGCTGTTCAGGATGTACCCTGCCAGATTTTTGTAATGTTTTAAAAAGAAATTTAGGATTAGGGAGTAATTAGTTAAGAAATAAAACACACAATGTTAAGTATTTACAGTCCATTCCTTTTGCAAACACACACAAAAAAATTATTTACTGTAAGGAATATATGTGTGGGTGTTAGTGTGTGTATATAAATATATATATATTTATATATACACACACACACACACATACTGTACATTACTGTTTAACCCTTTTTAGTTCTATTAAATCAGTGTTACCTGTTATAGCCAACGTCATAGTGGTAGTCTGTCTCATAAGTGGCTTGAGCTTTGTCGAGTGCTTTTTTCAGATCTTCAGAATACATTTCAGATATTGGTGGTATCGCCCAGCCTCCAAAGCTTGTAACATACACTTTCATATCGGGCATGTCAGTGAGGTACACCTGCAAGTAATGGACAAAATATTCAAATTGCATGCCTTAATTATGCCATGTTAGTGCTGATTTCAACAGTCATACTCACAGTATTATCATTTGGAATGGGAGCTTTTTCCTGATAGGCAGAGGGCAACAAGAAGCTGAGAACATAGACTGATGATTCCAACCAAGGGATGTCCTCTTTCCTTTTAGTAATGACTGGGGACGTCATGTCAATCTTAATGCCTACGAGAATAAAAAAGTAGAAGATCTACTCATACAAATATGAATAATGTAAATAGTCAACGACATATCCTTTAAATAATATCAGTTTCTCTCTCACTCATGATTGGTCTTACTCATAAGTTCATTCTCTCACCTGCTTCATTTTCACCGGTGATGTACTTGAAAAGTTTCCTGAAAGCTTTCATAATGCCCAGTGTTTTAAAATAGGACTCTTCCTCAGTGGTCACCCATTTGGCACCCTCATAATGACGCACCTATAAAAATTGGACAAGCTGCCAGTTGTATTGTTCAGCTTATTGCTTATTACTTATAAAACACAGAATTACAGAATCATGTACAGTTTTGGGTAAATGTCTTAGGGCCAAGCCGAGGAATACTGTACAGCAAAGCTGCCTTTAAAAGAAACAAAATTAAATGAAAGCTGGTCATTTGATATGAGGGTTCAAATTCAATAAGAATTATTAATTCACCAGATTCTCTCATTTCTGATTGGTGGAAAGCCATAAAATATTTGTTGGCATTGTATCTTTGTCATGAGAAAACCAAGTTATTGCATAGTTGCCATTAGATAAGTTGTTCATTATTGCACGATTGGCACGGAACATAGTTGCATGACTGTCTACCTAGAAAATATTTAAAACGAATAACAAAACAGTTACAAAATTTGGCATGGTTAGTATGACATGGAGAATTATTTGGTCTCGGAAGGGGTTCAGAGTTTATCCTCAGCAGATAACAACCTCTATTTTGTTCAAGCACTACTAGCTTGACTAGCTTAAGTCATTTTGAGAACAAACTCAACTCAGAGAAGACATAGATTGCCACTAATAAGCATTATTAAGCCATAACCAGAGCTAGAAAAAAATCAATTCTAGACTTGCTTCTGTTATTTTAAGTAAGTACTCACCTCATAATCTTCTCCCTTACAGATCAAATTAAACAGTAAACACTCCTTGGTCTCTGTGCAGTAGGATGTGGGCTCAGTGGAGTTGCTGAAGAGGTAAAATTCATAGAGGACATGAGATACTACAGTATGATAAATGATCTGTGCAATAATCTGATAACCTTAAAAAAAGTACCGTACATGTAAATAAGATTAAAGAACACCAACAGAAACCAGTCTGAATGACAAATAAAAAGGATGTAAAAGACCTTAGGAACGGATGTAATGATGATAATAATAATAATAACTAAGGTTAATTCAATAATTCATTCATTCATTCATCTTCTGAACCGCATATTCCTAATTAGGGTCGTGGGGAGGCTGGCGCCCATCTCAGCCGACTCTGGGCGAGGACAGAGTACACCCTGGACAGCTCGCCAGGCCATCGCAGGGCCATTTACGACAATTTCAATTATAAAATTGGTGCTACACAAATAAAACTGAAGTGAACTGAATGTTGAATGCCACCGAATGAGCTGAGATCCTACGAATCGATTACACACAGATAAACAGAGTGCAGGATTGCTTATATCATATATACATACTATTTTTTAAGCAAAGTGTCTGTTTTTGTTTTTATCAAATTGTAGAAGCATTTAATTTCCTTCTTTTTGAAAGCATCTCGGTTCTATTGCAATTCTTTGCAGGTGATTCTAGACCTTTGTGAAGCAAGCAGTGCAGTGCAGTTTGTGCCCGCGTGCAGTCAACTGCTTGTCAGCGTTTTTAACCTAGATTTTCCCCTCCAATTTCAGGGATTTAATTTCAATTTCTCTGTTTATTTATTTATTTATTTATTTATTTTAAATCAGTTTCAGTTATTTTATTCCTTTTTTTTTTTTCTTCGACCACCAGTTTTTCTCCACTTCAACACAGCACACAGGGAATCAGCAGCATCCTGCTGGATGTTTGCGGGAATATAGAAAAGCGATGGAGTACTATCTGTACCGAATATTAATTAAACCAGAGTAAATCAGAGATACGCTGTCCCTCAATCATTTCACATGGTCAGAAGTGGTTTAACACTCAGTGGTATAAGAAGGTAGTATCAGTAGTGTGACATGGCGGAGTTTAATCCTCCGGTGAACTTTTTCTTCGAAAGGCCAGTCGTGTGGCTGGAATGGAAACAGCGCTTCGTGTGATACAGATTCGCTACGAAGCTAAAGAAAGAAGACAGGGAGGTGCAGGTGAGCTGCTTAATTTATGCCATGGGTCCCGAAGTGGAAAATGTTCACAAGTCATTTACGTCCACAGAGAACAAAGAACGCAACGACCATGGCCATTGCGTCATTACCATGGCGAAGTTTGATGACTACTTCTTTCCACAGAAGAATATTATCCACGAGAGGGCTTGTTTCCACCAGCGAGTCCAGCGGCCTAAAGAAAAGGCCGAGTGTTTCATCCGCCCTAAACTGTGAGTCTGGTGCATCAAGGTAGGAGGATATCTGCGACTGTACTGTAGTTAGGATTCTGAATAAAGAGCTCTCTCGCTGGCTGCGAGCTAATTGCAGACCTAAAACTAACTACGACGATGCAGACCGTCAGGCACTCAAAAGAGGTCTCAGCACAAGTGAGCCTTCAAGGAGACCTGGTGGAGTTGGTGCAGGAGGTGCAGTTTCAACAAAAAAAACACAAACTGGAAACCACATCAACGATAAGGCAAGTCTACAGATGGGGCAGAAATGATGAGAAATGTGATAGATGTTGGAAACGACACCACAACAAAGATGAACGTGCCATGCAGTAAAGGTTACATGTTATAATTGTCACAAAGTTGAGCGTGTCGCAAGAGCAGGTCAGTGAACGAGGTCACTGAGTCCGAGAGAGCTGAGCAGACCTCATATTTCCTTGGTTCAGTGTGTGATGCTAGAGAAAATAGTGAACAGTTGACTGTGCAGTTATATGTGGATTCTGCACCAGTTGAATTCATAATAGACAAAGGAGCTCATGCCATGGTCATAAGTAAAGACACTTTTTGCACACTCATTCTTGAGAGAAAACTAAAACCACCTGACATCCCGCTAGACAGCCCCGGAGGTGAACTCTCTTGTCTGGGCCACTTTATTGTGACTATCAGCCACAAAGGAAAAGATTAACCAATCACAGCTTATGTGGTTTGTGGACACAAGGTCAACAATCTACAAAGCCTAACTTTATCAGTGAGGATGAATCTGGTGAGAAGAGTTGACGAAGTAAAAGCCAACACTAATCATCTGCAAGCCTATGGTGAGCATGCTAAAAACTGAAAGAGAGAACCCTACATTCTGCCGACTACTATCGAGATAACAGCTGAGCTGAGCGGAGTTTTCTTCTCTTGATGCTGTCAGCGGATTTTGGCAAATTCTGCTGCATCCAGACAGTTGTAGGCACGCCGGAGATCTTCCAGCAAAAGATGTTAGAGACTCTGAGGGGGTTAGAAGGTGTAGAGGTGTTCATGATGCCCGACTGGAAAGGTGCTACAACGTGTCGAGTCGGCTTGCTTGTAGCTCAAAAATGTGAAATGTTCCCTCACGCAGAGCCAGCCCTCGGCAGACACCACTCGGTGTCTAGCCTCGTTAGTAGTTACCGTGTTTTCACCACAACTCTAACCGGCGCTCTGGACTCACCTCAACCCCCGGCTTCATTGTCATCCTGCTCCTTTCCTCTACGTGTCTGTTCTGTCAGTTTCGGTAGTTCCTGTAAGTCTAGTTTCTTTCGTTTCTGTTCGCCCCTCGTGGCAGGTTTCATTTCATTTTACTGTGTTTTGTTGTCAGTTTGTGTTCGTCCCTCGTGGCAGGTTTTGTTTCCGTTCCATTCTCTGTGCGTGTTCGTGGCTCACCGAGCACTTCATTCCGTCTTCAATAAACTTATTGAAGGTTATTCTTCTGTCTCGGTGTCCTCCACTCGTTACCTGTATTAATGGCACCTGTTTGAACTCGTTATCAGTATAAAAGACACCTGTCCACAACCTCAA
>JBCNYG010000001.1:52707006-52738985 GCA_039654305.1 Porochilus rendahli | reverse complement strand
CTAGGTTTTGTGCAAATTTCAATTCGTACCAGTGCAATAGAGGTTAACCAAATATTTAAAAGAATATTAAAAAAGATTAGGCACAGATATAAAACAATCCCAAACCTCTGCTGGTCCTCAGTGTTCAGGTTCTGAGATGATAAAGTGGAGGAATCTGTAACACTGCACTCTGTCTGAGACAGGCAGTGGTCACTGAATGTGGCCTAGAACATCATGGGATCTAAAAAAATGTTTGAACTGGTGGTGGCTGTGTGACTTGATGTAGGAAGAACTGGAAACATTATGTTTGTCTGGTCTACCTGGCTTTTTTAGCAGGCCTGTATGTAGGTCCATAATTTAAATACACACCTAATATGAAATGTCTTGTGTGTATTTTCTTTCTATTCAGGTCTCTTGAGGACACAATGAGGGATGTGGAGAAGGGTGTAGCAATGAAGATGGCCGTGGAAGAGATCCATTCATCCATTCATCCTTCCATCCATCCATCATCAACACTGCTTATCCTTCAGGCTCATTGGGGAATCTGAAGCCAGTCTCACCTTGGCTCTTAATCCTCTACACTGGTTCAGGCCTGATTTTTTTAAACTCCGCTCCTTTGTTTTTCTTCTCACTAATATGACTCATTCATGTCATATAGTCAATTAAAATGAATTCAACTTGTACGAGGTGAGTGCTGAGCTTTCATTTCTTTTTCATAAAAACTTCCTCCTCTGTTTTGCTGCAGCGGATGCTCCAGCTGATCATATCAGAGAATCCTCTGTTTAATCACAAGACCAATCATGTGTACGCGCCCATGACCGCCGCAAAGCACGTACACCATACACCTTCTACGGGATGAAACATCTTTCTAGGCATGACTTTTACATTTTTATGGATTCAGGATTGATTGTAGAGTCAGGTTTTACTACGCTGATGGACACATGGCATGTGTGGAAACAATCAGATCGATATGATGTGACCCACTACAAAAACCTCATCTTTTTCTTCTGCTTGATCCGGGTCATAAAAAAGTGGGAGAACATTGTCAACCCTGAATCTTTGTACTGGGTTCTCCCCGGGCCTGATAAGGTAAGGTAATGTCTGAGTGGCGGTGGAGTGTTGTAAACTGAGCACGTGGGAATATCTTTGTTAAAAGTGCAATGCAGTAGTCTTTTACACTTAATATATAGTGTTTACTAGTGTCAGTTTAGTAAACTACATGGACAAGAACAAGCAAAAATGTCAGTGTCAGCTGTGGGTGGGACTGGTCAGAATTCCTTTGGGATTGGGCACTAATGGGACACCTCCCATGTACTCCTCCACCAACAGGGGCGGTGAGGAACGCGAGTCTTATCTTGTGTTAAATGTGAAAGCACACAATATAAGACACACGACAGAAATGTAGTTCCCTACTGTTTTATTAGAAGTAATTTATTTTACAACTTTATGCCTGTAGAAAGAAACAATGTGAAAAGGTGTTTATATACAATGATTTTTAAACTACTTTTAAACAAGTATAGGAATTATTAATAAACACAGAAAAATATCTATGGCTGTTCTAGAATTGTGAGACCAATATATAATCAGTCACATCCTCAGTTTCCAAAAAAAAAAAAAAAGAAAGAAAAAAAAAGAAAAAAAAGGAGTAGCTAATAGAAGGTACATTTACTTCTTGTCTTTTTTAGTACATAATCTTTTTTTTTTTTTTTTTTTTTTTTTAGAAACATTAGACTTCTCTTACACAAATAAACCTAAAAGAGATAACCGTATGTACAAAAGAAAATGCTGGAATTTCAAAATGTCCAGAGCGCTGAGGAGGAAAACAGAAACCTATCAGATTAAAACAAAAACAAAACACTGAGGTCCCAGTAGATTTAACAGAGATATTCCCAAACCCACAACCTCACTGAACACACTCTTCTCTCAGTGTATCTTGAGGTGAATCCTGCCGAATATAGAAGGACGAATACAGACGTGCCCTCCCAAAGTTTTTATAAATCAGGCATCTGGATTTGGTTTAGAGAAAATGGAAGAACGTCTAACCTGAACTGGACCGTACAGAACGGGATGGAATTTTAGAGAGAAATAAGCGCCTGGACCTGCAGCTGACAGCAGGGGGCAGCACTACATAGCAGCGTTCACTCCACTGGCGCGTTCAAGCCACGCAGGGCAGACGCCATCCTCAAGGTCACTTGGGTGGAGGCTGCTAGAGATGCAGACTACACTGCATGCTAAATAACACCTCCCTGAGGAGTGACAGAGCGCTAGCAGCCTACTAGCCACCTCTTCGGACCATCACACACCCCGATACACATACACACACAGGAATTCAGATGACTAACATGAAAAAGTTGACCATGAATATCAGCGGACCATTTAAAAATAAACCAACAGGACTGAAAAGAGAAGACGAAAAAGGACCAGGGGTCAGAAGATAACTGAGAATGTTCTTCTGGTCGAGCTGAGAAGATGGCAATTGAAGGGCTCTGGTTGGCAGTGATATAAAGGTGTCACTGTGAAGCGACAGGAAGCAGCAGCCTATAAAAAACAGCTTATCGCGTCATAGTGATGTCACAAAGGTAACCAAGATTATAACATACAGAATAAAAAACCCCAAAAGATTAACAACATCGAATACATTTACACAACCCCAAAGAAAAAAGCCACGCAGACTAAAAAGGCAGTGAGTGAGTTTATAAGTAACCTCAGAATGAATGCTAAGAGAAGGGAATGAGAAATTGGGCCCTTTGTGGGCTTGGCTCTATCAGCATGAACACTTGAACGCTGGCGTATTTTAGTATAAGCGATAAAATTCCCCAACAGCAGCTCTCAGTTTAAATCTTACACGCTCTGCCTTAGAAGTGCTTCAGAAATGCCTTTCGACATTATTGCCCCACATAGATAGATATAGATAGATAGATAGATAGATAGATAGTACTCCTACGGAATGTATCGGTTCACTGTAGGTCAGTTCATCAAATTCAAATATATCACTAACTTAAAATTTTAAACATGGCTAGGTAATCTGGGATTCCAATTTAGAGGAGAAACACTGGCCTAAATAAATAATACCACATAAAAAAGGTGAAGTGTCCAGCTCTTTCTGTCTGTAACGCTGACTCGTCTGGTGGACGTGGGAAAACGAGGAGTGTAACAGCAATGAGACGTGGAGACAGACAGAGAGAAGGACACCCACAAGGCATTTTTAGACAAATTCGTTGAGACAATAAATAAAAAAAAAATAAAGAAAGAAAGGATTTTCCTTCAACTTTTTCTCTTAATCTACCTTTTAAAAAGTTTGTTAGTTTCAGGAAAAGCGTCTCCAAGTCTTTGAAATGAAAGACGTGGTTTTTCTTCTTCATATACTTTTTAATTAAAAAACAAACAATAACAAACAGCAACACATACACAAGTCCATCTGTGACAGAACGTCTTACTTCATTAAATTGTCTTTTTCTTTTTAAGACAACACAATTTTCCCTTTACTCGTTTTCTCTGCGGAAGACACCCGGCAGACTGTCCAATCAGCAAACACCAGTCAATCCTCATCCAATTAAAATCTTGGAAACGGGCTGACATATTTTTTAAAAAAGAGACACTCCTGGAAGTTCCGCTCACGCAAACACCTGCATCTTTCCATTGGCTTCGGAAGCGTGAGGAATTTGGGTGTGAGCAGAGGCGGGGGCGGAGACTGTTGGACTTGGGGTGGAGTCAGACCAATCGGACACACAGTGAGGCGAAGGACTAGACCATGGCTCTGGTGACTCTGGGGATGGGGTCAGGTAGGGGTGCTCATTGGGCACGTGCAGGTAATGCTTGGGCGTGGCGTCGATGGCGGAGGTGTAGCTACGTTGGGAAGGAGGAGTGGGGTAATCCTCTAATCCTGCGCTGGTGGTGCTGCTACTGGCTTGCACTTGGGGAGCTTGGGAGACCTGTGGAGGAACAGCCTGGCTCTGTGGGACTGCAGGGGTTTGAGGTGGCTGCTGCTGAGGCTGCTGAGGCTGCGCCTGACTCTGCGGGGGTTGCTGGTAGAAGGGTTGAGGAGGCTGTGGGGTTGAAGGTGTCGAGGCACCCAAGCTTGCCAGGGCCTGCTGGTTGGTAAGGCCGTGGGCATGGAGCTGCTGTTGTTGTTGCTGCTCGGCGATGGAAGGCAGCTTGACGGGGCTTATATTGGGTGTACTGGAGACTGGTGTAGGCTGCAACATGGGCTGCGGGGTGTTACGGAAAACCTGCTGCTGGTGCATGAGTACAGTGCCAGGCTGCATGGCACCAGGTGTCCCTGGATGCACCATGTTTACCATAGGCTGGGTGCACTGTGGGGTCTGTGGGGCACGGCTATGCCAGTCAAACGGCACGCTCACTGGGCTCACCAAGCCCATGCCCAGGTTCATCTGGCCAGGGTTGAGAGCGTAGGTGTGCGTGGCTTGACCGTTCAAGCCGGCTAAGGAAACTGTGAAGGGACCACCAGCATCCATCATACCACTGTGCACCAGAGGAGTACTGGGCACTGAGTGGAAGATCCCTGGAGAGGGCATAGCAGCTGGAGATGCTGGGTTAGTGACATAGCCGGCGTTACTGGTACCACCACGTGGCGAGTCCAGCGAGTCCACAGGCGACAGTGTCACTGAACTATCCAGCAGTGCACTCTGCATGTCCAACGTCAGCTTTTTGTTCCGTGCCTTTGCAGCATCCTTTAGACTGCTCCCATGCTGTCCGCCTATTCCTTTGGCGCCTGGCCGGCGGTGTTTCTTGCCCTGTGGCGTGTTCTTCAGACTGGGCAGGAAGTTGCCCGGTGGACACATGAGTGGTGAGAGAGCATGGCCACCTGCAAGGTGGTGTCCTGCACCGGCGTGGCTCTGCGGGCTGCGCACGGTGTTGTACTCATCCAATAGTTGCACAATGTCGTGGTGCATACGGTCCTGAGCGATATCGCGAGGCAGTCGGTCCATGTGGTCTGTAATCTCACGATTGGCAAAGTGGGCCAACAGAACCTTCACTGCCTCGCAACTGCCCTCCCTCGCAGCCAAGAAGAGGGGCGTCTCCTCCTGCAGAACAAATTTAAGTTACTGTTGAGTAAAATTAATTTAAAATGCAAACGTCATATATAGGGGGAGGTGAAAACCCCAAACGTGGCGGGATTACTCTACCTTAAGGTCTTGCATGTCTTTATTGGCTCCATTCTTCAGCAAGGCGATAATGGCTTCAATATTATTCACAGCTGCAGCCCAGTGCAGTGCAGATTTTCCTACAGGAAGACACAAACGTGATCATGAACATTACCGAAAACATCCAACATCTGATGCTACCAAACGCACCTTAAAAAATACTGTACTGTGTGTACAGTGCATGAAAGAAAAACAGTACTACAGTTGATAAAAAGGTGTAAGAGTAAGACTAAGTGCACTTACCGAGCTCGTCAACAGCGTTAACATCAGCATGGCAGGTGATGAGCTCCTCCACCATGCCCTCCACCGGCAACCGAGCAGCCAGGATTAGAGCTGTTGAGCCGTCGCACATGCGTGCGTCCAGATCTGTAGCCCGTGTCCTGATCAGAATCTTTAAAAAGAAAACGGGGAGGTGTGTTATTAACAACACATCTGTCAATCAGGTACTGATATCCTAATTAAACACTCATCTGAGCTTTCAAGTTGGTGTCTTTTTATACACAATGTCTTTCCTGTTCATTAAAAGTATATTCAGTGTTTTGAAAATCAAAAGTCAGCCTCTAATCCACATGTAACCACAATACCGATGCCAACACATCCCTAGCAAACTGCTTTACCTGGAAGACACCCTGAGCATCAGCAGCCACTGCGGCATGTAAAGGTGTTCGGCCCGTGTTGTCCTGCGCATTGGCATCAGCTCCGGCGTCCAGAAGTCGTTTGGCAGCATCGGCACGAGCGTAGCGTGCCGCCAGGTGAAGAGCGGTTTCTCCAGTCCGGTCCGTCTGGGCATCCAGTGAGGCCCCCTGGTAGATCAGGTCTGATATGATGTTAGCCGAAGACTCGTCCGAGTCATCGTCCTCGGCCACTTCCTGTTCGAGTCCTCCGCCACAGAATGAAGCCAGCATCAGAGGAGTAAAACCATCTACAGAAACAGAAACGGGGAAATGAATCCTACATTATAAATACATTTGACATCGTGGAAGAGAAGTTAGTTCGTTTTATCGCCTATGCTAGAGCAGCTACTGTATCAACAGTCTGTCCCTCATGCTTTTTGCTTCTTTTTGACATTGACTGGAGAAATGACCACACATTACCAAAAAACTCCAGGGTCCTAAAGGCTTTTCTGTATTGATGAACTTAATGTTATTTTTTCCCTCTAGCAGATAGAATGAGCGGAATCTTATTCTAAAAAATCTATTTACAACAAAGAGTGTCGCAGTGGCGTAGTGATTAGCACGTCTGCCTCACAGCACGGAGATTGGGATTCGAGCCCCAGGTGCGAGCATTTCTGAGTTATAAGTTTGCATGTTCTCCTCATGCTTCCATAGGTTTCATCCAGGTACTCTGGTTTCCTCCCCACAATTCAAAGACATGCACATCAGCCTAACTGGCTGTTCCAAATTGTCCCTAGGTGTGGATGTGTGAATGGTTGTGTGTTGAAGCTGTTCAGGGTGTATCCCGACTTTACCCAGTGTCGGCTGAGACAGGCTCCAGCCTCCCTGTGACCATGGTAGGAGTAAAGTGTCACTATAAAAACAAATATAATACACCTGAGATTTGTTGATGCACTGTTAGCGCTGTCGTTATTAAGTTCTACAGGTAAGAAGTCTCAGAGTGGTGGCGCCCTTTTGTGTGACATCATTACAGGGTTTATAGGCCAATCAGTAGGTGATGATGTAACCGTGTGAAGGCCATGTGACTCACTGCCAGGAAACCGTGACAAAAGGTCAGAGAGACATGGAGTCTGACTCCCAGGGATGCACAGCTAAATCTATTTACATAGAACTCAATTGTACAACAATTGTAAATCAAGTTTTATGTAAATCTCCAGTGACATACCTGGTCCCCGCACGTTAACGTCCATGCAGTCGCCATCGAATTCGCCTTGCGGAGGTGTGAGGGCCATGGACGGTGGCATGCGAATGTCTGCGGCTGCCAGGTGGTGCTGTGTCCACTGCCTGCTGTCTACAGCGTCCTCGCTGTCTGACAGAATACTCGGCTCCTCCACCTAGAACACAAACACACACAACCTCATGTTATGGAAATGTTTGTTTCAACTCCGCATCAGCAGTTTCGTATGTGTGTAATGTAAAGTAATGTAGAATTCTTCATGAATTCATGATTCATGTATCGCTACAGTGGCTCCAAATTTCTCATAATTAAAACAATTGGACTTATCTGTTTCGCAAACAAACTCTTGAAACCGTGGAATTACGTCAAAAATTGCAAAAATAGTTGTATCTTCAAAAGCATAAACAATGAAGTGATGTGTGAAGACGTAAGGCTCAACCTTTGCACAAGGGACAGTAATATTTGGTGAAACTCACACTACACATTGACTGGCCAAATTTGAGGAAAGGCTGCAGTGGTTGGTTAAAATTTCAAGTTAACGCCAAATGCACAAGGATCGGTTAAAATCTCGACCAGGTGAAATCTTGGAGGGGCTGATTTATAATTCAGCGACTACACTGGAGCACCTCAACAAAGTGTCTGCTGGAAAGTATCTATTCTGATGTTTTCTGGTTCTATTCTGTATAATGTGATTTTTTTTGGTTAATTTTAAAAAAGTTAAAAAAAAATGTAAAAAGCCAAAATATGATCCAGTGTGTGCTTTTATTCAGAACCTATTTCCTACATAAAACTAAAAAAACAAATTGACCCAACACTGGACTGGACAGGTCAATGTTACTTTCCTGTAGATTCTGGACTCCGGATACTAAACTTGGGATTTTTGGATGTCTTAAAATAACGAAAATTCTAATTTTATTCACATGAATTAGATCTGATGCAGTAATTATTATAAACACAGTAATAAACGTGACACCACGTGTGTCCTCTGACTGTGGTGAAAAACAAGACCTCACCTTCAGTCTCTTGGCCTCGGGACAGTCTGAGTCTATCCACTGGTCGCTGTGGTCTCCCAGTAAGGACTCTTCCACTGTCTTTGGCATGTGCCTGAAGAACAAAGCAGATCTAATGAGCCTCTGCCTTGGGTGCACTGATTTTCTCCTCACTATAGTAGTGCCCATCCCTTAAGGATCATCACCAATCAGGGAGGGCAAAGGCAAGCTTCAAGCTTCCTCTGAGGCACTAGACCACATGCTCCCTGACCACATTTTTTTTAAATTGTTGCACATGCATATTTATGCATACCTTGTATGCATGAGCCCATAGAAGCCACAAATTGGCTAGTGATAGAAGCAGGCGTATGCTATCCCTCCCCGAAAGTCCAGCCAATTACCTCTCATGGGCTCCCGCATACATTAATCTCACATACTGTTGGGTGATAAAGCCACCTTGCCGTTGTACCACTTGGGAACCAATAACATCACTACTGAGACTGAATAAAACACTTACTTCATGCCTAGTGCGTCCTGTCCCACAGGTTCTCTGCGGTTCTTGTTACTGCTGGCTTCTTTCTTAAGGAAGAAGCCTTCAGGGAACCAGAGTGTACTGTGCTCGCGTTTGCGTCTGGCGATCAGCATTCCCACCACCATGATGACCATCAGGAACAGAACAGCGACGCCTATCAGGAGCAGCTTTCCCCATTCAGGCACCCCAATTGGCTCGTTTATCCTCACACCTGAGGGACAGACAAGGTAAAAAAAAAAAAACGCTCAAGGCTCTGGGTTTGACCTTAATGAACTCATAATTCACATGCTAACAGATGCATATTTATTCTTCTGTAACCTGAACACTGAACCCAACAAAACAAAACAGTACTCACTTCGAACTTCCTTGAGTGGATAAGGGAATTTGTCAAGCATGTCCTGAACATAAAGAGCTCCCAGGTAGTCTGCAGCGTTTTCAGCTGCGGGGAAACAGTTATCCGAGGCCTGGGAGCACAGCCGGTTATCGATCTCCAAGTACACAATCGATCTGAAGATAAAATCACATGCCATTAGTGAAGCCGGAGAAATAGTTCAGGAAAAAAAACCCCGGTAACCATGTATTCCGAGCTAAAGTACTCACCCGATGACCTCTTTATGGGGCTGGAGCTCCCGCTTGAGTCGTGCCTCACGCCGGGTGTAAGGTTTGATCATGGCCTCTCCGTTGTGGTCGAGTCGGAAGCGGAGGGACGTGCGCAGGATGCTGCTGAGTTTCTGCAGGAAAGCCGTGCCTGTGCGGAGCAGCTCTTCAGGTGGCAGGAGCACCACGACCACCAGCACACCCTCTGCCAAATCTTCTGGAACAGTTCTAGCACAATCCAAACCATCCCAGCCGCACTCTTCGTTATTACAGCCCTGATCACATCGTCCATCAGCATAGTGGTCCATGCAGTACGTCTCGTAGATGGGACTGGGATGAGACGCAAGGAAGGTTAAAAACCTAGAACTTTTCTAGGTCACAAATTATAGCTGAGACATTTCTTTTTTTATCCATCTACATGTGTACAAACATGCAAACTGGAGAGGAATAACAACTCATCTCTATGTATTACAACAACTTCTTTCTCTCCATCTTTTACCCATTTCTACGTGGGGTCCATGTGACTAGATTGAGCCAACAGCCTTGTTCAGGACTCCATCCGTGGCAGCATCGTGGGCTGGTGGCTAAAAAAGCTTAACTAGCTGATCAGCAATCCAGTGTTTTCATTCATTCATCTTCTGAACCGCTTATTCCTAATTATGATGGCGGGGAGGCTGACGCCCATCTCAGCCGACTCTGGGTGAGGGCAGAGTACAGCCTGGACAGCTCGCCAGGCCATCGCAGAATCCAGTGTTTTATTATGTGCAATATGCAAAAAAAAACTAACAAAAAAAAAAACCTTCGTACTGATTTATTTCCTGAACATTATTTAACTGCCTAGGACAATATTTTGTCTATTCATTGGGCCCATAAATCCTTCTACTTCTGAGATTTCCAATGATGGAGCGCTTAAGGTCCATGGTATTATTTACAGCCTGAATTGTTTTTGAATTTCTGAGGTTTGGATGAAACCCCTTCAGTAAAACTGACAGCTTAAGTAGACTAATAACTATAATAAAGTGATAATACATAACCTTAATAATATTGAATCATGATTTCCACTGCTGTCCACAAACCCCACTTTTAAGAACAACTGATACACAGGACAGAATCCAGACTCTTACTTGCAAACTTTCTCCTTGTTTTTGCAGTCGAAGTTATCGTACAGGCATTCGGCCGTGTTGCACCGTTCATCGCACTGACTGTTGTTGAAGACGTCCCAGCAGTACTTGTTAGTGCAGCGTTCCCACGGGTTGATGGCTAGCGAGCAGTCTCCACCGTCCCACTGGCATGCAAACGAGTTGCACTGCTTATCACATACACCATCGTTAGCCTTGCCTTGGCAGTCAGGCAGCGGGCAGACGGGTAGATGCTCACGCTGCTCACAGCGTTTACCCCACCAGCCTGGCAGGCACTGGCAGCTGAAGTAGGGGAAAGAAGACTCCTCTCTGCACGTGCCGTCATTGCGACATGGCTTAGACAGGCAGCTCTCGTTACTACGCTCCTGGCACTGTGTACCTGCGTAGCCTTTTGGGCAAGAGCAGCGGGCACCATGTGGTGTCGGGATGCAGCTACCGCCGTTGTAGCAGGAGAGCTCACGGCAGGACATGCTGCGTTCGCAGTTCAACCCGGTGTAGCCCTGAAATGGAGAAAGAGTTTTAAAAGATGGATTCCTAAAATGACTAGGAAAAGGAAAAGGCTGAGGATGAATCCTCACCAGCTGACAGGTGCAACGGTATCCCACTGGAGAGCTGCTGGACACTAAGCATACTCCGCCATTCTTACAAGGCTGAGAATCGCACACGCCAAACCTGTTCTGACACCCTTGACCTGCCACATACAAATACAACCACACTCATTAAACTGTGCACACCTTGACCACACCCATCCACGCCAATGATCAATCCTGTCTCACCTGTGAAGCCAGGCTTGCAGACGCACTGGTAGTCGTTCGGCAACTGGATGCAGTCAAGACTGTTGGCTGGGTTGCAGGGGTTCGAGCGGCATTCGTTGATATCTCCCTCACATCGCTCTCCAGTGAAGCCAGGGGGACAGTTACACCGATATCCACCTACCTGGTCAATACAGGTGCCATTGTTCTGGCACTTCGGTGTGCCACGGGGCCATGTAGGTGTGGCACAGTCATCTTCGTTTATCTCGCACAAGACACCTGGGTGAAGGTTCGAACATTAGTATGCGCTTAGGAGTAGAACTACTAACTGACAGTGACGCGAAACCAGCATGACTAGACTTACCCCGTGTGCCAGGAGGGCAGGAGCAGATGTAGTGACCCACCAGGTTGATGCAGCTTCCTCCGTTTTGACACGGGTAAGAGTGGCACTCATCAATCTCTCTCTCGCAGTTCTGTCCATTGTACCCTGGCAAACACTGACAAAAAGCAATGGGGCGAGTGAGTCAACAGATCTGAGCAACATGATACTTGAAAAATATTTTGCTCTCCAACTGCTCTTTAACGGTTCTACCATTTGCTCAAGCCACTCACGTCACACGTGTATCCTCCCATGTAGCCCCTGCAGGTGGCACCATTGAGGCAGGGCTTGTCCTCACAGTGGTCCACCTGACTCTCGCAGTAGCTGCCTATATAATCAACCGGACACTTGCAGAAGTGTGTGTTTCCTGTGTTAACACAGTGACCGTCATTATCGCAGAGATCATCCGTCTGAAGACCTGTAGCGTAAAGTGACAGAATGGAATAATTAGTAGCGAATAACACAAACACATCAAAGTAGCAACAGCATTTGCAGAACTGCATGCCATCACTTATACCTCTTTGGAGAGCCGCCACCTCGCACGACACTCCCGGAATGTCACAGTAGCGTCCGGACCAACTGCCCACACATTCGCATGTGAACGAGCCATCCTTGGGTCTGCACCGGCCACCATTCTGGCATGGGTTTGAGCGCCTACACCAGTCCACAGGAACCTGCACAGAAAAAAACCTTCTTTTACAGGTGGAAAGTGACTGCTGAAGAAATATTTAGGTTTTAGATATAATAACAAGCGTAGGGTTGTTGTTGTGTGTGTGTACCTGACAACGGTTGCCGGTGTATCCTTTGGGGCAGGTGCAGTGAAATGTCTTCACGCCATTGTGACACAGTCCACCGTTCAGGCAAGGCTGTGAGTCGCATTCGTTGACCTCGTACTGGCAGTGGTTGCCGGTGAATCCGGATCGGCATTTACAGGAGAATCCGTTAATCTTGTCGATGCACGTTCCTCCATTAAAGCAGGAACTGCAAGATACACATGAACCACGGCAATCAGAATTCTGTTCATGAGATTTAAACATGACAGAAAGACATTTTGCTTGATTTTGACCTAACAAAAACCGACATACCTCTCGGTGCAGTCGGGTATGTTGGTCTCACACTGGAGGCCGGTGAAACCTGGTTTGCAGGTGCACGTGTAACTGTTGACGTAGTCAGTGCAAGCGCCGCCGTTCTTGCAAGGGGCACTCTGGCACTCGTTCACCTCGATGGCACAGCGTGGCCCTGTGAAGCCGGGAAGGCAGGTGCAGTAGAAGGTGTTGATGCCGTCCGTGCAGGAGCCTCCACTGAGACATGGATCTGCAGGATAGACAGGGAGAAACCATTAAGAAATCCTGTCCCGTGTGCTACTATTCCTACCAGTCTGTTCACACTATGCAGCCTTTCATCCCAGCCGTGATATACACCTGTGAACTACAATAATAGTAGTCATTCAATCATTCTGTCGACCTAAAATGCTCAATCCTACTGGAGTCCCAGGCAGGCTGGAGCCTAGCTCAGCTGACTTTGGGCAAAGGCATTGTACACCCTGAACAGCTTACCAGTCGATCACATGGCCAACAGATACACACACAGCTGTTCACGCTCACACCTAGGGGTAACTTGGAACAGCCGATTAGACTAATGTGCGTTTCTTTAAACTGTCGGAGGAAACCAGGTTACTCGGAGGAAACTCATGCAAGTACGGGGAGAACATATAGACCCCACACAGAACGGGACATGCCGCCATAATTAAAATGTTTATAAAAAGTACAGGTTGCCACTTGAGTTGTTTTTCGAGCTGTTGATTAGTTTTTTATGATTTATATATTCCTACTGGCACTTTTTTTCTCCAGTGTTTTGTAGTTTGGCAGCAGTGATTCAGTAACAACCTGAGAGCTCCAAGTCATGCTTCTGACTCAGTCCTGACTGAGCAGCTAAAATAAGCTCATATGTATTAAGTACGTTCTCAGAGAAACTCTGGGAGTATTGATTACTCACTCGGGATACAGTCGTTGATGTCAGTTTCACAGTTGGGTCCTGTGTAGCCGTTGCGGCAGGAGCACACATATCCGCCGAGCGTGTTGGTACAGGTGCCGCGGTTCTTGCATGGGTTAGAGCTACACTCGTTAACGTCAGTGTTACACAGCTGGCCTGTGGAGACAAGACACAAATTAGCAAACTTGACACAGGACAGAAACTCTGACGTAATAATTGCTCATCTGACTCACCTTGCCATCCAGGCGGACAGGTGCACTTAAAGCCCCGGTAGTCAAGGGAATGAACGCATGCAGCATTGTTGGCACACGGGTTGGGCGAGCACGGCTCCTCAGCACAGGTGGGTCCGCTGTAGGGTGACTGGCACCGACACGTAAAACTTGCCACACCGTCTACACAGACACCCTGATTCAGGCAGGGGCTGGACGCACACTCGTTTATATTTTCCTGACACAGATTGCCTATCAGGGATAAGGATAAAAGTTCAAATCCACATGCAGTCACTAATCTATCCAGCAGGAGGCGATATGGCTCGCATCTTTAGAGCTGTCACAAGCAGACATTTTAATCCCTCAGCGCCAATGGGATTCACACAGAATCCTAAGGGCTTTTTTGTATTCACAAAACAGACTGACGGTGCTCAGAGGCCACGGTTCCTGAAAAGACTGGACTATTTCTTACATTATGTTGTCAAGAGAAATACTCTCTCTTAAAAAAAAACTTCTACAAGCTTTAAAATATCACGGAGCATCCACAGTAGGATGCATCCTATTTTCCATAGATCAGATTTACAAACCCACCTCTAAAACCTTGACGACATTTACAGGTGAAACCGTTGAGCTGGTCGATGCACGTGCCGCCATTCTGACACAAGTTGGGAAGACAGTCATTACGGTCCAAATCACAGTTCTTACCCGTCCATCCAGGATCACAATCACAGCGATACCTGCAGGATGCAAGCCCGGAAGAAAAATTCTGAGTCACATGCTAGCACAACGTTATTGTTAGGCTGTGTGTGGCACTGGGTTCAAATGGCTAAAAATAAACTGAATACAAATAAACTAATAACTAAAAACCTGACAAGGTGTTGAATAGATTAGTTTTATGTCATGATGAGTTGACTGTTACCCGTTAGGATCTTCTCTGCAGGTTCCATGTGTACATGGACTGTTGCTGCAGACGTCTACATGTGAGTAGCAGTATGGCTCATGGAAGCCAGCAGGACAAAGACAGTGGAACCCGTTCTCTTCGTCCACGCAGGTGCCTCCGTTCCGGCAAGGGTCGGACGAGCACTCATCAACCTCCACGTTACACTTTGGACCTAAATTGGGGGAAACGGAAAGAGTCATCATATTTCTCATTTGTGTCAAAGTCATAACGTACATTTGTAGAATTGTTCCGTAGAAATCAATGGCGTAGAAGACTTACCAGTGAAGCCAGGTTTGCACACACAATCGTAACGGTTTATGCCGTCCTTGCAGATGCCGTAGTCACATGGGCTGCTGGCGCAGTCATCAAAGTTGATTTCACAATTGGTTCCTGTATGCAAATGTTATTATGTAATATTGTTTCCAAGACATGACCACAATACGAACGACTTATTAAAGCTAATAAGTAAGCGATAACACCCAATAAAGTGTCTTGAGTAGGTGAAGGTTAAAGACACCATCACAGGACATGCTGTTTTCCCTTATGGATACACTGGCAAGTGCCATCTTTTTGTAAATTCATTGGCACAAACTGTTTAGGCTTACCCAAAGCTGAATAAAATTAAAATAGCATCATATTTAGGGTGACATTTACAAATACATTTTCAATGCTGACTGCTCACCAATCAGAAATCAGAATGTTAAGGAGCTTTCCTGTACCTGAGGTCCCATGCTGACACTGGCAGATGTATTTGTTGACAAGATCCACACACTTTCCTCCATTCTGGCAGGGGTTACTGTGGCACTCATTCAGCTGGTTCTCACATCGGTAGCCAGTGTATCCTGGCACGCAGTTACAGGTGTAGCTGGCGATACCGTCTATGCAGGTGCCATGGTGGCACGGATCAGGCTGGCAGTTATCGATGTTGCTTTCACAGAGTCTGCCTTCGAACCCTAGAGATCGAAGAGAGACGTTTAGAGCAGTCAGTCTAGATGGCTGGGGCATGCTAGCTAAAAGTGATAGCTAGCTAGCTAACATAATTAAAGATGAATACAGTTCATATAAATGTTAACATCATCCTGTATTATAGGACTTAAACAGCTAACACTATTTATAATGATATTAACTTCAGTCTGATTTAGGTATTTAACTAGCTCATACATTTATCTGGGCTACATTAATTTTGTCTACTAGGTTTGAGACATTACCATTGCTAGCTAGCTAACATCTTTACATCAAATCATGCTAGGTCCATTTTTTCCCTAGCTAGTTTGTTGTTTAATGTCATCTCGTTTTCCTTCCCAAATGTAAGAAAAGCTGGTTTAATATACTCTTAAGATTTACACTGTGTAATTATCATTCCTTTTAATTATGGCATTAAATATATCAGCTATAATTCTATAGGCTAGATAGACAGATGTTGGCTGGAGGCTAGTAAACGTTTATTCAGCTTAGTCCTGCTAGGTGCATTTGTTTTTTAAGTTAGCTAGGTAATGTCTTTTTTAATTCCATGGAAGCTCTGGAGACTAAAATGAAACCATTTTTTTGTCCGCACAGAAGATATAAGACACAAAGTTGCATTCATTTCATCAAGCTAACAATATACTATCAAATATTGCACCATAAAAAAAAACAAAAAACAAAAGCACTGCACAGGACTGATTTGCCGGCTAATAAAAATGGCTAATGGATGATTTGTCCATGGCTGAGGTATCACTGTTGTACTCTAGCCATTTATGGCTGTTTCAGGGCTTTGTGGTTGTACGTCAGGGTGGATTTCCTCTGAGTTTGTGGTGACTGGCTGGGGCGACTCAGACGTGACCTCATCTCCAGCATTTCTTTGGGACTAGCTGTCTTAGGTTCTGTTCTCTCCTTTTTTTCCACTCAAAACTACTGCGTTTTCATGCACTGCCTCAGCGATTCAGTGCTTTCTATTCACAGTTTGGTCTACAGTGTAAAGACTTCCTTTCTTTCATTCGCCCTCCACTTCTTTCCCAGATTCTTTTTTTCCAAAAACTTCCATTCCTTTTCCTCATTCTCTATATGTTTCCCCCCTCTTTTCCCCCTAAAGTTCCTTTCTACTTTCCCCCGTTTCCTTTTTTCTTTCTCTCTCACTCTGTCTGGTGAAAGGTCCTACAGTGCGGCGCCCGGGTTCCTGTGGTTTCCATGCCAACAGGTTGTCAGGCAGCAGCAAGAGCAAGGAGCCAAGGGTGAGAGACAGAGAAACAGAATGAGAGAGAGCGAGTGAGGCTTTCACAGGCTTCACAGAACTGCTTTTGTTCCGAAGAGCACAGCGACAATACCTCGCACCCCTGCTAACGGGACGGCCCAGAACAGGAACACGAGCCAACAGAATACCAAGCAGCTGCTACACTTTGACAATGTACATATGGTTTAGATTAGAATATCTATATTGTTTATATATAAAGTGTGTTTATCGTTAAATATCTGAAACAAATCTAATGCAATATATTTAATCATAAAACAACTCCAAAAGTTAATTTTCTTTCTGAATTTTTATTAAATATGCAGTAGCAAAGCTGCAGATGCAAATAATTAATTTATGTGCCGTAGGGTTTTGCTTCTGACAATCATTTTGATTCATCCATTACATATAGATTTAGGCACTGTCTTAAAGCAGAGCTCCCACCTGGGTTTGCTTTTTACTGCCTTTCTGATTTTGGCTTTCATTTGTATCACGTCTTGTTGGTTTAAGTATCAAGTTCATGGTATGTCATGAACTTGATCATGATGATGATTTGATTTCGGCGTTTGCTCCATGAACATTTATTTACCTGCAAGTCTCTCTACCTACTTGAGTTAAACTGTGTTTTTTATTTTGTGCCAATCTTTTTTTATTGCTGTCCATCATCATGTACATCAGCAATACAGAACATCCAATCAGCATCAAGTCAGCAAAATGGCAGGCTTTTGGGTTTCCTGTAGTGGGTATGCCCAGACACCGGATGGACACAGAACATCCATCTGAACCATATTCCATAGCCATATACTGCACCGAATCTCCGCAACAGATAACTGCCTATGTAAAGTAGTTTTTGTAGTATTATTTTTAGGCTACAATTCTTGCAACTTCCTTTTCAGTATGTTCACTACCTAAGGTACAGCACGGTACATGGACATAACATACTATAACAAATCATTGTAGGTAATTATTAGGTACTTTTCATGGAAATCATGATATACTGACCATACACTCATTTAAATTCAAAAAAGAAATGATCTTTTTATCATAGATCTTTAGACAGATCCATGATAGTTGACTAAAGGTTAAATATTTTAAAGGTTTCAAAATCGACAATATTCCTGTTCTGTACAAATGCACACATGACCTCACTGAGGCTACGGTGTATGTAAGAAATCCAGACTCTAGATTCCTAGAGTGCCATACGGCAATGTGTCGCAATGTCATTGTAGGGTGCAGATGAACAGATGTCGAGGTGAAGACCGAGCGTAACCCCCATCCTCAGCAGCTGCTGGCCCTGAGTGACCCTGTGATCCCAGGGTACAGTGGGGGGATGAGTGGGATTAAAGCCCCGTTGTCGGTCTGATAATGACCACATAACGTCTGACCTTGTGATCAGACTCAAAATTACTGCCAGCCACATATGAACATTCAGCACTCAAAAACACACACAGAATGTCTTACCTTCAGCACAGCGACACTCATAACCATTGGGTCTGTCAATGCACTTGGCTCCGTTCTGGCAGGGCGTGCTGGCACACTCGTCAATGTCGATCTGGCACAAGGTGCCAGTGAAGCCTGGGACAGGCAAACACAGAGGTCAGAGGTCACAGTAAAGCAGGGGGGGACAAGTGTACATGCTACGCTTGGCTACAGAGGGCAGAGGTGCCTGGCCTCGGTCTCGAATGCCTAGACAATGCGTAAATCACAGGCTGTAGCTCTGAAATATTTTGGAGTTAACAAATCTGTGTTTGTTTAAGAGTCTGGACAAGTAGAAAACTGAGATGGGCACTTGTCCATCTTTAGGAATTAAAAGTTTGTACTCTAAGAACCCTCCAAATAGACACACCATTTTGTTTTCAATATACAGCAAGCAGGTGACAGATAAAGGACAAAGAATAGGGCAGTCAACACATTATTGTTATCATCATTATTTTACAAAGATTTACAGTAGAAATGTTCTATGTTCCAATGTTCTAAATGCAGGAGGTTCCTTGCTTTTCTTGTAGTGAGGAAGCAATGATTTGTCTCTAAATTTAGTGCCTTTTAAGCAATTTCTACCCAGTTTTCTATAAAATCAGTTTCAACTCCAAATAAATAAATAAATAAAAATTCTGAAATTATTTTGTTGTTATTTAATTCAAAATATACTCTTTTTATTATTTGCCCATACTTTACTCTAAGAATGCGCTATAACCTTTAACCGGATTCTGGTACAGATCCAAAATCACCTAGACAAATCTTGATTGCCTGGAAACAGCACACAGTAAAATTTTATATAATGTTAGTGCAAGGCAGGACACCAAATCCACCTGCTTTTGTTCTCCTTCTGTTTCCACATGGGCATCAAAAGTAACCAAATTTAAATAGGTGGAATTTATGCACGGCCGTATACTAATAGACATGCCAGTAGAACATTGTCCGCACAGGGCTCCGATTTCTGCAGCAATCACTACCCATCACTATGCCTTTCCTAAGAATGATGTGGCTATAGATATGCCCTGAGCTTTAATCACTTGCCGGCATTCGTAGGCTGGGAAAACATGCGTGGGGTGAGTAAGTGCAACCTCTACACTGGGGCCCCATGGAAATGTCCATTTTTGCATCTGCAGAATGCACCCATGTTGATTAACAGTGTTGTGATGGGATCTTTGGTGATGCTTGGGGCAGGAGGTTAGGAAAAAAGGGGGGCACACTAAAATTGTTTTCTTCATGCGCCAGAACCCCCCTCTATGTCCTAACCCAGTACTCATACAAACTCCACCAACTCAATAGCTAGATGGGGGGTGCAACGGGGGGGTTGTCTGCCCCAGATGTAAATTGCGGACCTGGAAAAGAATCTCATTAGCAGGACTGCTGTTCCCCCTCGTACCCTCTAAAAACCAAAGAGAGAGCGAGTGAGAGAGAGTGAGAGAGAGGGAGAGAGAGTGAGAGAGAGAGGGAGAGGGAGAGAGAGAGAGAGACTACCATCTCTTCTTCTGTCCTATAGATGAGTGGGGGCAGAGGAGAGAGGAGGGGGGCACAATGGTGCCTTTGTTCTGGCATGCAGTCCTGCTGCCCCTGAAGGCCTTGCTCTTATGAGTAATTACGCAAAGAACCATCAGGCCGGCAGAAGATGCTTCATCAGTCTAATTCTAATTGACTTATACGATCCACGAGTGGCACTGGGAGAAATCGGACAAGTACAGGTTGTTTCCTTACCTGGCTGGCAGGTGCAGGAGAAACCGTTGACAAGGTCTCTGCAGATGCCGTCGTTGACACAAGGATTACTCTCGCACTCATCTATATCCACCTCACAGTGTGTTCCAGTGTAACCTGAACAAAACCGAGATCAAAAAACTTCACTACCCACACAGGCACATCCACATCCAGACCCCCAGGAGCCTTTTGACCACCCCGATGGTGATCATGCTTATGCTGGCCTAAAACCGATGTTGTCCCGACACTCAAAATAAATGTTTTAAGACTTTACGAGCAACAGTAGAGTCTCTATCGAACTGAGACACTTTGCACTGTTTATGACCTACTTCAGCCCCTAATGAAAACTATGGATTGTGGAAACCAAAAACAGGTCATAAACAGTGCAAAGTGTTCCGGGAAGCATGTCACATAAATATCATCTTGCTTATCTGTGTTGCGTTTCACATGAATGAGGAGAACCTTGCAGCAAGAGCACAGAATCAGAACCAGCTGACGATGGGGACGCAGGAGAGCAAGAAGTGTCTGTGGAAATGAAAGGCGATTTTTTTGGGGGTGGAGGGGGACATTTTGTGGGGGTTGGGGGGAAATAAGCGATGGGAAAAAGTTTGCTCTCTCTCTGTGTGCACGAGGGGCACAGAGTGTAGCACAGAGAGGCCCTATTGTTGCTGTTGATTCCCACCACTCCATTGCTCATTATCATGCAGCACACTCTCCTCCCCCGCTTGCTCTCTGCTGGCCCTATAGACCTCACACTCCCAGCCCTCATTTGTATATTCCAAAAGACCACGGAATCAATGTAATGGCTAGGCATGGGACGGGTGCGTGTGTATGTGTGTGTGTTGATGGCAAGAGTGTCAGTCTGTTATCTTATGATTTTTACATGCCATTAGTGGATAGAACATAGGGTCAACTCCCCCACAACTTCCCAAATGAGGTTATTATGTAATACATGCTAAGCATTACTGATGGCTCGCTCACAAATTTGGTGACTGCTGGCTGTACAGTGTTGTGACAATGCAACATCAAAATTGCTCTGGAACATGTCACGTGCAGTCTCTGGGCATACCAGGCATGCAGATACAGGAGAATTGCCCGATGCGGTCGAGGCAGGTGGCGTCATTCTGGCAGGGCATGGACAGGCACTCGTTGATGTCAATCTCGCAGCGAGGGCCGGTATAGCCGCGGCCGCACTGGCACTGGAACGATCCCTCTGTATTCACACACTTTCCAAAGTGCTCACAAGGGTTGGCACCTAATAAAAGAGTTTAAAATATTATTTTTTAACTAATTTTTACAAAGAAATCCAAAGAAGAGTGCTTATATTTAACACATCTATGCATTTCAGAAATTATTTGAATGGTCCTTTTCTCAGTGGTCAACTGAACAGCACCTGAACTAGTATAACAATCAAACAATTTTGCAGACTCGATACTGTACCTAATGAGCAACTAAGCAGCTCAACGTACATAACAGTTTTGAAATAACTTTTCCGGGAACACTAGGATGTATCGCTCAGTGCATCATTTTACTTTCATTCATTCATTCATTCATTCATTCATTCATTCATTCATTTTCTGAACCACCAAATTCCAATTAGGGTCACTGGGAGGCTGGTACCCATCTCAGCCGACCCTGGGCGAGGGCAGGGTGCACCCTGGACAGATCGCCAGGCCATTGCAGGGCAGAAACATTCTGACAGCAACCGAATGGCTTACTTTTTTCAAAAGGCAGCAGTGGTTCTTTTATATGAGTCTCACCTCAGACAGTGGGAGACATGGCTGGCCTTTGATAACCCAGTTAGCTGCTGGGGGGTGATGGGGACTTGGTGGGTGATAATGGGACTTGAACCCCTGACCTATGAATCTCATTTTAATTTATTTCTTTACAAAATGTTCTCCCTGTGGTTGCCTGGGTTTCCTTCGGGTACTCCAGTTTCCTCCCACAGTCCAAAGACATGTACATTAAGCTTACTAGCTGTTCAGATTGCCCCTAGGTATGAGTTTGAGTGTGAGCGCAAATAGTTGTGTGTGGGTGTTTGCCCTGTGATGGACAGGAGTACAGAAAATTATAGAGTAATAAGTTACCGATTGAACACTCATCCATGTCCTGGTTACAGGCTCCACCCACGAAGCCAGCTGGGCATGTGCAGATGGCGCGGCCGTTCAGCGGGTTTGTGTCACACACCGCGCCTTCATTACAGGGGTTACTGACGCAAGCGTCATCCAGGTGGCACAACAGACCTGAAGTCAGAAATCAGAAAACTTCAGAACCAAAGCAGTGAAACTACGAGTTAAATGTGTGTGTGTATATGTGTGTGTGTTAGAAACTTTACCAGTCTTGCCCACAGGACACTCGCAAAAAAAAGATGCCACACGGTCATGACACGTTGCTCCATTAAAGCACACGGCAGTGGCACAGTCGTCGATGTTCTCGCTGCAGTCATTGCCGGTCCAGCCATTCACGCACACACACGTGTGGCCACCATTGGTGTTGAAGCATGTGCCTCCGTTGTGGCAGGCATTTGGCTGCATCAAGCACTCGTTTACGTCTTCAGCACAGTACTGACCTGACAACACAAACACACAGAGTTAGACCTGAAAAGAGTCCGGTTCTAATACACACAGGGTTTACAGTGTGTAGAAGGACAAATACCTGTCCACTCAGGTGGGCACTGGCAGTTGTAGGTGTTGACACCATCTACACAAATCCCACCATTCATGCACTTGTGACCAGGACAGTCATCCACGTTCACTTCACAGTTAAGACCACTGAATCCTAGAGGAGAAAACTCCAGGTTAATATCAGAGGGACTGTATGTTAAAACGGTAATATAGTGAAACATTACTCTAGTGGTACGCACTATAACAAGTAGATGATTGAATGATAATATAATTCTGTACTAAAAGTTTCTCTTATCTCCTTCCAGACCATTGTTATGACTGTTCTTTAAATTTCATAGCTACAGCACGTATTCTGTGGATATAATATCCTGAATCCAGGGATCTGCAATAACGATCAGTACTGTCAGACTTTATATTACAAAATATTTGTAATTCCATTACTGAGAGTGCAGGTTTCAGTTTGAATCTGGTCCCTCTCATGATTGACTCAGGAAATTCTTAACCCCCCCCCCCACCCCAGCCCCCCCCACCCCACCGCTCATTAGGGATTAGGGATTTCTGTGAAACTGCTTTAGTGTTAGAATGCTGCACAGAAAATAAAATGGAACGAAGTAAATTTATACGGTCCAAAAAAATCTTCTTCAGTCGTGTGCAAATCCTTCCTCCGAATGTAAGCAGACCTTGAGTACCACGATGTGATATATGTGACAGTCTGCCTTATCCTAGGTCACACCTTATAACTCTAACTCACTCAGACTCTACTAGCCGGGACGTTAAAAGGTCTAGTGGGTGTTGGAGTGTTTACACTCTCTCCTGGCAGTTCCCACAGTAGCATCAGGCCGGCCGGAGTTAGGGCCACCCTCCCTGCTGCGTTTGCTTGTTTTACATTCGCACACAATTTCAATGACTTCCTCTCTGGCAAGGGCCATTTCCTGCCTGCTCCCTAGAGGGATCGCAAGAGGGTCATAAACTAAATTCCTCCCTGATGTCAAGCAGCCTTGCTTCTCGGCACACCCCCTACTTTCTTCTCTCTCTCTGTCTCCTTTCTCAAAGCTATTTATAGGAAGAAGACCTTTGACCTATAAGAGTCTTATAGCAGCAGTAATATTTGGGAAAATCGTCATGGGAGCCCAGAAGGAAGGAAGGATGATCATGAGTGTGGGAATATGATCGTGGGAGTGTATGCGTGTGTGCATTTACATTTACCTGGCAGGCAAGCACATTCGTAAGTGTGGTCCCCAGTTTGATGACATGTTCCTCCATTGAGGCACTGGGAGGGTGCGCAGGGCTGAGTAAGCACCTCACACGTGCGTCCGCTGTACCCAGGAAGGCACTCGCAGCGAAACGAGCCATGTGTGTTCATACAGATGCCTCCATTCAGGCACTTTCCTGGCTTGCGGCACTCGTCAATGTCGTTGCGGCAGTTCTTGCCCTGGTAGCCCGGCGGACATGAACAGTTGTAGTGGTTGTTCCAATTGGTGCAACGGGCTCCGTTGGCGCACGGGCTTGTTGCGCAAGCATCGATCAGAGCACAATCATTACCTATGCATACACATTACGACCGAAAGCTTTAATCATATTGATAAATAAAGGATATTTTCACAAATTCTCTAGTAGGAAGACAAAAAAGGAACAACAGACTGGGAGTTGGATGTAAAAAGGAGGAGAAAGAGATGAATAAATTTTATTTTAATTACATTAGCCTTCTGGGTGTGGTACTAGTACAAGACCATACACTCTGCCAAATTTCAACATGATCTCAATCACCAGAAATGTACAAAAATATATTTTAATCAAAACAGAATGGATGCCTAAGGGGCACCTCATGAACAGATGCTAAAAGAGCAGCAGAGAGACTTGAGGTGCATAAACATTGAATGGAAATCTGATATCTAACCCTGTGTAGAATAAATTATGAGATGTTAAACAGACACTTCCTTTTAGGTTTACCTCTAAAGCCTCTCTGGCACACACAGGTAAACTGCGGGATACCATTTGCCACTTGACTTTTACACGCAGCTCCATTAAGGCATGGCGAGCGGTGGCATGGGTCCAGGTGTTGGCACTGGAGTCCGATGTACCCGGGACGGCACCTGGAGGATGAAGCATGAAGAATATTGACTAAAAAATCTATGTGATTGTTAAAGACCTGGCAGGCAAGCAAGAAGCATTTCTTAATGCAATCGGGGACTCCACCTTTCAGTGACAATCCTGCCAAGATCTGACACAGACCGTCTGCCTTTTACATTACCACAGCTCAGACTGTATATTAATACTGCCTCAAGTGGTTCGTGTCAAGACAGACACACACACACACACACACACACACACACACACACGATTGCATGCACTGAGACAGATGTAACATATCATTTGTACTGCTCTGAAATGGACAAACCCACTTTCCAAATTCCCCCAATATTCCCAGGCTGCGTCGTTTCGCTCCATCCATGCCAGCTCTCATTCCACCATCATTACTCTTTCTGCATGATGCAGCCAAACTCTATTTACGCACTTAGATGAAGACAAGCCAGTCAGTTAACAGCAGGATTTACCTACTTTACTCTCAAGACAAGCATGTACCAAAGGGCAAATATACAGCACATGGTTTTATTTGTTCAATAAAAGGAAGCCACTCAAAAAGAGCGAAGGGAACGTGCTATAAAAATTAGACGTTGGTCAAAGTGCTTTGTAAAGACTTTCAGTGGTTCATTCCTTTCTCTGTTCCATGGCTTTCATTGTGATTGTAGAGTATCTTGATAGACGGCTTAGAGCGACCTGAAACTGCACAGGCGAGATAACACACAACCGGCTTTTGGGTTTTAAAGGTCGTCTCTGGGGGTTGAGCCAGGTCGCCTAGTGTACGCAGGGTAACCCTACACTCACCCAGGGAGCCCCCGCTACAGGATGGGCGCCCACATCAAACAGGCCGTTTGAAGCTGATGACAAGGCCTGTTATAGCTGTTCATCTCCCGCCCTCAGGATCTCTCTTTTCACTGTAAACCAAACTCCAGCGCAGAAACAACAATGGCTTTTCCTCTGCTCTCTGTTATAGGAAGGCTACGGGGTTTTTTTTCTCTAAGCTATTCCATCCTTAACTGCCTCCTTTGTGACCCGCAGCTCCTCCCCTGTACTAATCTGATTGGTAGATTTTGGGCTGGTCTGTAGCAATTGAGCATCTGGCCTCCAGGGGGTGCTGGACTGGATAATAGAAAGGAAACCCATTCTAAACTGTGGTGATGTTTGTGTTCTGTTCAGCATGGCAATGAATTGAAAGGGGTTGAAAAAATGACACTTGGGTAGATGGCACTTTGAAAATGACCATCGATTAGGATTTGAGCTGTAGAGCAGCAATGCAAAGGGAGGGGCTCTTGTTCAGTTATCAGGGCTATTCCTCCTCCATCTCCTCCGCCTTCACCTTCTCTCAAGGCCCATGGAGCATTGCACTGGCTTCCCTATGAAACCCCTTACATGCTGGGAGGTCAAATGCCAGAGGTCAGCAGTCTGATTGTCATGATAATGTTTGCAAGGCTGAGGAGCTAGGGGGTGGGGTGTCTGTTGAAGGCTAGAATGTTTTCGAGTATGCTGGAGGAGCTGGATGGATAGTGGCTAGGGGCTACAGAGGGAATGACATGTCATACTTCCTGTAATCCTCCGTCTCCTACTCTGAAAACAGTCGCCCTATCGCCGAATCCCAGTTCCCTGTTGCCCCAGCAACCTCATAGACGAGCAAGAAAGTCTGACACACCACCAATCAGCCCCTACCCTTCGTCCCCTCAGCTATTTGTCATGGCTTGGCGGGGTTTATTTAGAGGCAAATTAACTATGTCTGGAATTTCTGGTGTCACTGAAAAAATGAAACCAGAGGTCTCGGCACAAAGGAAGGGTTGGAGGGACGGGGAAGGGTACTCACAACCAGGTTTCTTTAGAAACATGCAGTCTGTCACTCCAAATAAATCTGACCAATAGCTGCATAAAACACTGGAAAAGCCTCAATGTCTGTACAGCAAGTCGCTCTTCTCCACAATTCCTTCGAGACTCTAACAGGTGTCCATGAAACATGCGGAGTATGTGAAGGAATCTCATGTTCCTAAACTTCCCAGCTGGTGAATGTTAACAAGCTGATGCTAAGCTCTTGTTTTAAAACTGCAAAAGACTGTGAAAAGTAATAAGACTGTGAAGCATGGTGGTGTAGCATGGTGCTTCACAGCATTAAAGGTCCTGGGTTTGAGTCCCGGCCTCAGCGAGGACGTTTCTGTGTTTAGTTTGCATGTTATCCCTGTGCTTATGTGGGTTTTAATTTTTATTTAATTTTTTTATTTTACTATACTGTACTAACCCTGCAATGGAAATTATTGCCTCTGCATTTAGCCCATCCACAGTGAGCACAAACACTTGGAGCAGTGGGCTACCACACACATTCGGTGCTTCTCTCAAGGGCACTTCAGCCATGAAGGTGAAGGAAGGGAAGGGGCAGCTCAGTTCCCCACTGCCACACATTTTTCCTGCTGGTTCAGGAATCAATCCAGCGACCTTTCGATCCCAAAGCAGCTTTTCTAACCATTAGGCTATGACTGCCCCCACTTCCACTGGGTACTCCGGTTTCCTCCCACAGTCTAAAAACATGCACTAATCTAACTGGCTGTTCTAAATTGCCCCTAGGTGTATGTGTGAATGGTTGTAGCCCTACGATGAACTGGCGAGTTTTTAGAGTGTACCCTGCCTTCACTTAGAGTCGGCTGAGTCCAAGTGACCACAGTAGCATTAAGCGGTTCGTCAAATGAACGAATTAAGAATAAGATGGAGATGAATGATTTTTGGGCGGCACGGTGGCGTAGTGGTTAGCACGTCCACCTCACAGCAAGAAGGTCCTGGGTTCGATTCCCAGCTCGGCTGCTCAATCAATGTAATCGCAAGGAAAAGGAACGATCAAAGGAATTGTGGAGCCAACAAGAGGTTTTTTAATTAAAGCGATTGAAAAGGATCTGCTTCGGAAAGGAAATCTAACACAGGACTTTGACTTTGGAGTTTGGCAAAAGAGGTTCGTTGGTACAAAGAAAACTGGTGCAAGTATAAACAAAATGTGAAAAAGAAGTCATAGAAAAGCATAGACCAGTGGGCTAAAGAGCTGCAATCATGGAATGTGAACGGTTAAATGAAAGCGATACTCAGTGATGAATCACACACCTGAATTAACAGAGAAAGTCGTGCTCGAAGTTTTATTTTTAGCGAATTATTATTCCACATAAAAATAAAGGCTCCTAAAAGAGTATTAGGTTGAAAGAAGGTTTGAACTCTCGCTCTCGTTGAAGATTCCTTTTTACTTTTCATGTCACAAGCCCAGACTGTCCAGGGACTGGTCGAACCCAGAGCAGCTTTGGCCAAGAGGCAATTCAAAGGTCACGGAGTTGCTACAGCTCACTAAATATTCCCTCATTCATCTTGTCTTACCTACAGAGCACATCTTGCTACAAATGAATAAGTGTCCACCAGAGTGAAGGCAGGTAATAGACCGTTCTCCCTTGGGCACTGGGTTTTAATGCCATAATCAAATGTTTTAGAACAACGAAAGTGGCAGGTGGCAGTCTAACCAATAAATTGTCCAAAGAACTTAAATTAAAAAAACAACGGGGAATTGAAGCTCTGCAAACTTCAGAGAGTGTTTTGTCTACAGCGGTGAATAGGTAAAAGAGCCACATTTAATTTCCCAAGAGCCAATGAGCTCTTGCTGAAAAATGGAAAAATAAATAAATAAATAACTAAACAAACAAACAAATAAATAAATAAACAAAAAAAAACACCAACAGCAATGATAGCAGTAGATGTTTTCAATAAATTATTAATATTCCACAACAGCTTTTGAAAAAGTTTATGTCCAGAAATCATGTTATATTTAAGAATATTCACTGAACAGTGCAGCAGAATTGCATACTTGCTACACAATAAAAAAAAAACCCATAAATTGCTTAGTAACCGAGTGGGACGTCTGCACAGAGAAATCTCTGACTAAGGTCTTTAAGTACAAAGAGAGTGCTAAAAGTTTATTGTTGACTGGCAACCGGATGTATATGCTCTAAGAGAAGTTTGTAGTGGATTGTCAAACCAAGAGCCAGACGGAAACAAGGATGCTTAATAGGATATAGTCAACTAATAATGTAAGCAAAAATCAGCAAGAGTCAATGAAAACACAGAGATCATGGAATATACTTAAAAGCAGAAAACTAGAACACAACAAAGAAACCAAGGCTGATGCCACGACGGCTATAAACATTAACAACGCTCCACAAGTCGGTAGTGTAAGAAGGAGAGAGTTCAAATTCACTTCCTGCTTGCACCCATGAATGCCAACCATACTGGTAAACGCAACTCGCTGGCGAATCAGATGTGATGTTGTGACACTACTAAAGCCTTTACAGGCATGAATAAAGACCCCGTGTCTGGAAGTGGGAGAGTAAGAGTGCCTGAAGTGAAATAAAAAAAAGGCTGCAGTTTAAAAACGCAATGTAATGAACTGCTTATAATTCTCATCTAATATGTGACAGGCAGCTTTATGTGTATTTACATTCCCATGGAAGCTGCTAAAGATCATAGGGCACAGTGCAGCCAGCTAATGGCTAACTAGCAGAACGATACGCACTGGTCCATACATGATTAACTGCCCATGCGCCGACCAATCAGATTGTATGCTCTGTCTCCGCTATATATGAATATGTATGTATATATTTTATACATTGGTTACTGACTTGTGTTGTCAATCACTAGCAAGGCACAGTAATTCTGCTTCAATTTAATCACAAGCAAATATATTTCCGTAGTGATTTGTCTTTGGAGACAAGGCCACAACTATTCTGGGAGCTCTTGTCTGCTCTCATTTTCTTGGATTTTCCTCCAGTGAGGGAATTTTAATGAGATTAAAATTTTCTAAGCCTAATCAATTCCCAAATCTACGACTGTAAGATGGGGGAATTTGCTAGGAAGCAGACGCAACTAAAATGTAGGGTTTTATCTAATTACCAAAGACCCAGGGTTTTCCATTTCAGTATAAAAGAGGGTCGACTGGTGATTAGAAGCAAATTAATTGAATTCTAATCCACAAGGTTGGATTTCTTTCTTTCTTTTTCTGAGCTCTTTGCACGGTTACTTTTTTTCCCCTTTTTAAAACTTTGAGTATTTGAGCAAGCACTGGGCTTCTATTTGCAAAGACACACAAAGATAAATTATACCTAAGTAGTTGGGTTACCATGGTAACATTGTCTCCTTATGGTGGTGAGAAAAGGGCAAAACAGAGGAGAGAAAGAAAAAAAGAAAGGAAGAAGAAAAAAACCCTGGCTATATCCCTATCTTGATAAACGGAGAGGGATCTTCTATATTCACTATAAAGCTCTTATATGTCATATCATAATCCACTGCGGGAGTTCACAGCCTATACATTTATTACATTCAGATAAGGAGCAGCTTATACCGGCTCTGTCTGTCTAGTCACGCTCTCCATGGATGGAGCTAAATATAGTTTGGTCCCTCTGTTGCAGAATTTGTCGTTAATTAGGATGGCTCATTCAATTTGGTCTGCTGGGGCAAAACCCTGAGGCAGAGCCCAGAACATGGGGGACATAATGGAAACAGATTGTATAGCTGGACTTGATTTGTTAAATGGGCCTATAAGCTTTGCATTGCCGACTATGTTTCCTGTCTTTAAAGTTTTTTTTTTCTTTTTCTCCAAGGTAATACCTTTGGAATAAAATTGTGACTGCTGCCTTAAGTCTGAGGTAAAACTTTACTTTTCTATTAAATACCCTGCCCTGACATTTAGCTTTCGTTCACCCCAGCAGTAAAAGTGTTGCTGATGCAAGAAGAGTAAAAAAAGTTAAAGAAAAAAAAAACAAACCAAACAATAAAAGTGTTATTATCCTAAATGATGCATTTTTTTGGGATAACTTAATGCTCATAATGGTAATTTTATATGCTTTTATTTTCTTATTGTAGGAAAAAAAACCAGCAGAAGCACCTTCACTATATAAACAAAGCGATTCAAGATGTAAGCTCAGGTGCTGCCAGTCACGTAATTACTTAAATGTCATCTTTTTCTGGCATTTTGCAAAAATTAATTGCCCAGTGAGGCCACAGCCACAAGAGAGTCACGCCGGCAAAGCTGCACGTGAGGTGGAGGGATGGTTTATTGTTACACTGTCCTGTCAGGAGGTTGGCTTCATGTGTCCAGGAGGAAGCTTATGCTAGAGGCACAAAAAAGAGAAAAAATGTCCCTCAGTATGAAAATTCTTTAAAGGGAAATTCAACCCAAACAATAAAAGCACTATTTAATAAAATAGACGTGCCGTTTCATGAAGATTTTTTTCATGAAAAGAAAAACTCCACACAGAAACGCCCGAGCTGGGAATCGAACCCAGGACCTTCTTACGCCACCATGCCGCCTGTATATGAATACATACAGTGGTATTCTTTACTTTGTATGTACGAGCACACACTTTTTTTTTATGTATGCAAACGAAATCGTGTATGGATTGTAGAAGGGCGTAGTTTTATTTTAGTATTTCAAAAGTTCAATAGTTTATATCTGATTTGTAAGTTTATTATCTGAATACTCTTATTATTGCCATTAACTTGCTTATAAGAACTGACGGATTCTCCTGCACTAGTGAGAGTGGAACAGCAGCCTTTTCTCATTTTCTGAACCGCTTAATTCTAATTAGGGTCGTGGGGAGGCTTGGCTGGCGCCCATCTCAGCCTTTTCAAATTGGCTAATGCAAACAATCAAACAGATTTGAAACTGTAAGTAAAAACCACCAGATAATGAAAGTATAAGTATTCTGATTGCAGAAATAACCGATTTATCTTTGACGATGTTTGAGAGCTACATCTACATCTAAAACCTGAACATCAAGTGTGGACGGGGTCAGAAAGTAATCTGAAAGCATAACTCCAATCAAAATAAATAAATAAATTAATACATTTTTTAAAAAGGAAAAATAAGGACTGCAGGTTGAAGAAATCCAGGTTTTTTGTTTTTATTTTTGCATCATGCTGAATGGGAGATTCAGATTTTATTCTAAGGTACATGGGGCCATGGGGCCATGCCAGAGTACAAGCCAGCACGGTGTTGTGATGATGTAGGAAATGTTTCTTCTGGCCCTTGATACCCAGTAAATATTATTGCTGACTTCATGGCTACAGTTTATCCACACTCGGATGGATACTTCCAGAAAGTCACCAAGCACATATTCTTAGAGTGGCTCCAGATGGTACAAAAAGCACAACACCTAGTTTTCACTGCTTCAGAGGTTCGCACAGTCCCCAGATCTCACCTCTATCAAGTATCTTTTTTAGTGGGAGGTAGAAAGGGATGCTTACAGCGAGTAAAACCTGTAAGTATATATATATATATACACACACACACAGTCCATAATGGTTTTCT
>JBCNYG010000001.1:52685959-52706906 GCA_039654305.1 Porochilus rendahli | reverse complement strand
TCCAGGGTGTACCCCGCCCTCGCCCAGAGTCGGCTGAGATGGGCGCCAGCCTCCCCGTGACCCTAATTAGGAATAAGTGGTTCAGAAAATGAATGAATGAATGAATTTTTGGATGAAGACACAGACTGGGTGTTGAAGCGCATGTTGAAACTTTCTACAGATCCCAGATTTCTTTGAAATTTCATGAAGTCTAGGTGTCAGAACGCATTAATGCACATATGTGGGTGTATCAGTGGCGGTGTCTGGATTGTGGTCCTTGAGGAATGGCTGTGGATATGAACTGAATGTGCAGATATTGGTCAGGCAGCCACCGGAGGGAGGACAGGAAAGGATAGGTTATTTGTCCTCATGCGTAGTAATGCAGCCAAAACACACATTCTTCTGTCTCGACCTTGGCCGTGCCTATCATTCTATTCCTACAACACGGAGCCTGGAGTAAAAACTCTTGTTAACGTCCAACATGACCTATTTCTCCTGAAATGGATGCTGTCTAGACGTCTCTATCAACTGCAGCATCTCTGGAGGTTTTTTTTTCTTTTCTTTTTCAAAAGCTAATACGTATTTGCAGATTATTTGCAGTTTTTCAGCAGGTGTGGGATGTCATGCCCAGTGAGGAGCATGACGCATTCAAAGTCTTGACCCCTGACCCCTGAGGAAGCGTGTGCGGTACTAGGTCGAGGGTGGGCATCAATAATAATTCCGGCACGTCACAACACTCCTGAAGACTTGCGCCAGCTGCAGCTGAGTGCTTCCTATCTCTGCACATCTGTCCACATCTGTCAGCACAGCTCCAGCTGGCGCTTTCTGGAGCTTACGAGCTACACAACTGGACTGTTCTGCTTTCTTAACAAGCTTTACACACACACACACACATCCATGCATTCTTCTAATAAAGTCTCATGCATATGAGTGCGCCGGTATACACCCAACACACTAGAAATGAGGATATTTGGTCTGTCGATAAAATTAGGTTAACATAGACGGGTCTGACGGTTGTTTCTATCACAGAATGAGTAGAAGAAAAACCACTTCAAACACTGATGAATAGGAAAAGAAAAAAACAAAACACACAACCACAGGAACTCCCATGCGTAGAAAATGACTCAATACACACATTCAAGTGAACACAGGGAATTGTTTATCAAGTTCCTGAGAGCCAGAGTACTGCGTGTAGGATCGTTTTTTTCTCTCACAGTGCTTCAGCGTACAATCCTATGTACTGAGCGAGTTGATCCTAGATTAGCACTCTTAATCAGAGAAATTTGATAAACGTGTGCCAAACCTGAGACTTACAAACCTGGTCTGGTCCTCTGGAAGTGCTGGAGGGAAGAGTAAAAAAAAGGCTGCCTTGAACATAATACTTACAGTACAATGAAAAATAAACAACATTCCTCACTGCATGTACTGTACGCATATATCTTCCCTCTGACACAATAATATTTGCATGGGAGGTGTTGAGTCTTCAGAAGCGTTTTTTTTCTAAGGATGATGACCAAATGATTTATGCATGTGGATCTCATCGAGTCAGCTCCTTATGGGAACTCTATGCTGTTTTTCCTGCTCTTGAGGTCAACAGGGTAGGTAACAGTACACCACACTCCCCAGTATTAGCCCATACAATCTTAAGGTCATGGCACCTGTAGAGGAGAGGCGCAAACACCATGGCTCGTACCAAAACGGAGCTCAGTTCGGTCACGGTCCGCCGGCCGCTGAGCATGGGAGAATTCCTGCTTGGAAGGATTCCAATCCTCCCAGGTACGACAAGCCAAGCATCCCACACCAAGGTGAATATATGGGAAGACGCTAAACATGGCACGGCATGTTACTCTGAGTGGTTTAATGTCATATGACTATTCAAAAAAACATGACTTGGAAACGACTGATTCATTCGTTAGAAAAAACAAAAAACAAAATTACAAATTCTTTGCAAAATCTGGTGGGCTACAATGTCTGGCACATAGCACAACCCCCATCTCAAACTCTACAAGATGGGAGCAGCACAATTCCTTTGTAAAGAGCCCATACTGACACCACACTGCCAACAAGAACCCCCTCCACTCACTCACACCCACCCACCCAACTCCAACTCCCCCGTTCTCATAGAGGAACCAAAGTGGGGGTAGGGGAGCATTTTGTGGCCCAAATAAAAGAGCTAAAGTAGTCAGAATCCCATTGTGTATGTGGGGGGGCAGTGACCCAAACAGCCAGGCTTTCAGGCCCGTTCTTATACAGACCAACAGACCTCAGCTGTAGCCTGGCAACAGTAACCCATGGCTGAGGAGAGACAGGGGAGGGGGAGCTTTGGGAGACAGGGTTCCATAAGGACAGTTTCAGGACCAAATTTTCTCCCTTTGTATGCATGGTTGACTTAGACATCACAGTCTAAACCAATAAAACTGAAACGGAATCTAGTTTTTCCCAAAGAAATGCCAAGATCTGTCCATAACAATAGGCCTAGCAATGGGAACAACATTCCTGCTGATTGATATTTCCACCAACAAACCACTCGAAGAACATTGAACCCATCCAGAGAATCAGCTACACATTGACCTTGCAGATTTTTAAATCCATGCGTCTACTTTTGCTTTTGTTTTTTAAGCTGTACTGCCTCCCATTTATATCAGCTTGAAAGATTCGGCTCAATTTGGAAGGGAGTGGTTTTGTTATTCGACGTGACAGTGATAATGAGGCATGATAACAAACTGGCACGGGCAAAAAAAAAAAAAACAGAACCAGAAAACAGTACAGTTCTCCAGATCTCTGTGTCTCCCGATGTTGTTTTTTATAATCGCATTTTTTAAAAGGCTAAAAGTAGCTCGGAATTTCTCCTATTACTAACAAGGCAACCATAACCACATCGCATGCACCATGGAGTCGAGGTCTTCCAAAACATTCTTCGATGTGTTTCGCCACAAAAACCCCACCCCACTAATCAAAATGGGCCAGATCCTTGGGAACTTTCAGAGACGGTCGGGCCTGACAATAGCGCCACAAACCAGGGGAAAGATTTCTTTTAAAACGGGGAGCTGCTCTGTAAAACCATTGAATGAATCATTTATTTCTCAACCACATTTTCATTTTCATGTTACTCAAGACGACTTTTTACCATGACCTATTGTTTCCTGTTTCTCTGCGCTTACACAATCACACAAAGTAACGATAGAAAAAGTGACTGGAAAAAAATGTTTTGAAATGGAAATGATGGAGGAAACTTTGCATATGAAACTTTTTTTTCCTATTAGTAACCCATACCTGTATGGAATAATGACGGGAAAATCCTGAAGACGGACGCCTTTCAAACAGTTTGAAGTCATCTTTCATTTTAAAAACTCTCACAAGAACTACTTGGTTGTTTAAGTGGGAAACATACATACAGATGAATTGTAGTAAAATACTACAGGTAAATTTAACATATGATTCCCATGTGGCATGAATATATTAGGAGTCGGCCAATTATTGGAGGACGATATCAAGCATTTGGACAATTATCAGTATCTGCGTTTTATTTTAGTGCTCTCCAATACCATGAAGTGCGCTACTGTGGCTCTGCCGCTGTCTCTTCCTGCGGGCCATTTGATCTCAAGCTGCTGCTTCATTTATATGTCCCACCGAAAGCAATCTATGATTGACTAAATGACACAAATAATAGCCAATTATTTATATTAGCAGGTGCGAGTCAGTGGGAAGTGCCACTAGCTAAAGCATGCCATTCCCCTTTAAAACCATTTCCAGTTCATTCTAGACAGATTTCATGAAAATAAGGAAAACAACATGGAAAAAAGTATTTGATGGTAAGCACGTATTTTTATTTTCGAAAATAAGACTTTTGTTTCTACTAAGCGCTACTTTTTTGGCTTGTTGCGAGCAGCATGCTTCTAGTCCTGAGGCATTTTTCTCACTAGATTTTTAAAACCCAAAATTTGGACAAATTTATATTTTTACAATAAATGCATATCGGTTAGAAATATCGGTTATCAGTAACTAGTAATAATCAGCACTAATATTAGCCCCAAACTACCAATATACCAATATAGGCGACCCCTGATATGTAGTGTAGAATTTGAGAATTTACCCCATTTTGGCAGGTATATTCACCCAAGTCAAGACCAAACCAACCAGTCCAACATCAGTCGGTGTTTCTTTAGCAAACAAATTTCCAAATATGAAATATACAACCCATAAATATTGTTTTCAATTTCACGGGAATCGAGGAATCCCAGTTACCCATGCCTAACACCTACACCTTCACTTGAAGGTCATCATTTCTTTGTTTATCTCCTTCACCTCCTAATAACTACCAAAGCAAACAGCACCACAATGGAAAAACTGCATGTGCATTAATTTGTACGAAGCCATCTTCATCCTGTGGTTTTAATAGCCGAACATGTAACCCTGGGTTTCAGATGTTCAGAATGTCGTTCAGGTAGATAAAATGATCTCCTTTCTATTCGTATCAGTGAGATATCATATAGGATCTGTATGCAGCCTGAATTAAGAAGGATGATAAGCCAGACAGGGAGTAATGAACCAGAGAGGTCAGGAGAAGTCAACACTTCCTGTTCTAAAGCCTGGGAACTGGGCAGCCTTCTGTTGCATTGCTCGTTCCTCCATGCTTTCTAGAAATGCATCAAATTATAGTTTAGTCTATCAGGTTTCTCGAGCTTTGATTTGATATTTGAATTTAATTCCGTCTTGTCCGTCAGATGAATGCAAACCAACATCGGCTATGTTATATCAGACTCATTACAAAATATTGCTCAAGGCATTCCACTGGACAGTGCTCAAGCCAGCCAGAGAGGCGGAATCTTATTAAACATTCCTTTCTAATCCTTCAAAAAAAGTAGGAAGGAGGTACAGGAAGACAAATGAGTCTAACGGAGTGGGCAATGAAGTCTGCACTGACTTAATGCCTTTTGCTTTAAATGTTTAGTGTAAAACAGCTCCTATTATTGGTTAAAGAAGAACACAGACGTTTAGAGGCAACAAGCAGTGCCTTTTAAATGCCTCTGGTCACATCCATCTGTTCTCAAGACACAGACATTCCACAGATCATCAAGCCAATTCCCAATTTATAGACTCGCTTTACTAGTGAGGTCAGGGTACCACCATGAACAACGCACAGTATTCACTCTTAAACTGAGGACCACAGAGATGAGAAAACACTTGTAACCACCTTGTGGGTTCGCTGTCAACATTCTTTTATCTACAACCCACAGTTCTTAGAGACTTAGCAAGCAAGTGACCAAAGCCATCGTCTGTCTGGTATGATGAACTTCTACGACTCTTCACTGTGTCTCTGTGTGTGCGTAGAGGCCCACTACCTCCGGTCCTCCATGAGCCTGTCTGTCTCGGTATGGGGCAGCAGGCCACTCAAAGGCAGCACCTGGCCCTCCACTCTTCTTTTGTAAAGACCTGACTTCAGTGGATTACCATCACAACATCCACCAGCTGTCCCCTGCATCCCGGCACAACCCCCTAGACACCCCCCTATTCCTCCAGCTGGAGCCACTGTGAATGACACCCTCACAATCTGCCTAATTATCTCGCCGCTTCAGCTGGGACTTTATCCCACAGTTGAGCACTGCTTGCTTGCAAGCACTCCACACAGGGGTGGGATGAGATCAGGGGGCCAGCGAAACAGCCACTCCAGTGAGACTTCCTGACACAACCTAGACTCACATTCCTCGACTCAGCACCAACAAGTGCTATGTCACTCTTTGCGATGCAGATCTTAGCAAAAGAACGAAAAAACCATAGACCAAGTTCTAGGACCCCAGCATGCACTGATGGTTCTAAAAGCAATCCAAGTTTAGTATTTCACTGTAACTTCAGATTTGACAAAATAAGACTGACACGAACAACCTTAACCCCATGACTAGATCTCACCGTGGACTAACTGTGAGCAAGCACTAACGGGAGCAAGTTTCTCAAGGATTACTTCTGTAATCTATCAAGGACTACACTGACCTGTACAACACTACACCATGAAGTGAGAAGGGCACAAACAAATGAAAGAAGAGTGGTATTTTCATAAATCTTAGGTCACAGATAAGACAAGTCAGTCTATGGCATCAGATCAATTAAGCAAGTACCAAGTGCCATGATAACCAGGGCGGTCACAATAGTTTTCCTGAGGCAGGATTAACATAATATTGTTAAGACTGTATACAAAGAAAGCCTAGACGACATAAAAGCATTACTTGGCAATTCATAGCAATGGGATTCTAGTTAGCAAAATATCTTCCAATTTTTACTAGTGCTACTCTTGCCCGGATTTTAACCATTATTTTTGCTTGTTTTTCCAGCATTCTCTTTCGCCCTTTTCTTTTCTCGCATTCCCAATTCTGTGGTGCCGGGTTACAGGTTGGTATCTAAAGGAATAAATGGTCCTTTTCTACTGTTTTGGATCTCTGGTTACACCACGTTCCCTGGAGAAAGGCGCAGGAGGTGTGGTGGGGCGAGTTTGATGGTGTCTGAGCCAGTTAAACCACTCTCCCGAGTCAAGGTTCTTGGAATGGTCGTGTTACTGCTCTGTGTCATATGACATTTACTGTCCCCTTTTCGATTCTATGAGTTTATTAAAAAACAACACCGCACACATCCCTCGAGGGGACAAAAATACAACATTAAAGGACAACAGCTTTCCATTTGGAGTTTAATTACTTACATACCCTGTTATGACACACTGAGTGTGCTCAAGTATGCAAGAAAGAGGTCAAAGGAGGTTCATAAACTCAGTTAAATATTTACCGACACGTTTTAATACCAGTCAACCTGATGTGTGAAGTGTAATGATTAAAAAACAGAGCAGGCTGTTCATATTCTATTTATGAGCTTTTCTGCTTGAGTGTCTTTAAGTGGCCACATCTTTTATAGCCCATATTTTACTTTATTGGAGATCTGAGTACAGGAAAGAAAACCGCTCATCCTTTGTAATCGACTTTACTCCTTACATGGACGATTGGCATTTTTATTTCCCCCTCTTTAGATCATTTTCTAACTACTAACTACTACTAACATTTTAGGAAACCCAATGTTGGTGCCATAAGCAAAGCTCTTGAGCCTTTAACGTTCAGCTCTGTGGTTGTTTTGGATTCTGCCTCACTTGGTTAAACCCATCTTGTCAAGATGATTAAATGTAATCAGTGTAAGAAATGCTCGTTTGGGTATAAATCTGCATAACATTACAGGGTCTGACCTGAACTGAGAACTCATTCTTCATGAGCTGGTCAGTAACCAGGTAATAACAGTGCGCCTCAGGATACAACATTCACCAGGAACAAAAGACTGAACTTTGAAGGAAAGAGGGAAAAAAACGCCTCAAGGGACAGAAAACAAAGACAAAAGCAAATGGGTTACGGATAAAGCATGCGCTAAAAGGCTTGCAGCATGCCTGTCGGTTTAAACTTTAGTGTAGAGGCACTTTCAAGATGTCGGGTTCTTAAATAAAGTCACTTCTGAAGTAAACCCACTACTGGTATATCAGCGCCGTCAAAACTGAGATCACAGATATTCTTAAATTTGGAGGATTAAAAATTGCTTATTAAATTAAACCATGTCAGCTTGTTATTCAGATTAAAGGACATTCCTCACGGTTTTTGGTTTAAAGTCAAATATTAGGCACGCATTACAGAATTAAGAAAGTGACTATAAAAGAGCGCTAGAGAGCAAATCTTATTACACTGAATTACCACATTATCCCATTTTATTTGTTTCCACAGCTTGCGGATTCTTCATCCAGCACACTATAAGTAAGTATAGGGCCTTTGGTTTGAGCAACAACTTAATTGCTATTGCCTGGTGTTAGACTTAACCACAGAGAAAATTTCCCACATTTTCAGGAGTGCTGGGGGGAGAAATTCTAATCATGAATGAAAGCTAGAGTGTGCACACACACGTGTACACAACAGTTCAAATCAAGCAGGAAAGTTAAAACAACAGCCCCCGGCATTCATGTGATAAGAATCACTTTGTATTAGCATACAGAGTGAAGACAAAGGCTGTGGGAAGGAGTGGAAATGGATGACCCCGAAACTCCAAAACACTGCAAAAGCTGCAGCACACAGCGTTTTCGCTTTATTTTAGTAAATCCAGCCACTTGAAGGATCTGAAATCTTGTGGACAGGTGCAATCGGCCCATGTGTCATCTAGCAGACATGAGAAAACTTGAGGAACATTGTTGTTCTTAATGCCTGGCAACACATTCAGCCTCTCAGACCGAACACCTCAAAGCCACACAGCATGTTCGCTATAAAACAACAGAGAACGAGGGCCTGTGCCAAAAATCAAAACAAAAAAAAAGCAAAGAAAGAAAGAAAGAAAGAAAGAAAGATGATAACCGTTGCCATGAGATTGGCAACATTCCAACCTTCTTTCCAGTACAGCTGCAAGTGTATCCAATACTCAATCTGACACTTTCAACCAAGGCTAAATCACAACAGCGACATTCATTCAGTGTTAGCACCTACTCGTTCCCTCTTCAAAACAGGCTGTTAGCGGAGGTGAAGAAATTTGCGCCTGTAAAGCTAACTGCTTATTCTACTGACAGTGAACAACTGAAGGAAAGTCAAAGGAATCTTAAAGGTTCTTTTTGTTGTGTAAACTTCAAAATTCCTAAGCAGTCTTTTTACTTTATACCATTTCTGTAAGGGCTCCACCAGAGGAACAAATCAAATAGTGCAATCTAAACAGTGTAAAACCAAATCTATATGCAGTTAGCTGGGTACATTTTGCTAGATAATAACTAAAAAAAGTTCTTCAGTGAACTGCCAGACAAAACCATTTTTCCTTTCCTAAAGAACCATTTAGTGGTTCTTTAACTACTTTTAGTTGCTGCTACAAAGTATATTTAAAATATTTATGGTCTGGAATGATTATTGAGTTAGTAGCCCCAGGAAAAAAAGGGGTTCCATGGGTGACACAGTACTCACACCAGAAAGCAGTTTTTCTTGAACCCTTGATAAGGTTCTACCAGAGGAAAAGGAAGAAGAACAACAACTGAGGAACCCTTACGTGTGCTAATCTGAAGCTGTATTGGTAGCAAAATGCTAATTAATCATTAAGCTAAATTTCATAATATAACATATCGCTGAATAACTACTATTTTTCAACACCACTGCCACAAAAGAACCATTTTGGCTCCCTGAAGAACCATTTGAAGTTTTTTTTTTTTTATTTTATTTCATACTACAAATAAGCGAATAATAATTTCTCACCAAAAATGTACAAATGTTCTGTGAAAGCCATTGAGAAAATCTTTCTGAAACTACAACAAAAAAAAACAAACACGCAAACAAAAAAGCCATAGAGATAATTACTGGTAACCTTATGCTTATGTGAGGTCTACATTTCAGCCAGTAAAAGTTATAATCTGTCTTCGTGGACAAAACTTTGATCTTATACTGTAATATACAGCAACAATAGAAATGTAGGACTATATTAAGAGGTCGGGGACAAAGATAAAGTGGACAATATGGCTGACTCAGTAATGAACACTGAGGCAGATCATTGGTGCGCAAGGTCTCCTTTGACACTTAAATAACCTCCTGTGTGTTTCAGGTTTGATGTATGATTGAAAATTGATGAAATTAAACTTGCTGTAGTGAACCATTTCTCAGACGTTATCAATATCAAGGGCTAGCTTGTCACTACCAAGAGTAATTCCTGTAAGCTGTGTCGTTGCTGCTCCTCCCACTACATCACTACTGAAAATAAAACAATGATGATTACTCCTACAAGAGGAAGAAAAAAAATAACGTCTGGGGAAACTTACATGCATCTCGAGTCAACACACATTCCCCCGTTTTCACATGGTCTTTGTGTGTCCAAGCAGCGCAGTCCTGTGGAAAGAAAAAAGCAAACACAGGCACATTTACACCCATACACACTAACTGTACAGTGCTACTTCATGCTCTTGTTGGTTTGTCTTTGTCCTGTTTCATATCTTTCATTTTAGCCACCTTTTCTCTCACACACAGTGTTTTTATTTATTTATTTGGCTTGTTATCTGTGTGTAAACGAGATAACTATTCAAATTCATTCACAAAGTGAATAAAAACTCATTAATGCTGGAAGATTCTCAGGTAACAGCTCATGCTTTAATCCAAGACCGATTCCTCCACCTAAAAAAAACGTCATGAAACACGTCATAACAACGTAGACATCTATTGTTATTATGAGATATTATCTCACATTTGATGAAATTGTGTCATAATAAAGAAAATATCATTATTGTGACCATATAAGTCATGATATTAAGATACTAAATATCACTTATTAGGAAATGTATAATGCATATTAATTAGTAATTCATTATTATGGAATTGGATTTCATTAGACTGAAAATCATAATTAGTTGATAAAATGAGGTTATTGTGAGTACTTTAGTTATTATCATGTGAAACTGGGTAGTTATTATGAGATTTATCATTTTGAAGGTGGAAGAAAAGAAATTCCATTAATTCCAGAGCTGTTTTTAATCAACTGAATTTGTTATCATTACGTTGAACAGTATCACACTTTCAGGCTGGTGTAAGGAGGACAGAAATGTCACTTCAATCATGAATCTCTCACATCATGGCTCCTAATCCTGGGTTTGGACACTTTTATAGAGTTGAAAGTGAGCATCAGGGGCATAAGCAAAATAAACTGCACTAAATATCGGCCTGTACCAATCATCAAGACCTTGTTATTATATTCCTGATTGAATCTTCAAAGCTGTGGTTTTAAGGCATTTTATTCAAATTGTACTATTTTCCCATCCCCCCACCGGGCTGCAATACAAAGTTCAGTTCTTAATGGCTCTTTGTTCGTAAAACACACAGGGGGCAAAGTTACAGATCAGCGACCCAAATCCTTATCCAATCCCATATGTGCCCCATATAGAGCTTCCATTACAAAGAGAAACCCATGTCGGATAACACATCTGTTTCTAAAATACATTAAAAAACCCACGTGTAGTAAAATGTATTGTGCAATCGAGAAATGATTCCGTGTTGCCAGATTTTAAGAAATGTCTCTCCCGCCGCAAAAAAAAATCGTGATTTGAATGCAAATGAAGGTCAGATGAAAATTAAATGAAGGTAAAAGCTCAAGTATGTGTTAAATTACACGTGCGTCTTGCTTATTGTGAACCTCTGACAAATAATAGCGCGGTGGCCAAGTAAAAACTCCCAATCTGGCAACCCACCTCGGGCGCTTTCTTCAAGGGGTTGCAGTATTTTCTCACGGTCTTCTTGACAATCACTCACTCAAAACATTGCAATTATGTTCACACACAGATGTTCCTACACATCAGGACCACTTACTTACTCGCACATTCGCAGACACTTATCATTACAAATAATAATAATAATAATAATAATAATAATTATTATTATTATCTGCAACAAATTATATACTTATGCACTATACATGAGTTATAATCAACACTTATAACCAACAGATAAAAGCACATTGCCTAAAAGGATTGTTTGTTAGGATGTAATGCAAATATGCATTTTAATTGATGTGACCATTATAATTGGGTTTTGCAGCAGGAGCGCGTGCAACTCATTGCACACCACCTTACGAAACCCCACTTTAGTCCAGCGCGTGAACTCACCCAGGATGCTCGTGCCAAGCAACTTTGTATTGTGCTCGTGATTTGCACAGGAATAAAACAGCCGATTAGCCAACTGATTTTAAAAGGTCGCAATTATTATCAACAGATGCGTCATGGATCCTTAAGGCTCAAAATCCCCCTCCTAAAATGATGCACCAAGAAATTTAAGAACACAAAATAGGCTACATTACAGAGGACTGACCCCGAAATGCATCAAGAACAATCAAATATTTATTTTGGTTAAAGTGCATTAGGCATTTTTTATGTTTTTAATGCAGTATAGAAATTTCCAGACATGAAAAGCAAGCACGAGCGTGTCTTCCAGCACGGGCAGGTTCTCTGCATCTAACTCTTTTTTATTTCAACAATAGAGCAAAAAAGAAAGAAAGAAAGAAGAAGAAATGCGTGAAACTCACCTTCACAAATCTGCACAAGACCCCAAACTGACAGGACTACCCAAAATCTGTAATTCCTCATATCGGTGGGCATCTTATCCATCTCCTGTGTTGAAAAAGCGTCAGCAATAATACATCCTTTTAAAAAACGAGAAAAAGGCTGAAGTTCCCAGGGATCACTTTGAGAAAAAGAAGCCTCATAGAGTGGGTGTGTTTTTCTTTCTTTCTTTCCGAGAAACCTTCTTTCACACAGAAGCGTCTTTCGGCGTTAGTCCAGTGCCGTATTTCCTCAGTGCAGCTCGGCGGCGGTCGCAGTGCGACTCCGTTCACCTCCAATAACTTTTGGGGAAAAGTTTCTCCAAGCAACTCCTTCACCTCCTGCACTGAGATATCACTCCGCCCCTTCACAGTGCAATAAACACCGCAGTGAGAGGAAGGATATCCCTCCGCCCAGCGGAGCGGTGGAATACGCTCACTTTTATTTGGGTTCCTTTCTATGTAAATATGTTATTATTTAACAACAGTTATACTTTTACCTATCATTCTGGATATTAAACAATATTTTTAGTATAATTTTAACACTTTTGTACTCCAAAGGTATTCAAAATATAAAAATGATCCTCCTGACTCACCCAGTCATTTGCAGAACCGCTTAATCCTAGTGTTGGAGGCTGGAGCCTAACTCAGCCGACACCGGGCAAGTACGGGGTATACACTAAACAGCTCGCCAGACTATCGTAGGGCCAACACACACCCACACACACACCCAGGGGCAATTTGAAACAACCAATGAGCCTAATGTGCATGTCTTTGGACTGTGAGAGGAAACCAGAGTACCCAGAGGAAACCCACGCAAGCATGGAGAGAACATGGAAAAACTCTACATAGAAATGCCTCAGCCTGGGGCTCAAACCCAGGACCTTCTTGCTGTGAGGCCGATATGCTAACCACTGTGCCACCGTGCCGTCCATGTCAAAATTATGGCACAATTAATTCTTAATTTTTACCCTGATGAACACTTCAGTAGGTTATTTTTGACATATAACAGACACACAAACATTCACATTCAGCATGTTTGTTAGATTGTCTTTAATTACATATCTTTACAAATACAGCCTCAACCTTTTGAACATCAACTATGAATTAAGTTATACAGTTGTTTATGGAACTGAAGGTTCTATCTTCCCCTTTTTTGGTTCTTTCCTTCTTTCCTTCTTTTCTTCCTTTGCACTTTGCCTATTTCTTTCCATGTGACCTTATTTTTCTTCCTAATTTTCTCACTTACTCACTTACTAGCTGACAATGGGGAGAACGTGGAGTACACCCTGAACAGCTAGCCAGACCATCACTGGGCCAACATACTCACACAACCAATCACACTCAAATTCACACCTGGGGCGATTTGAAACAGCAGATTTGCCTAATGTGTATGTGTCTGGACTTTGGGAGGAAACTGGAGTACCCAGAGGAAACCTCCACAAGCATGGGGAGTACATGCAAACTCCACACAGAAACGCCGTCACGGGACACAAAGCACAGAACTCAAATCCAGGACCTTCTTTTCCTTTCCTTTTCGTTTTTCTTCCGATTTTATCATTCATTTCTTCATGTTTTCCTTTCTTTCCGCCTGATCTTTCTCCTTCATTCCTTCATTTTATTGTACTTCTTATTTCTTTCCATCTTTTCTTTATTTTTTTCACCTATTCTTCTTCCTTTTGTTCTTTCCTCCTTCCTTGTGTTTTCACCTTTTTTGCTTTTTCCTTTTTCCTTTGTTTGTTCCTTCCTTCCTTCACCTTCATTCCTTTTTCCTTCTGCCTTTTCTGTTTTTCCTTTTCAAAATTTCTCATTCCTTCTGACCTTTCCTTTTTCTTTCAACATCCCACAATTTCTCTTCTCTTCTTTTCTCATTGTTTCTAACCTCAACCTTTTAAACATTTGTTATGTGATCACTTATGCAATTAAACATAATTGAGGGGGAATTCATTCATTCATTTTCTAAGCCGCTTAATCCTAATTATGGTCTCAGGGAGGCTGGTGCCCATCTCAGCCGACTCTGGGCAAAGGACAGCTCGCCAGGCCATCGTAGGGCCAACACACACAACCATTCACACTTACTCTCACACCTAGGGGCAATTTACAACCGCCAGTCAGCCTACTGTGCATGTTTCTGGACTGTGGGAGGAAACCAGAGTACCCAGAGAAAACCCACACAAGCACATGGAGAACATGCAAACTACACACAGAAACGCCCCGAGCCCAGGAATGAAACCCAGGCCTTCTTTCTGTGAGGCAAATGTGCTAAGGATATTAAACTTTTATTTTCATTTAAAGTCATCCACTGTTTGCATCTACATCCAGTTTGTTCCGTAACTATTTTTTAATTCAGTCTCTACGCCATACCAGGGGATTTGAGCTGAAACTATCAATAAGGGGTTGGTGTACAGATTTACAGCGGTAATAAAAAAAAGTATTGCATGAAAAACTAATTTTTACACAATAGTTCCCGTTTTCACAGGCTGAAAAGTAATTGGACAAACCTAACAATATAATCATAATTTTGAACATTTGGCAACAAATCCTTTGCAGTCAATGACTGCCTAAAGTCTGTAAAACATGGATATCACCAAATGCTGAGTTTCCTCCTTTGAGATGCTTTGCCAGGTCTGTACTGTAGCTGCCTTGAGTTTTGTTTTCAGTAAATAACCAACATGCTATGTTGAGTTGATTCAGCCATTTAAGAACATCTTTTTGCCCCCAGAAGCTCTTGGGTACTGTGAAGTTCATTCTGATCAGTTTTGTAGCATTTGACTGAATCTGAACAAAAAGTATAGCTTGATACACTTTAAAATTAATCCTGCTTTGGAGATCAGCTGTCACATAATTTATAAACATCACTAATTCAGTTCCCCTACCAGCCATACATATTCATGTCCACCATGTTAGACAAATGATGTGGATCAAAAACCCTTCCTATATTCCTTTATGTGCTTGTCTTCTGTTCAGTATGGTGTAATCAGTGCAAAGGATCATGTTCCAGAACTAGACAGGCTCTCTAGCAAAGTCTAATCCATTTGTTCTCGAGTGCTAGCCGTGGTATGTATCTTGAAAAACCTTCATTCCCTGCTTGATTGCAGACTTTGACAATCATAAGCCTTCCGTCTTCCATTCGAGAGTCTTATTGACTTGTTTGGATGTTGTGTATGGGTTTATCCTTCACCAAGAAAACATTCCAAGTCTTTTCATGTTGCTGAGCTCACCAGTGCATTACCTCCTCTTAAAAATATATATTGTATTATATTGTTGATCTGGCAACTCCTAAAATTTCTGCTGTGTATTTGTTCATCCTAATGATGACCTTCTTCACTTGCACCGACATGTTTTTAAAAACACATATTGAGAGTTCCCATAAACTGCTCCCAATTTTGGAATTTTTATTCAATTCCAGACCTTTTATTAAAACGGGCCATGAATGGCCATGAAACTGCATGCTAGTTAATCGAGTAATTGTGAGCCTGTGAAAACTGGAATAAGATTTTTAGAATGGTTTTAATTTCTAAAAAGATAATGCATTATTTTTGTTAAACCTCTGAAATTGTCCTTTAATCACATCACGACTGCTTTATTACATTACTACTTTAGTGATGCACAGACGTGGCATGATCAAAACTGTGACAGTGTTGAAATAATTATGGAGCTATCTGTACTTCAGAAAGTGTGGACATGTTGGAACTTTCACTCAGTTATGTGCTGTAACAATTGAGATTTCACCGAAGTTTAAATTTACAGTACTTTTTCCACACTGCCTATTCCAAATAATAAACCTAAAGACCTCATGGCAGGGAAAGAGCGAAACATTACCACATGAAACATCTCAGTTTTATGAGAGAACTTATGTGTTCAGGTTCCAGGATCCAGGAAAAATAAAACCTTTCTGAGCCTTTCTCAAAAATGCAGAATTATTAGTTAAACAACTTGTTTGCTTCAAGCATTCAGGGCAAACAGCACAATGTGGGCAATCTGAAACAGATGCCCCTTAATTGAAATGCAAATCACAACTGTTCTAGTTCTAAAATTTGGTAAGGAAAGTAACTCAGTTAACACAACTTCTCAGCTCTGAAACTGAGAGCCTGTATTGCTCTGAACTGACCTGACTGTGAGCTCCATGAAGTCTAGCCACGCCAAGAATTACACCGCGTGTTTGTTGACAAGATCATCATCTTTTCATTTTTTTGGACTTAAGCCATTACTTGATTACTGAAGAATTTAAAAAGAACACATCATCCAAATAAGCACCACAGATCTGTGATTACAATGGAATCAGAGACTCCTTTAACTAAAATAAATCAATAGATCGAGTCCATGGACCCCCGCAGAACAGATATATGAACTGAATACGTTATTGGCAAAGAGGATAGCATTCTCACCTTGCAGGAAGAAGGTCCAGGGTTCCCGGGAAGGTCCTGAGCAGCAGGCTGGGCTCGGGTGTTTTGTGTGCAGTTTCCATTTTCTTCCTGTGCATGCATGGGTTTTCTCCGGGTACTCCGGTTTCCTCCCACAGTCCAAAGACATGCTAATTTAATATTCTCGATTGCTTTTTGGTGTGATTGTGAATGGTTATGTGCTTGTGTTGCCCTTTAATGGGCTGGTGAGCTGTTCAGGGTACACGCTGCCTTCACCCAAAGTCGACTGAGATGGGCTCCAGCCTCCCTGCGATACTAATAAAGGATGAAGCAGGTTAGAAATGAAATAAAAATACATTATAAAAGATTATTCTCATTACATAAATATGTACAATAACATTTCGTCCGCCTCACAGTAAGAAGGTCCTGGGTTCGATTCCCAGGCTTGGCATTTCTGTGTGGACTTCTCCCCATGCCACAGTCCAAACACATGCACATTATGCTGCTCCTAATTGGCCATTGGTGAGAGTGTGAATGGCTTGTGTGTCGGCCTGTGACGGTTTGGTGAGCTGTTTAGGTTGTACCCCGCCTTCGCCCCGTTCCGGCTGAGATTGGTATCAGTCTCCACACAACCCAGTAGGATTAAGTGGTTCAGAAAATGAGTGAGTAATCTATTTTAAATCTATTCCTAATTCCTGGACCTGCCAGCATCAAAAGAAAGTTTAAGTTGAACTTATTTATGGACTTTTTGGATTTCATTCAATTCTGGTGAATAACTATAACAACTTAATCATAAATATAATAACTTTGATATCATCTGAGTTTTCATATCTACCACTGTACAAAAAAGAAAAGAAACCCTGACAAGCCACAACAACAACAACAACAACAACAAGTTACTGCCTCCATTGTCCCTCCTTCTTTATAATTTAAAAAATAATTTATAATAAAAGTAACAAATCTTAACTCCGCCTCAAAACAATGCCTTGAACTTCTGAACATATGGACTCAACCTTTGAGCAGTTATGAAATTGAAAGTGTGGTCATTCCTTTACTTTAATTTCTCCTTCCTTTTTTCTGTGAAGTCAGGTTAATATGACAAAATAAACAAACAAAAAAACCCTCCAACAACAAATAAAAAAAAAAAATCAAAAATCCATGTCATCATGACGATGTGATGTATTTACTCTGGTAAAACTTTGCGAAGTCACCAAAATGACTCCACTCCGGGTTATGCTTTACGCACCTCACTTTGAGACTGTTTTAAGGCTTGAGATTACTTGAGAAGAGAGTGTTGCTCAAAGACGAAACATGTTTTTATTAGCAGACATGTATAGGTGCTGGGGTAGCACGTGGCATAGCGGTTAGTATGTCCAGCTCACAGCGAAAAGGTCCTGGGTTCAAGTCTCTGGCTTGGGTGTCTCTGTGTTGATTACATGTCCTCTCAGTGCTTGTGTGAGTTTCCTCCAGGTACTCCGGTTTTCTCCCACAGTAGAAATAAAAAGCGCTGTAGGCTAATTATGTGTGACCCTAGTAGAAGTAAGACGTTTGGCAAATGACTGGGTGAGTGTATGGGTGCTCCAGTAGGTCAGATAGTGCAATTAAAACATGTGACAATTTTCATGACTATAGAAGGAAACCTTCTGAACATCAGTATTTTGCTGAACAGACCTGGTCTTATAGTATGCTCAGCTGCAGAGTTCACTTAGCGGACCTGCGTGAGTCACGATAAGCTGTGCAAAGCTTTATGATTATGCCAAATCGTTTACGAAAACCTGCAGCACCCATACAGATGTGTTCATGCAAACAACAAACTCTCTTAGCCATGTGTTTTATCGTGCTTGTGCTGTATTGCGTGATCGGCGGACGAACAGAGTTACCCATGAGTCGGAAGTGAGTGCAGACGACAGGCCGGAGAGCAGCAGGGTCTCTACACACCCGGCCCTGCTGTACTCTTTCACTGCTACGTATAGAGCCTCGGTTGTTCTGTGGCACAGAGCAGAGCCGCTCACTTGCGGAGACAATGCTGAGGATTTGAATAAGAAAAGGCCGGCTGCATTATGACACAGTTTGTCCCCGCAGGAGGTGCAGGAGTAGAAGAGGGGGAGCGCAGCAGCATTCAGAGACTTGCTCTGACCCCCACTCACCGCCTCCCTACCCATCCTTGAATAAATTAATGGCAAACAAGTGCGGTTTAAGTGACGCGAAGTTCGTTTTGGAGTGTTTTAGGTTCGCCTGAGAAGAAAGCCTGCACTCACTCACTGGGCACCTGGAGCATTTTGGCTCTTGAATGTGGTATTGTTTACTACACAGGTTTGTACGTTCTTCAGTTTTAACACGCTTAATAAACCCACTGACATGTTTACTATGAATAAATCTCTCCTTTCTGCCAACCTGTTTCATTACTCTCTTTTTATTCACGTGTAGTGCATTCCAAACTCACTCATCGCCCATTTGCTCAACCCTTTAATCCTTTGAGTCACAGGGACGCTAGTGCCTATCTCAGCCGACTCTGGTGGAAGGCAGGGTACACCCTGAACAGCTCTCCAGCAAATCACAGGTCAAAACACGCTACCGTTTACACTCATGTTAACACCTAGAGGCAGTTTTGAACAGCCATTGCCAACAACCAATTAGCCTACTGTGCATGTCTTTGGACTGTGGGAGGAAACCAGGAGTACCTGGGTAAAACCCATGCAAACACACAAACTTCACACAGAAACACCCAAGCCTGGGACTTGAACCCAGGACCTTCTGCTGTGAAGTTGACATGCCAACCACGACACCACCGAGCCGCCCGGCATTCCAAACTTAATTTTTTAAATTGCAAATTAGAAATCCAAGTCAAACAGCTCTATTTTGTCATTTTATTGAATTGAAAAATAATGCAAAACAGCTCTCTTTCAATCATTATGGCTTTGTGGCTTTTCCATGAATCAATAGTAAAGCAACTCTTTAACAACGTCAATCAAAACCTTCCACGGAAACGTTGTAATTACCCGGATTCATGCGGAGTAATTCTCAGACTTGTGGGTGTAATTGTACGTTAATATAATTTGTGAGATTCTTTTCAATTAAATGTGGTGGAAAATATTTTGCATTATAGTCTAGAATCAATAATGAGTAATCAATAATGTTTGTATTTTAAATGAATGAACTTCTTCCTCCTTTCTTTCTTTCTTTTTGTTCTGATCCTTTCTTCCTGCATTCCATCATTCCTAGAAAATACCACAGTTACACAACACTGATGTATTATTATACAATTTTTACTCAATGAAGAGCAAAGAAAAGTGAGTTGCATGTTTCATATGGCTGATCATGTAAAATAAAGAGAAATAAAATAAATTGTTGTGCGTTTTGGATTTCAAATTGCTCAGTTTTGACATTTTGTTGAATTGTAAAGCAGTGGTCTACATCATTATGGCTTTGTGGCTTTACGTAGAATAAAAACTGATGTTGACAATAATAATAACTTAGTCTTTTAGCTGCGTCACTCAAAACTCCAGTCGCACTGAAACACTGCAATTTACTAACAACCTTCTAAATATAGGAAAAGAAATTCAGCCAAACGGAATAATATGCTGAATAAAATTTACTGTGCCTCCGTTTTTCTTTCATTCTCTTCCTCTTTTTTTTACTTTCCTCTTTTTCTTTCCTTCCCTGTATAAAAGCCCCATGCTCCAGGTTTGGCTGCTTTTGTTTTTGTCATCATTGTTCTTGTTATTGTGTCCTCTTGCAAGATTATTTTTATGCCAAACACCCACACTCTGTCTCCTTCACTTTCTCTCTCGCTCTCTCTCTCTCTCTTATAAAGTTGAGGTCATATTGTTTGTATAGTTTCTCAGTGGTTACGCTCTGCAGATCGTTTGGCTCAGGTTCAGAGACATGTCTTTGCTGTCACAGCCATTCATAATGACACAAAGAGAACACAAGTGGCATTTGTTTAGTCCTCGAACATGAAAGATCTCAATGTTTCAATTCATGTTGATATTTTATACCACAGTCCTATCGAATCGGATTGGTCAGAAGGTATCGCTTCATTTTCTAGAACAGCAGCTTGGTACACGAGGACGTGAAACATAAACAGAATCAAAATAAAGCGTACAGTTGTTGAGATGAAGCCTCCAGTGTGAGCACTTATGTAGCAGTCAGTGTTTTAGCTGTAAGTTTTATGACACGGGAAAGTCTTCAGGGCAGACGTTTACTCTTTCTGGTGTCTCTCTAACAGGACAAGCTGTGTTTTTGTTTCTCCTATTAACTTCAAGAAAAAAGCCTTGAGCTGCAATAATTGCTATAATGCGAGTGATTTTGTTGATGTTATATTACATTATTAAAAGTATGGCATGTATTTTAGTAATACATAAAAAAAACTGTTGAAATATTATTATTGTATAAAGGGAAATAAAATGTCTCATGAACTATGAATAGATGGATGGATGGATGGATGGATGGATGGATGGATGAATGGATAGATAGATAGTCAGGCGGATAGATAGATAGATAGATGAATAGATGGATAGAGAGAGGGATAGATGGAGGGAGGATGGGTG
>JBCNYG010000001.1:52648499-52661191 GCA_039654305.1 Porochilus rendahli | reverse complement strand
TTTATTACATCGGCGAGTTTTAGTTCTTTATTTATTATTTAATTTGATTAATGTGTATCTGGATTTATACGCACGTGGGCACATTTACTACCACACACACACACACACACACACACACACACACACACACACACACACACACACATATATATATTTATGTGTAGGATAGATATGGACATGCAGTGGATGTGCATTTAGATAGCTGTGATTGAATCTAGCAAAAGCTGGCACTTGGTGCCAAAAACCATTTGTAAGGTCTGTTCAAGGTCATTTTATATTTAATTTAATTTTATACCAATTTCATGGATATTGAATAATATTTGGCCGAGTTATGATAATTATAACTTTGGCTGGTTTTATATGGAAACTGAGAACAAAAGGGTTTTAAAGTTCTGACTTAACACCTATACAAAATCTATAGCAGTGGTTTCATCTCACATCATTTTGAATCCCTCTTCTCGAAGCCAGCAGGACTGTAAGTCAAAAAGCAAAATAAAAGTGTTATTAAAACGATTAAATTTTGATCAAAACAGCCTAAGTATCAAATAGCAAGTCAGCGTTTGTGGTGGTTGATCAGATCCCTATTCTCCATATTGTAATTTTGCTAAATTGGATTACATTTATATGCAGGATATGTCTGGACATGTATAACAAAATTCAGTATTTGATGATACCACTGACACTGCTAAGATTCAGTACAATACAATCGATTTAAGTAGCTTTTGACCAATAACTATGGGCGGCCCCATGGCGTAGTGGTTAGGACAGCAAGAAGGTCCCAGGTTTGAGTACTGGGCTCAGTGAGGGCATTTCTGTGTGGAGTTTGCATGCTCTCCCCGTGCTTGTGTGGGTTTCCTCTATGTATTCCTGTCTCCGGTAGGAGGAAACCAGAGTACCTGGAGGAAACCCATGTAAGCATGGGGGAGAACATGCATACCATGCAGTAACAAATCCAGTATTACATGTTCAGGCTATGCATGAAAAAAATAATGACCAATTAAACAGTCAGACCTGCAAATCTGGGGTTTTCTTTGAAGCCAACGCTGTTTCACTATTTTTTAAAAAATGATTTTTTTTACAAGTATTCCGCACTCTTGATCAAGCACTCATGCCTGGTCTGCATGTTCATCTCAATGAGTGACCATTAAAAGCTTTCACCTCACAGCTTGTCTTCACATTTGTGATTGATCTCCTCAATCTTTGTGAAAAGACCTGCCATTCAATATGCAGAGCCGCGAGTATCTGTTGAAAAGTGTGTCTGATTTCCCAAGGCTTCAAGACAGGAGACTAAGAGGCCCGTCCTGGCATTCCAGGGCCCTGTCGTGTCGTCTCCTGGTCTCTAATTTGGGAGCAGCTGTTGGGTTCTGCAATGCTTCAACCATCAAAGCCAGGCCAGAGAGAGGGGCTGAAGGCTAAGAGGGGGATGGGACAGGCTGGTTTCAGTTCTCAATAGGGGGGACTCTTTATTCTTTGACACACTTTCCTCCATTAGCCGGTCATCATTGCTGTGCAGCACCTGTGCTAGGTCAGGAAGTAATAGTGCTAGCGTAAGGAACCATAAAAAATTCCCAAACGGGAGTCTGTGTTTTACGGATGGTCAGTGAGGAAACGGACGCTTCCTGAGCTAAAGTGAATGAAGCACTTTGAGATAAGTATCTTCTCCCCTGAGGTCTTAAACGTAGAGAAGAAATGTCTGTGTCGATGTGCCTAAAGTGAGCATAAATCTGTGGCTGCTTGTTGATTTGTTTGCCCCGCACAGTGACACCTGCAGCTGCTGGATCTCTTAGCAAGTGACACAGCGTGCTTCTCATCATCTTTATTTTCAATCCTCTGCTGGAAACTCTGACTTCATGTCGTTGACAATCAGAGCTGTAACACTTTTTACAGAAGCCTCAGTGACCAGGTCTTTAAATATCTACAGCGTATACAAAAGCACCCCAGAGAAGTCGTTACACATTGATTGTACGCAGGTAAAGTGCAAGTTCTCACAGTCGGCTGTGCATGTTGAGGCGTGGGTACCCCGGGGGATTCCAGATGTGGTCTGTTTTCTGTTGCACGTTAACCCGCAATTACACTATTGCCTTGGTTATGGCTCGTAATTAGTGAAAATCACACACAGTTCCAAGCAAGTACTTGCTAATCGATTCCCAGAGAGCACATAAATTTTTATCACAAAGGGGTTAATTTATCTCTCAAAGCATATAATGTCTAGGCGTTCATACAGCTGTACAAAAACACATATCATCACGAGTCACATCTTTCTTTATGTCCTGAACTGACACAGCTTACCATGTGAACACTTTGTAGAAATACACCAGGCAACATTGAGTTAATTACTTATTCTACTACTATCTTCTCTTTCTGGTTGGAATTTTCAGTTATACCAAAGTGGTCTCTAGCTACTGGTGTGCCGTGCCATCCTGACATGACATAGATAATGCTAACAGGAAAATCATTCATTGTGGATTGTTAGCTTATGCACACTTAATCTTACTAGGGTCACGATGAGGCTGGTTGACACTGGGTGAAGGTGAGGAACACCCTGAACAGCTCTCTAGACCATTGCAGGGTAAAACACAAACACAACCAGTTGGTGGGGGGGGTGGGTGGGTGGGGTTGTTTCCATGCAAACTAGAAGTCTGCTTAACATGGTAAGTTTTCAGTCTTGGCGTTCTCTTTCTTGGGTACTCAAACACCTTTCATAGTGGTTCGTCCTCTGTGTTCTTATTTTGTGTTCTTTGGAACCAAGCAACCATTTAAACACACACACACACACACGAAAAAACATTCTTTCCTTTCTTTTCCTGATTGAGTTTCACTGCAGTCTGTAAGTTCATGCCAGTGATAATCAAAGCTCCGTTGGAGCAGTGACACATTGTCTGTTTTTCATCACTAAAATGATGCAGGTCCAAGTTCCTTTAGCAACAAAATAAAATAGACTTGAATAATTCATCTTATGAGTGCAGATCGCATGCGGCTGAAAGAATTTAATGTTTTTCTTACAACTGATTGTCTAAATGCGTGTTTCCACTAAAGGAGCCAGGCCCAGTTCTATTTCCAGGCTTTTTTTTCTTTTAGTTTCAGGTCCAAGGTAGGTACAGTCCTAAACACCATGAGCAACTGATGAGAATCATTCCATACTCAACACTGCTTCACAGAACAGCTTAGACTTTGATTAGCGAAGAAACAATCACTATAATTTGTTTTGTATCAGAGAGAGTGCATCACTCCCACAAAGTTCTGGAGTCATTCTATAATTGGGGATACATTTCCTGTCACCAAAAGTGTATAGAGACAAAATTCCGTCTCGATGGAACAATCAGTGCCGCAAGTTAGTAAATTGCTTCAACGTCAAATATCTGTTAGCTGCAAAGCTTAAAACATGAATAGTTTAACTGAAAATTAATTTTTACATTCTAGAAGGTCAACTATTTACGGACAAAGAGGATGCTATTAATCTCATTCATTAAAATCTTACACTTGAAGTAAAATACAAGTTGAAAGGCTCTTGAATTTAATTTGGCAAATATACAATGATTTTCTAATAAAAACTTGTAAAATAACAACTTCTTTCACATATTTAGGTGGTATGGTTGAAAGAGGGGCATGTTTTTAATGATAAATAAATCTACCATACAGTTTACTGCAATGATTTTTAGGATATCATTTAAAATTCCAACCTGTGTGCATGAGTAGAATCCTTTCAATGATGTGAGAGGCAGATCTCGGGAATTTTATTTTTAAAAGTTGAAGTACAAAATAGTTGACAATGAAATTCGCACAGTTGACACTTGCAACCTGGTTGACTGGACATACTGTAAACTCTTTTATTTCACGGCAGAACTTGACTTGGACAGGAAACATAGACAAAATGTATATCATTTCACAGAGAACACATCTGAAGACCAGCATGAACATTTAAACAACATTTAACAGCGCAGTCTTTCCTACAATGTAAAATAATGAATCCGAATGCAACAAATATATATACACATATAAACATAGAACAATTAAAATAGTTTACCATTTTCAAGTAAATTGATATTCAAAAGAACAGTCAGCTTATGAATAAGCTTTTATTTGGCCCTTCAGGAACTTGACCAGATGTCTCCAGATGGAAATTTCAACATGACATGATGTCACTGGCTTGGGAGGAAGAATAATCCTCAAAACATCCTCAAACAGGTATCACAGCACGTTGTCTTTAAGTGGCCAGAAGAAGCGGTTGACTCATATATGGCACATGCACTTGACTTGCATATAGGTTTCTGTAATTTCCTGGATGATACCTGGGTTAAAGGTATCCTTATAGATAACAACACAACACACCACTGACCGACCAAATCAGGACCCGTCACTGTTTTTGTGTCTTGGAGACAGGGAAGTGTTTGGCTGCTCAAGCCCAAAACTGAAGGTATGTGTGCCATCACATTGGCACTCAAAACTTTGGTGGCTGGTGCTGAGGCAACGCACATCTCAATATAAGATCACATTTTCCAGAGCCCCTGTGACCACTTGGTGGATTCTCATAGTTGAAGACACTGTTGGCAGACAACTTGGCATCTTCTTGCTAAATTCATCCACCTGACTCTCTGGAATGTAGAACACCCGAACAGTTCCGCTCTTAGCCAAAGCATTGTAGAGGCCCTCAGCTGAAGGGATGACATGCCTCTTGCTAACAAGCATGTCAGCTGTTTGTTTCAGGAGGCCTCCTACTCCACCAGGAGCTCCCTTACCGTGGCTCGTTTAAAAAAAAATCCCATATTCCCCTTTTGAAACCACTTTTCAGCAGCTCAGTACTTAAGAGGAATACGTTTCCCTTTTGTCTGTATTGTGTTGTTGGGCCATCACTGAAGAAATGCACCACCTCAGCAGTAGGATATGCAAACTTTACCTCATCAAGAATGGGGTTGCACCACCAACATAACACGTTGCACCATCAACATAAAGAACTCCTGTGTGGAGTGTTGCTTGTTGCTGATTTGGTGCAAAGTGCATTGTTTGACTTTGTGCTGCAAGTTTGCATGAATAGTTCTCAGAAAAATCCACAAGAATCAAGCATTCTTGATTGGACATGCGTTGTCTTAATTCACGATAAAAGGAAAATAGGCATTTGATGTTGAATATGTGACGTTTTGTAATGAGTCAGTTGATCTTGCACAAATGTCTCCAGCAGGTCTGCTAAAATCATGTTTTGTTCCCCTCCCCTGTGATTTTCACAGGGACCTTTTCCTTTTCACAATCATTGTTTTTTTCCCCTCTGATGACAGTTTCAGTTGACTACTGAGTGATTTGGACATTGTCATTCTGGTTACCTTCTGCTTCTTTAGCAAACCCTTGGGAGGCAGGACAGACATTATACATGCAGTCCTTTGATTTTGGATCGCAACTAATTGCCATCACCATGTCTTCCATGTCCACATGCTTAAGTACAAAAAAAAGGTGTAGAAGAGATTAGAATGAGGATGTTCTAGGAGGTTTCTCAAAGTATCATTTAAAAACATGTCTGTTTCTTTTACTTTCCTCTAATTGTTTCCTCTGATTGTTGTGCTTTACCTGCTGTCCATCTGCTGTTTTCATCCCCAGAAGGCAGCGACACTGTCTTGTAAACGAAAGCATAGGCTTTGGTACTTTGTTTTGCCCTCAGCAGGATGCTTCTTCCTCTTTCTAGAGAGGTGTAATGGTGTGTAGATTTCTTTTTGCTATACTTTCCAAGGATCCTCCCACTTACAAGTTGTGACATTACGTGTCTGTATGTTTTCTTTTTGGTGGTAGCAAAGGTTTCCTTGATGTTGGGCATGAGGGCATGACGAGCAAGCAAAGATCTGCACACCTCATGAGAAACAGAATCATTTTGTAGCTGCAGCCTTGTTTTTGATTCTGGGGTTTCCGACACCTGTTGTTTCTTTGACTCACTCTGACTTCTTCTTTGGAGTCTTTTCGAAGTTTGTCTGTTTTTCTTTTTTGTTTGTTAAGCAGGGATGTCAGTTTCTGTATTTCTCTCTCTAATTTAAAATTTTCTTCCCTGATCTTTTTTCTTCCTGCTTCTGTCGAAAAGAAAAAAATGATTAACCACACACTGTATAACCTCTGCCAAGGAGGTTATGTTTTCACCGCATTGTTTTTTAAATTTTTTTATTTGCATTACTCAAAAACTTATGAGCAAATTTTGATGACATTTTCAGGATGAGCCAGAAATGATACAAGGAACAATTGATTAAATGTTAGCAGTGATCCAGATTATTGTCTGGATGCAGGCAATTTTTAACGATTTTTTAGCGTGGATGACGTCATTATCCGAGTTACTGTGTCCGGACCATACTGAAGTGTAACGTCCAGGCTTTTATGCCAATTATCACATAAATAATCCTGTTATTAACACTTCCTCATCTGAGCACAAGGCCTCTTATTCAAGGTAGGCCTTACAGTATACACACTGCAATCATATAAGTGGCTGCGCATTTCCATTGTGGGACTAAAATAATAAGCAAATGTTGCATTTATAAAAATTCTGCATTTCTTACAACACCATATGGGGGTACTGAACGGCCGTGGCGGAGGTCTGCACTCTCCGAGTGCTTTTTTTTATTTATAAATGCAAAAATTATTGAATTCATAAAACTGTTTCTGTCTTGCTTTGCTCAATCTCTGCCTTATTTCCTGTTGATGATAAATAGCTTGACTGTCTGGACTGGATAATGAATTGTATTTAATGTATTTAAGTTCTTAAGCCTGCGCTTTTTTCTCTCTGATTTTCTTCTATGCTTTCTTCCAATAGGCACTCTTGCTTCTTCATTGCCTCTCGCTTAACCCTGCAACTGTTTTCACCTGTCCTTGTGACCTGAGCCTGTGCCATGCCTCTTTCTGCTACTCCAAGTATGCTGCCCTTCTTTTCAGGGTCAGCATCTTGAAGAGCCCTGACCCTCCTCTGTTTTTCAGCGGTTGACACCTATTTCAAATCATGGGATTAAAAAAAAATACATATGTATGTTTTGAGTGAAAAGGGTAGAGTATATTAAAAAAAAAATAAATTTGAGAAATGTAGACTGTTAATGATAATGATAAAGTAATGGTGTCTGATGACACAAAGCACTGGTAACTCGGTTGACAGCGTCCATTTTTCTTCCTATAACCGAAATGGTGGCCCTTGGCTAGAACTATGGTAATGTATATAACATAGTTGTTGGTTAATTCATAAACTCATTGACAGTATGCAATTTTTCACCAAATAATCCAAAAATTCACGATCGTGTTTTCAAATAACCGCCGCAGAGGAAGATGACATCACACGGTGCATTTCACATGGTTTTAGGAGAAACCGTTTTTGAGTTGTTGGAGGGAGTTTTCTTTCTAACAACATTTTTCTAACTAACAGTCTTTCTAACGGACATTTTACAGACACAAATAAAATAACTATTAAATAATAAAAATTTTAAATATTTTGATAGTATAATTAAATAAATAATATATATAATATAATTTATCTTTAGTATTTGAGGTTCTGAAATATATCACAAATTTTTTAAAAATTACTTTAATGTCATTTTGAAATCTCAACTTCCTCAGCTTGAAACTGGACATGGCAGGAAGTGGGACTGTAGGAGCATCATGACAAATTTTAACAAAATAAACAAACAAAATAAATCCTATCATTTAAATAATGTCAATGTGGTGTTATTACATACAGTATGTTAATAAATAAAATGCTGCTGGTTTTAAGAAATATGAGTCAATGAATATCATTAATATCAGTGAAAATAGAGTATACCCCATATTATAGAAAAACCCACTTTGGTTTTAATGTAAACAATAACAAATGACATGGATGTGCATTTCCTCAGCAAGAAAAAATATAGAGCACCCTAAGTGATTGTGAAGACGTGTTCTTAGCGAAATTTATGGCATCAAAAATAATTCACTGCCAATATCTCAATATTCACAGCAAAGTTATTGAAATATTTTTAAGAATGGTCCAGGATATGATGTGGTGTCTTCTATACATCTGCAGCTATATACCCATTCCACACACCTGGACTCACTGAGGCTATCTACTGTATATTTTTGGCCAAGTGGGTTGCAAGCCCTTGCAGAAAAGTGATTTTTAAACCTTTATTAAAACTCTAACAGAGATGTAAATTTTTTCAGTTGATTCATTATTAGGGTCATGGGGAGGCTGGAACCTGTCTCAGCTGACTCTGGGCGAAGGTGGGGTCCTGATCAGCTTGCCTGTTCATCACAGGGGCAAGACACACACACACACACACACACACACACATACACACACAGGCACACACACACACACACACACACGCACATACGCACACACGCACACACACAGACATTTTGTTTAAAATCAGTGCAGTTCTTTGGCTAGAACATACTTATCACTAACATCAGGAATTATTAAAAAAAAACAACAACACCTCCGTAGAAGAGCCTGGAGCTGTAGTAGTCACCAGTCGCTACAGGGTTTATTTACTCATTACATCATACATTACATTTCAGAATTTTATTTTTATCTCAGTGCGGCCACTAGACTGGGTTCGATGGCCTGCAGAAACCTGAGTCACCTCCTGCAAAGCATGTCGCTCCTTTATTTAACTGCAGATGCTGTACATCCTCCGTATGCCCTTCCAGTTCAAACACAGCTGGGGTTGTGTGTGTGTGTGTGTGTGTGTGTGTGTGTGTGTGTGTGTGTGTGTGTGTAGAAAGGGGCTTCAGGATCGTGACGTTGTGGAAAAGCTGATCAGAGACTCCCGGTCCACTGCGGCTGGCTTTGAAGAGAAACCACACTGTGTTCACCACAAGTATGTACAGTTACCACAGACGTCCTTTATAAGAAATAAAGACATAAAAAAGAAGAAATGGATGGATTTAATTATGGAATTTGACACAGATAAAATAAGAAGAGAGGGCAGTATGAATATGATGGGTCCTGTGCAGTGGAGTAATAAAGAAAAGGCGTGTTTGCCGTGTGGTTTGGATGTTGAGCTATGACAATGCGGAAAGCCCTGTTTCTGCGCCGATGCTGCGTATGAGGTATTTTCCACTGGATGACTTTTATGGGAGAGGCTTGTGGAGAAAAGTGCAGGTCAATTAAAGTTGTAGGAATACATCAAAGTTTCCAGGGAGGTTTTTAATTGTTTTTTTTTTTGTGGACGGCAGGTTTTACTGTGTAATTATTAAGTCCATTTAAGTGGCTGGTGTCGAGTAAGTCTTAGAAACAGGTGAAGCAAGGCGGGAAACTTTGCCGTCTTATTTGAGGTCTCTGAAAGGTCAGAGAAGCCGCTCTGAAAGATGAAATGTGAAGTATTCGAGCTGGTTTCCGTCTGAAAGCCACGACTCGGCTCTGAACTCTTTGTTCTGGATTTGACTGCTGTTTCAAATCCCTCTCGTCCTCCTTGTTGCTCTGCAGTCTCTGCGGTATTCACAGCGTTTTAAGTGGTACACTATTCAAACAGCGTTCAAGGGGGAGGAGGGGGAGAGGGGGGCATCTCACAAATCTGATCCCTCTGAAGACAGAAACACATGGACTGTACATGAACATGCCTGCCTAGCTCATCCCGGATACTTCGGTCCAGACATCATCGAACTGTCCGTATTGTTGTGAGTCAGAAATGCAAAAGTGATTATGCATCCTCTTAAGTCTCCACCGTGGTGTTTTCTTTCAGCAGACAGATAAAACACTCATTTGCCAAACTGATTAATCCTATTATGTTTGCAGGGAGGCTGGAGCTTATCTCGGTTGATTCTTGCGTGAAGGTGGGGTACACCCTGAACACTTTACTAGTTCATCACAGGACCAACACACTCATACCTAGGGGCAAACTGGAACAGTCTGATGCAGAGAACATGCAAACTCCACACAGAAATGCCCTCTCAAAGCCCAGGACTCGAACCCAGGACATCGTTGCTGTGAGTTGGACGTGATAATTGGGGCAGCGTAGACTAATGGTTACAGAAGCGGCTTTGGGACCAAAAGGTCGCTGGTTGCAGCAGGAAAAAATGTGTGGTGGTGGGGGAGTGAGTTGCACCTTCCCTTCCTCCACATTCATGGCCGAAGTGGCCTTGAGCAAGACACCTAACCCCCAACTGCTCACCAGGCGCCCCAATGTGTGTTCACGTATGTGTGCGCGCCCACTTTGGAGGGGTTAAATGTAGAGGTCATCATTTCCCTTGTGGGATTAATACAGTATCGCAAAACTATTCACTATATACTACTCACTATGCTACTGTGCCGTCCTGGAAAAACACTAAAAGTCAGATAACAAAAATGTTTTTTGCTCAAGGACCAACACTGGCATACTGGTGGTACTGGGGCTGGGACGCCGTTTCTGTGTGGAGTTTGAACGTTCTCCCTATGCTTGCGTGGGTTTCCTTTCACAGTTTAAATTCCAAATTGCCCCATGTGTGAGTGAATGTGAATGATTTTGTGTATTCTGGCAGTGCGATGGTCTGGTGAACTGTTCAAGGTGTACCTCGCCATCATCCAGAGTTCCCTGCAACCCTAAAACCAGAGGCATTAACTGAATTATTTATTTGACAAATTTCTCATACAAAAGATTCAGAGTCAGAATCACAATCTGAATCAGAATCAATTATTCATTCATTCATTCATTTTCCGAACCGCTTATTCCTAACAGGGTCGCGGGGAGGCTGGTGCCCATCTCAGCTGACTCTGGGCGAGGGCGGGGTACACCCTGGACAGCTCGCCAGGCCATCAAAGTGAAAGATTATTATTATTATTATTATTATTATTATTATTATTATTATTATTATTATTACTTGTAGCCATATAAGTTGTTTATGAAGTTGCTGTATCTGGTGTGGAAATTAGAGAACTTGCATCCAGGCGCTCCTGTGCAGGTATGTACTTAAAGGCGTGGCTTAAAGGAATCACTGAGGAAAAGAGTTGTAGTTTAATGTCTTACAACAGCTACATTTATCTGTTGAAATGGCTGATTGTGATTTTAATCGGTCTGGGTGCTTCAACGATTTCGCTTTTACTGTTGGTTCCTCTTATTGTTTCATTTTTGTCGTCTCAAATAGTTAAAATGTTTCCATATTTTTCCGCACCATCACCGATAGCTTGCACAATAGCTTCTCAGTCTTAAGTGTTGAGTGTTTTTATTCCTGTAAGCTGTTAATGTATTTTGTGCCGTGAACGGAGTTTCAAATGAGGCGCTCATTCCAAGCTGAAAGGCGAAATCCAAAGTGGCGAGTATACAAATTGGTCTGTACAAGTTCCTCATGAACAAATGTACACACACTCCGCATGACAGAGCTACATGTAAAGCCATCACTCAACCAATAGACACTTGATTGACACAGAACACACTCAATTCACAAGCGGGGCCCCCTCGCCTAATGGGTGCCTCGGTGGGTGTGTGTGTGTGGGTGTGTGTGTGCTTGGGAGAAAAGCTGAAACCCGAGGACGGCCAAATCCAGGTTGGAATGGCTGCTGGCGGTGACCTGCACTAGAGGGGGTCACGGAGAAACAAAGAGCGTTCAGGTAGTAGCTGAGACTGTCTCCCTACCTGATAAGACAGGGCCAAGAGGCTAATGTAGAAGAGTGCGCATTGTTAGCACGGCAGACAGAGATGAATTGCATGTTGGAGATATATTTTTTTTGTTCCGGACACTGAAAACACAGTGAAGAGGCCTGAGTGATGGAAGAGTAAACACTCGAAAGCCAACCAACATTCCAGAGATTTCTTTCGAAAACACCAGTTTTTTTTTTGACAGCTCTGGCTAATTCACGTTGCATTTACAGCACCCCATAACTCAGCCTCCTTGAGCCACCGAGTTTACCAAGTGTGTTACGGTTTGTATCAGGAGCCTATTATTTCACAGCATTGTGGCCGGGACCCAGTAGTTCTGACCTAGTGGACTCAGTAAGACTGCAATAACCACATGAATACGAGGGGATTTCCTCTCCGAAGTGCAGCGTAATCTTAGACCTGAAGCAGTCTGGCTTACAGACAAGAGAACTTTCCTTCCCTTAGAATCAAAGATTTGTCAGTTTGTTGGCGTTTAAGGGGCTGAATATAACAGTTAATATCTTACACATCTAATATAAAAGAACGAAGGATCTTATGAATGCAGTGGTTTAAAATAATTTAGTTGATTATGCTAAGAGTTGGACTGTAGTGTAGTGGTTAGCACATCCACCTCACAGCAAGAAGAATTCTGGGTTCGAGTCCCGGGCTCAGAGAGGATGTTTCGGCCTGGAGATTGCATGTGCGTGCATGGGTTTTTTCTCTGGGTACTCTGGTTTTGTCCTACAGTACCAAGGCTGGCCCTTTAATGGCCTGGTGAGCTGTAGGACCCCAGTAGGATTAAGCGGTTCAGACACACACACACACACACACACACACACACACACACACACATACAGATCACGGATCATGTTAGTGATTCCATCATTTAATTAGTGTTTTGTTTTCTGAGCCAACATCAACTCATGATTGCAGATTCATATGAAGTAATGATGACCCAGTGCAGCAGAAAGTCCTCAGCTTATGGGAAAATGCTGTGGGGTCCAATCAGTCATGTCTTTTTAGTTTAGTTTTATTATTATTATTATTATTATTATTATTATTATTATTATTAATAATATTATTATTATTAATATATATATATATATATATATATATATACATATATATATAAACATATTTTAAAAATTAAAA
>JBCNYG010000001.1:52621668-52635823 GCA_039654305.1 Porochilus rendahli | reverse complement strand
TCTATCTATCTATCTATCTATCTATCTATCTATCTATCTATCTATCTATCTATCTATCTATCTATCTATCTATCTCTTCATTCATCATTTTAAGCAACCATCCTCCATCAGTTCATCCAGAAATCCCTTAATACATCCATTGAACCAACCATCCATCCATTTATGCATTCATTCGTTCAGCAATCCATCGATCCAGATGTAAGAAAACTAAAAAATACATTGATTCCGCTCGTTTTATGGTAACCCAAATTATGGGTATTGATAAACTAATGAAACATACTAATTAATGCTATATTCCGCTTCTTCTAAATTGTAAATCTCTTAAAATCGACATATGGTACCTTTAAATAGGCCTGGTTAAAGCAAGTCAAAATGCTTTACAAAAAACAAAAATAAATTACTGTGTTATATTATTTGGATCAACTGACAACCGATTATTGAGATGAACTGACAACGTTGAAAATTTGTTTCTGTTTCTACTTAACCTCGGTTTGATATAAAGACTGATAAGACTGGGGAAGGAGTTTGGGATCCTGATATCAGATTCTTACACAATGCCTTACACAAGTGCTTATGTGTGGATTTTTGCTTTAGTAGTGGAACCAGTCTTGGGGTGCATTTTATCCAGCACCTGTCGAGACTCGTATCTCAAACTGAGCTCTGGAGTCGAGCGCACACAGCTGTGAGGCCAGCCTGATAGGTCCGCATCAACCACACAGCAGAGATAACGACACGCCAGAGTTCCCAGAGTGCAATTTGTGAGTCACTGTAGAATCCAGAACACATCAGTGACCTAATGCTTCATGATTCTTTGACTACTTTGTCTGAGTTATGGCTGCACGGACGTATCATATTCTGACCTTGACGCGGCTGGAAGCATTTCCTTTCAGACATCATTCAAATCAGTGCAGCGAATCAGAGGGCCTGTTGTGACTATAAACAACAAACGGACAGCATCGACAACTTTGGATGATTTGGAAAAAGTTTTTTTAATGAAAACACATACACACTTTAACATCTGTATGGTTGTGATACAGCTGTATTTCAGAAAGCTTCGAAAACCTAGCTGCTTTTGTAAACATATGGGGTTAAAAGCCAAATCGGGGCAGGCCAGCATTTTTTTCTCATGTTATGAATGGAAAAAATGTGTGGCCCTCAGCACCTCTCCCCTCTGTGCTCCGGCCTCTTGAGATAGGGACGTAAATGGGCCAGATTGGTCTGCAGAGCTACGGGTGGATGAAAGACCAGTTTAAAAAAAAGAGTGGTCTAAATAAGCAGAGGGAACAGGAGCAACACTTTCCCACAGTGGCAGTGGGACTGATGTGACTGCTCCCCATGCATGTTGACTACACACTCCACCAACTGAGGGACTGCTACAGCTCTGGAGCCTGAGGCTATGGATGCAGTGTGTGCATGTGTGTGTGTGTGTGAGTGCGTACGTGTGCATCTATATTCATACCTATTTAAAAAACAATCATATTAGCAAGTTCGCTTCACAGCTAGAAGGTCATGTGTTCAACCAAGGTATCATCATCTTCAGAGAAAATCAGGATTGGACAAAATTATCTGCAAACCTTTTTTATTGATGTTTAATGAAATTTCATGAAATCTGCAAAAGACCCCTCCCAATATTTAGTATTATTTCCCATGTTTTGCATGTTTCTATGTAACGCCCGAGCTCCTGCCACATGACTGAATGGAATCACTAATAAAATAAGAACTTTCTTGGAAAGTCTTACAGAGATAAACAGGGCAGTGGGTTTATTGCAAAGTTTCAACCCATCACAGCCACCTGTCACTGACCAATGTGCATGCAAATGGACTTGGCTCGAAGCTGGTGTCCTCGCTGCCATCCGAAAATCTCCTGAAATCCCTCCATCGCTTTATTTTCCATGAACTGTCCTACTGAACTTCTTCAGTCTTTCTGTCTAAATTTCACAGCTATCACATGTCCACTAGAGATTGTGAATTTGTCTTTGCCGTGCGTTTGGCCCTTTTAAGTGGTTGCTGTCGCAGCCAAAGGTCCTGACCCCACTCGGTGCGGCGCAGTCGAGCATCCCGCGTCTTTGAAGAGGATTTACTGCGAATTAACACGCAGATTTGATAGTGCACTGATCAGACACGATCTTTTGGAACAGAGTTTTGGAGGAGCAGGATTGTACCATGTGGATGGAAGCTTGCATTTCATATGCAGTGTCTCCTGTGGGATCTGGTACAACATCTGGGCATTTTATGAACGTCTTTCTAACTTTTATACAACGACTGAATTTTGCTCACTTCCAGCTTTTTCCTCCACCTGTTGTAGCTCTTAATCCCATCAGTTTCCTGCTCTTTTATATTTTCACACCGAGGACACACAGAGACTTGTTGAGGCCGATAATGAGCGTTCCAGAGTGCAGAGCTGTGCTTTTCCTCCTTTGCTTGCTATCCGTGTTTGGTAAAATAATGTATAACAATGGTCTGGTATGCCTTATCTAATTAGTTTTGGGCAGCAGCTGCTGTGCCGCCTCAAACCGATGGAGTTCCTATATCCAGCTGGCCAAAGTTCTGGGAAGCTAAGAAAGAGTGAGTCATAACACACTCATGTACTAGCACAAACCGTTCTGAACAGGAAAACACACTTTCAACACGTTGGTAAAAAGGCCAACGTGACTATTAGTCGAACATTCAGTAAATATGTAGCAGGTTCTATAGAAGCCAGTAAAGACGCAGCAGGTTCCATAAAACCCGCCAACAACATCAACATTTCACAAATAGTCTAAAAAACATCTGCTAATAATAATTTCTCACTCACTCATCCTTTTGCTGAGCCACTTAATCCTACTAAGGTCACCAAGAGTCTGGAGCCTGTCTCAGCCGACACGGGACGAAGGCGAGGTACACCCTGAACAGCTAGACAGACCATCACAGGGCCAGACACACGACTTTTCACTCTCACATACCTCAGGGCAATTTGGAACAACCAATTAGCCTAATGTGCATGTCTTTGTTCCGTGGGAGGAAACCAGCATGCCAGGAGGAAACCTAAGCAAAGGGAGAGTATGCAAAAAAAAAAAAGGAAATGCTGAGGCTTGGGACTCGAACCAAGTGTTAACCATTATGTCACCGTGCCAACCCTAATGATCATTTGTTTCATCAAAATATCAGAACACGACACAATTAAAAACATCACAGCTCCAAAGTGCCACATTCACGCCTACATTCTTCTTTTCATCTGGAGACTGTTCAAATGGCTAGAAAGGATGGTGTTACTCTCACCCCTCTTTCAATCACAGTAAGCTAACCAACAGTGCACATCTGAGAACTCAGTTATGTGGAAGACGGTAGATAGCAAGGTTCTCTGTGCTGTGCTGCCCTGCGATGTAGCTTTACATGTCTCGAAGGAAGCACATGTTAAACATACAGAGCTGGTAGCTGTTGTAGGATAGGGGAGATTCAGCTAGTGGGTGGAAATTTGCAACACGGAGAGAAATATCACTGTATTTGGAAACGCCTTCCAAATAGGATTATAAATATGAGCATTCATTATTGTCATTATTTTCCAACAAGATAACATGTATCAGTATATACTACACTGGGACAGCATGATGCGATTGGTCGCTATTTTGGGATAATAAGCAATTTTTGAATGAGGTGAAGTATGGTATAGAGAATTCTTCAGTCAAGGGGTTGTTATCAGATGCCACCCACAGAGACTCAAATCTAAATATATATTCATATACATCATTTGCAAGATGAACAAATATACAAAGCTGAAGAAAGCCAAAGAAATCTATGTAATATGGCCTCATTTTATTCAAGTTAAAAAAAAAACAACAACACAGACACACACAATTCGGTTTTAAACATTGTTTAAGCACACTGTTTTTGAAACTGGATTACCCAGTGACACCCTAGTATTATTACAGTTTATTATTACTGTGAGGCAGATGTGCTAATTGTGCCCCCTCAATGAATATCTTCAGTGAAAATCACATACATCAAGTGTCAGAATTTCCTTTCATTCCCGCTGAGCTAAAATAATTGCTAGCAAAATGACCAAAACACTGGTGGCTACTAGCAACGTAATTTTGCTATTTTACTTTTCTTCCGTAATTTTTAGTATTTTAAGCTTAAGTTATTGTACACTAGGCTGTGATCCTGTTCCAGCATGTGGTTCCTGATTTCCCACATTACAGACGCATAGCGTGGGCTGCCTCTTCCATTTCCTGGAGATTATCTCAACACGCTTGCTTCTCTTCACCACTGGATTGAATCAATCTAACATAAATAAAGTCTCATGACTTTCTACTAATCCGTGCTCCTCTGTAAAGCTCCAGTCATTCTAAGTAAGAAATATACAGCTGGAATGCTTTTTCTGCACCATACTCTTCCTTTGTGCCTTCCCACAGACGCCCCCTCACCCCCAGCACGATTACTTTGACTTCCCACATTTAAGAATGACTAAAAAAAGCATCCTTAAATTGCAACCAGAAGTTCCTCAACCCCCATTTTTCTCACTTATGAACCTAATCACCCTAAAAAGTGGGAATCGGGACAGATTCAGACCTCTACGTCTCCCTTTTGCACTCAAAAAATCCCCATTGACTTTAGATTTCACATATTGTTACGTCTAATAACAGGAGAGCAGCAACGGGAAATCCGAGCACTACGGTATAAGAGGCAAGATGATATTTTAAAAAATGAGAAAAACAAAGAAGGAAAATGAAGAGCCCCGACTGGGTTAACGGGGTCTGTCTGAGGGGTCAGAGTCATTCTCCCACAGGATTGCGTTAAGGGATTAGTGAAATCACTTCCTCTGGAAGCTCTGATTGGTGAGAACGCCACCGGCCTTGTGTTACGGCACAGCAAGCTGCAACTGAAGTCAAAGTTCCCAAACTCTGAAGTCTGTTGGTGGTCTGTGCCATGTCCGTGAGAAGACTTGTTCTGATTAAAAACATGTGTTCTCATGCAAAAACATTTTTATCGATCTGTAAGGAGAATAATTGAGTTCAGGGATTTGAGACTAACCTCACCAAATAGTCATTGTATAGTACTCCCTCACCAAAACTTCATCATCTCAAATAGTATCTATACACCCTGGAAGAAATATCAAACAATTTATTACTACAAACTGCTGCACTATTCAATTTGTTTTCCATTTATGTTTATTTGTTAGGGCTTCACGGTGACACAGTGGTTAGCATGATCGCCTTACAGCAAAAAGGTCCTGGGTTCGAGTCCCAGGCTTGGACATTTCTGTGTGGAGTTTTCATGTTCTCCTGTGCTTGTGTGGGCTTTCTCAGGGCACTCTGGTTTGCCCCTAGGTATAGATGTGAGCATGAATAGTTGTATGAATTGCTCTGCAGTGGTCGGGTGAGCTATTCACGGTACCTGTACCCTGTCTTCACCACGTGTTGGCTGAGAAAGGCTCTAGCCTCCCCATGACCCTAACAGGATTAAACGGTTTAACAAATTAGATGAATAAATGAAAAAAGTATAAAAATTTATGTATGCCAGGTAACTATTGGCTGTGCTATTTGTTTTGGGGAAATTAACAGTAACTTCTTTTTAACAGTAACTTCACAGATGGCTTCATCACACCACTTAGTCATTGTTTGTTTTTCTTGAACAGCACACCCTGTTATGTTTTTTCTCCATTTCCAAATGAATCTCGGTATAGACTCCATACTGTCGGGATTGAAAGAAGATTAAAGCACAGCAAGTCACATGTTTTTTCCCTCTTGGCTGTGTATAGAGAATCGCTCGAGTGAGACTGACTGACGTGTAATCACCGAATGCCGTCATGCACCAACACGAGTCATGTTATGATCCCAAAGTTGTACAAATGACACACAGAATGTGTCCCATCATGCCTGCTGTTTTTTTTTTTCTTTTTGCCTCCTTCACATGCAGCGTCTTCGTTCTTGTCTCGCTGTGGAATTTGAGCTCTGTGAGACACACTGAGTGGCCAATCCCTCACCCTCACAGCCCGCCAACCCAGGGGAAAGTGCAGTCACCCACCATCTGCTATCTTTCTCCATAGAGGCTCTTAAGAGCGATAGGGGAAAGACTGAAGTAACAACTGTTATCTTTTGGAGAAGTATGCTACAGAACCCACATCAGAGTGTGTCCCGGGACGCAGGCTGCACGTCTTGGACACTTCTTTTGGTGTGTTGTTATTGTTCATCCAAGGCCAAAGACCTTCAGATTTATGGGATAGTTATCAACAATGAGAGGAATTCCAAACAGCCAAAAAAGAGAGGATCACGATTCTCTATGTCAGTTACACTTGGATGACAAATACAGTAACAATAACATTCCCCCCCCCCCTTTTTTTTGGCCCATAGTGACTTATTCATTTTTTCAGCCAGAGTAGCACATTCATTGTAATAACACACACTACATCATGCTGATATATGGCTCCACTTGAAAAACCCAGCCATGTTTACTATAAACAAAAGGAGTGGATGTGGGATATTAGTCCTGTGGATTGTAATCCAGATTACTTTGATGTAGAACTAAAAAGATGCTTTTTATTTAACGCGGTATTAAATGCACCGGAGTGTGAACACTGTTTCTTTTTTACTTCTTAATGTGGTTGTTTGGGTTTGCAACTCTTTGTCCGTGTCACCATTTTGGACTGAGATAAAGAGAAGACTGTTTTAATATATGAAATGTACCATGTGTACTTTGGCATAACAGTAGACATCCAGCCAAGGGGAAATGTACTGCAAACTGACCATCAGGGAAATAAAACTACAGGATGATGTGCTTGAAATAAGAGTCAGCTTAGTTGCTTTCTTATAAAGCAGAGAAACATAATCTACAGATGAGGCAAGAAGGGAAATTAATTATATGGTTTGACAAATAGTATTAAAACGTGCTTATATCAGTTGCAGGCACAATTACAGTAACGTAGTTTCTCTAAATATGGGCACATTGTTGATACACGGGTGCCAATAATTCTAGACCTGACTGCACTGACTGGCTTTAAAATAAATATAGATGTTTCTTACTTTCAAGCACAATTTTTGCGTAAATGAAATATATTAAATACGAGTGAAACATATTTATTCAATCACCAAAACTAAGAAAAATATGTATTATTGTATACCCACTGGATTAGAACAATCGTACATCCTGATTGGCTACCGCTGGTGTTCCACAAGTGCAGAAAAATACAAATGGTGGAGTGAGTTGCCGAACATACTCCAAAAAAATACCAGTAAAGCGACAAACCTTGGATCGAAAGAATTTGATGGTGGGAGGCACAGTGGTGTAGGGGTTAATGGTAATTTTTCACCAAAGAAACTGTTGCTGGCGGTTTCTCTCAGGTTTCTGCTTTGTTTGGCTTTATTTATCCAATGATGTCCATGAATTTCCTAGCCTGTTAAGCTGAAATTATCTTGTATAATTTGAAGTCTGAATAAAATGATTACAATGCTTTATTTCTCACTGTGATAGCCATTGGAGTGTGTAGCCATGTATGAAGAGATTAAGTACAATAACTGTTTTATTCATTCTTTTGACAAACCATTTTATCGTACAAGGTTTGCGTAAGTTATTTCCTCGAGCCTCTTAATCAGGCACCAGCACATGTCCCACTGATAGCTCCACGTTTAAAACCTGCTAACTTGTGCTATTAATTGTAGCAGAAGAAGCAAATTAGCCTAAGGACGTTTTTGTCTTTGGACTGTTGGAGGAAACCAGAATACCTGGAACAAACCCACACAAGCACAGGTAGCATACAAACTCCTCACAGAAACGTCTTTTCGAGCTGAGGACTTAAGCCTTGCTGTGAGGCGGACATGCTAACCACTACGCCACTGTGAAGTCCACTGTTTCATTTTCTAAATATTTTATAACAATACTGCACTGCTGTACAACTTTAAAATAAGTTCTCTAATTAAAGCATTAAAGTTCTTCAAATCTCGGAGGAGACATATTTCAGGTGGAACATCCAAAACAATCTGAGCATGAAGCTGTTTCTTCTGAGTCTGATTTCCCTGCTAATTCACAAATGCTCTCCCTGGTGCTAGTTTTTGGACCATGGGTTTGGAAGGAACCCTCAATAGTTGCTTAAATTTTCAAATCATCTCTTAGAACCTTCTTGCAGTTTTCAGATGGTAATCCCGTCTCATTTGCCGGATTAGTTTCCTGTCATGTTACGTGCTTTGGAATGCTTTTCTGCTCACCACGATTGCAACGAGTGGTTATTTAAGTTCATGTCAGCTCAAAGCAATCTGTTCATCTCTCTCTGTCATCAGCGAGGTGTTGAGAACTGCTGCCTGCAGAACTGCTACTCACTGGATGCTACCCATTCTGTGTAAACTCTAGAGACTGATGTGTGTGAAAATCCCAGGGGATCAGCGCTATCTGAAATACTTAAACCAACCCATCTGGCTCCAACATCCAAGCCACAGTTGATGTCACTGAGATCACATATTTCTCCATTCTGATGTCTGGTGTGAACATTAGCTGAAGCTCTTGATCTCAGCATTTTGCTGCTGTCATATAATTGCTGGATTGAATAGCTGTACGAATGAGCAAAGGTATAAACCTTACAGATTCAAATAAACCCTTTTTTAAAAGATGACAGTGCCAGATCTTAGCCGTGTATTGCTCGTCCTGCTTTCTGTCCTGTTGTTGCTTCAGAATTGACTCATTTTGTTCTTGATAATACAGGAAATAAAATACGGCATGCTGGCTCACTGGAAGATACAGTTTTTCGATGATATGATGTTTATCACCAAAAAAGATAGCAGTCCTCAGAGACCTGCTGTCTGACATGTTTCCTCTCTCAAGTGTGGACTGGTGTTTCTAAGAACCTGTTTGACGGTTTTCTTTTCTAACATACTACGTTCCTCTGAAAATGACACATCGATTACAGATAGATCTACTTATAGATGTGTATACTTCATTTAGAATTTGGCTCTTGCCAATCAGATATAAGTGTCTTGTGGCCTTATTGCAAAATGTCTAAATTCTCTCTCTCTCTCTCTCTCTCTCTCTCTCTCTCTTTCTCCAGAATCTAACCCTTCTCTCCAGCCTCCATTCCCTTTTTTTCCGTGACTGGAGCCATAGATTGTTGGACGGCCAGCGAGCAGGGACATGCCATTCCTGTCGATTGCATGGCACGCCGATCTCAGAACACCTTAGAGGGCATGCTTATGGGTGCATGTTTTTTTTATCTTCACCTCCTTGTCTCTATCTTGTTCTATTTTCCATATGATGGATGCCGTGATTTCCCTTGCCACAGTCACGTCCTCTCCGTTGGCCGTCTGGCCAAGAACAACTCCACGCGTCTCTCTCAGGGGTTTCATTAGGCAGAAAAACGCTGCGGATAAACAAATGAACTAACCTCGAAAATTGTTAGTCCGTGCGTGGGAGAGTTCAGCGCTCCTAGAATAGCTTTTGGTGAAAGCTTGAGAAACTTGAACTTAAAAGTAGATCTGCATTATTTCACCATACAAGGCGCTCCAAGATCACCCCTCCCCTCCATCATCTACCCCCCGCCCACACCACGCCCTGGGCAGAACCAAGAGGCTTGTTAAGTCTCAAGTGCACCAGTAATGCCTAATGCTACATATAGACATATATAGCTGCTTGCAAAAGTTTTTTTTTATCCCCCATGGTTTCTGGGAAATTCAGGAAAAAATTGCAACATTAGTCATTATTACCGAAACCAAGTAGTTCTCAACAACAGTTTCCACTTGACACAGTTTATAGATGATGCATAAGGTCATTTTTTAACTAATTTACTCACTTAATCATTTGCCGAAACGCTGAATCCTACTACGGTTGTGGGGAGGCTGGAGCCTATCTCACCCAACATTTAGCGGAGGCGGTGTACACCCTCAATGGCTCGCCAGACCATTGCCAACACAAACACAACCATTCACACTCACATTCACACCAAGGGGCAATTTCGAACAGCCAGTTAGCCTAATGTGCAAGTTGGACTGTTGGAGGAACCTGGAGTACCCGGAGGAAACCAACGCAAGCATGGGGAGAACATGCAAACCTCACACAGAAATTCCTCGCCAAGCTAGGACTCAAACTCAGGACCCTTTGCTGTGAGGCAAACATGCCAGATACTGGCATTTTTGTGGTTTTTATGATGTATTTTAAAGCGTGAGTATAATGATGCAGCCTGCTCCAAGCGACTAGGGCAAACTATGTCTATTGTTTTGACTCAAGCAGTATCCACTAGCGGTAATTAACAATTATGCACCAAAGACAAAGTGGATTACTGAATAGCTTGAGGTGCACACTTGTTTTAGTATATACTACATTTATATGGCTTATTTTTAAAAATCAAGATGGACACAGGTGAGCCTCAGGGCATGCACAGACTCTCTTTAAGAATTGATGAATATACTACACAAAAACAATACAAAGCCAAATAAACTGCTTTTACCACTTTCTACAGCTTATACCAGTAACACGGAGGCTGTTCAGGTGAGCTCTGCGCTTCGAGCTAACACTGTTTTGGTCTGTTCAAAAACTCTTACAAACATAAAATAAAAGAAAACCCTATTCATTTTTTTGGATTCAAGAATCAGCTACTTATGTTTATAATCCTAAGATAGAGGAGCAATCAGATCGCAACATTTTCACCTAGTATATACTAATGTTTTAAAATCCTCAGGTGGAAGACCAGTCAGATTGTGCAATTCCTGTGTATTACATACTAATGGTTTTTAATCCTTAAATAGTGGGCCAATCAGATCACTCCATTTCTGTGTAGTATATACTAATGTTAATTACAAGATGGCCTCAAAATAAGCACTGATGTTTACAGTCAATTAAAGGAATGACTAAAGACTAAAAATCTTTTTTTCTGTCCCTGAAAACAAGATGTAAATGAGTGCCATGCCTGTTGTTGCCAGGTGTGCAGATCTGTTTGATGTGTGGGTTTGTGTTTCATTAAAAAAAAAAAAAAAAAGCTTTATAGGTGTGGCTGAAGTATTAACAACACAGCTTTTAGTCCGTTATTTATTATTTATTTCAACTATTAACAAAAGGTAATTAATGTAGGACTTATTTACAGATGTTTTTCCTTTGTTGATTTTATTAATACCGAAGATGATGCTAACGTTTAATCATTTGAATTGGGTAAAAGGAGCAGTGTTTGGGAAATCTTTTTACTGGAAGAGTGTTTTTTTTTAGTTCACTGTTATCACAGACAATGTCCTCTAACAGGTTTAGACGGGCAGATCATAAATCGGTGAGATTTCAAACCCGTTTGAGCTGTTTACTTTCTTAATAAAGCTTGACCTGTATATTAATCTTCCTCTAACATCTTAGGAAACTCACAAAACCTGATCCAGCCTCCTCCAGCTTTTTCTACCTGACCTGATCACACCCTTCATTACTACAGGGTGAACCTATAAAGCAAACAAATCCTCATGTTGCAATATGTTTGATTATTCTGCTTGGCAGTGCTTTAAGTACTGGATATTCATACAAAGTTAATAAGCAGTGCATAAAGCTTTCATAGAGGAGAGACCAATGAGAGACAAAACACAAACTATATAATGAAGTGCCAAAGTATTGGTTTTTGTAGTCAGTGATTTTGTCATTTATTGATGTGTAAAGTGTTCAAGATTTTAAATACCCAGTTTGGTCCTTTATAACTTTAAATTCTGCCACAGTTGATGCTTAAGTACTTATTAACTTGATTGGTAACTTGATTAACAGTAACTAATCAAGTGAACAGAGTAGTTCAATTACAACTAATTACTAAATGAAGTATTATGTTTTCTAAAGGCTACTTAACAATTATGTTTCAAAAGTGATGCGGATGCCGCTGAGACAGAACATCGGGGAGATTAGTCATCAGTGACATCTACCGAGCCTAAGGCGCAAAAGTGTGTAGCATATACTACAATCAAGATGTATACTGTAATGTAATATTTTTTTGTATACAGTAAATAGTATAGTATATTTTATGTATATAGACATGGTGGCATAGTGGTTAGCACACAGCAAGAAGGGTCTGGGTTTCCATCCACAGTCTTAAGACATGTACATTAGGTCAATTCATTCATTCATTCATTCATTCATTCATTTTCTGAAGCGCTTATTCCTAATTAGGGTCGCGGGGAGGCTGGCGCCCATCTCTGGGCGAGGGCAGAGTACACCCTGGACAGCTCGCCAGGCCATCACAAATTAGGCCAATTGGTTGTTCCAAATTGCCCCTCAGGTGTGAGTATAAGTGTGAATGGTTGTGTGTGTGTTGGCCCTACAGTGGACTGGCAAGCTTGCCTTTGTCAAGAGTCGGCTGAAATAGGCTCCAGCGCCCCAATCCTAGTTGGATAACGAATTTTGGTGAATGAATGAATATTAAGTATATACAAAAAGCAAACAAAAAAAATGTATAGCCTCCCTACGACCCTAATTAGGATTAAGCGGTTCAGAAAATGAATGAATGAATGAATTTTGTTTACAGAACTAAATGCTGTGCAGCTAGTGGTATGTTTTTAAACCCATTCAGAGTTTTAATCTATACTTCACAGAACCACACAGCAGTGCTGTAGTACAGGAACGTCACATGCTTTGTATACTTTTTGAAAGACTTAAGCTTATCTGTCTTTTTTTGTTGTTGTTGCAAGATCCAAGTAAGTACTTTTCAGTTAGTGCTTTATTTCGTACTGTGAATGAAAACCACAAGACATACATCAGCATTCATGAGGAAAGTACGTTCTCTGTTTCTCTGTTGGCTCGTTTTCCACCTCAGTGTGAGATCTCTGAATCATTCCCCGTGATACATTCAGGACAGGGCCTTGCGTCATGGACTCCAGCGACCGTTAGAGAGTCGACTTAATTGCTCTGTTTGCTTGCAGCTGCCAAGTCAGAGCCTTGTTGGTGTCTAAAAGACTGCAGAAGAGAGCCAAGCAAGGAGCTTGTTTGACTGCCGCGCGTACTCGCCAGTTTAACTAATCCCATGTTCCTGGCCTGCAGGACAGTTGGAGGAAGAGAGGTGCTGGCACACAGGAAAAAACTGTCAGTCTGCTGAACTATAGGAGATCTGAGTTTAATGTGTGAGAGAGGACCAGGCTGGACCAGAGGGGGTACGGGCTTTTAAAGCAGTGTGTCAGGTCACTCTTTATGTAGGCTTGGACCTAATGTGATTGTGCCTGAGGGTGAAAAGTAGAGCTTTCAAGGTCGGGAGAATTCAAGGAAAAATGTGTAAAGGTTTAGTTACGTCAATTCTGTGCTAACAAAGCAATTAATATGACTGAATGGCAGTGACAACTACATACAGAAAATAGGTACCCAATGAGGGGTTAACGCGTGAAGGTCCTGGGTTTGAGTCCTGGATTTGGCGAGGGGTTTTTGTGTGGAGTTTTCATGTTCTTTTGGTGCTTGAGTGGGTTTGCTCCTGGTAATCCGGTTTTCTCCCATAGAACAAAAACATGCAAATTAAACCTATTGTCTGTTCCAAATAACCCCCAGGTGTGCATGTGAGTGGGAATGGATGTGTGTGTGTGTGTGTGTTGGCCCTGTGATGGACCTGTGATGGACAAAATAATAAAAAACATTTTTTCAGAGATTGAAATCAGAGGTTGACTTAATTTGATGTTTTTGTTTTGGTTGAGTGCTGGCAGCGTGAACAAAAAGTTATTGACCTCTCCTCACAGGGACATTCTGGACCACTCAACAGCCAATTGAATCACACGCAGAGCCGTTGCTACATAATACACTTATAATTCCCACAAATAGTTGCAAAAGTGGAGACACTCAGGATACATTAACCCAGCAAACCCAATGGAGAAAGCATGAATTGGTGAAAGCATATAATCTGAGATGCTGTTTAAAGGGCAATGCAGACGGCAAATTCTTACACAATAACAATTAGCTTACAGCTACTGCATAAATAAGATAATTTAAAATAGTCGGGTTTAGTTTTATAGTTCATTCATTTGTTTGTTTTGCGAACCGCTTCATCCTTCTCAGATATCAGGAGGCTGGAACCTCTATCAGCCGGTGAAGGTGTGGCACACCCTGAACAGCTCACCAGACCATTGCAGGGCCAAAACACACACACACCCACGCACACACACACACACCCACACACACCCAGCACGCGCACACACACACACACACACACACACACACACACACACACACACACACACACACACACACACCCACAGAGACCCTGTCG
>JBCNYG010000001.1:52476490-52490086 GCA_039654305.1 Porochilus rendahli | reverse complement strand
ATATATGTATGTTTATATCTGTGGCAGGCTGTGAATTTGGTACCTGGGCCTTCAGTGGGGTCTTAACAGACTTAATCCACCACTTAATACCACCGCTATCACATCGCAATTACAGAGACCATCAGTAATACAAAAATATAACATCAGTAATACACAATATAACAAAACATTAGTAATACTCTATATAATAAGGCCTGGCATTACAGAGAGAGAGTCATTTCGGGTATTGAGGGTGATTACCATTATTCCTAAAGCAAGAAACCCAGTTAACCCATTATCCCCGAATGCATCGTTGCTAATACGCCTGAGTTACATTTCTGCTAATAACTCCGAGCATTAGGTAACTTCCACCGGCGATCACCGATGGAGGCTGTCGGTAAATTTTGCACCCTGCCAAATGTAAAAAGCGTAAATGCAACAACTCGGTGATAAAGGGTTCAGACAATTCCTATCCTCTATACTACAACAACTATTTCATCTGGAGCAGTTCAAAATCAATATTTATCTAATAACATGACAAAAACATTGTTTAATATTTAAATAAAATGCATTATATTCACTAGAGATGCTCATTATTTATAGACAAAATCCATCCTTCTTTTTTTTTCTCTGACCAACCAATCAGAGAATGTAAAAATGATGACGTTATTGTGAGCCAGCAAGCTGACCCTGTGAGATGAATTTGAAATCTGATTGGTTAAAGAAATGGCCCCATTGCTAATATAGTTTAAGTGACATCGGTTAGCACTGCTGATTCTGAAGGCCCTGGGCAGATTGCACTGACATGGCAGCACATAGAGGCTGAAATCTGATTGGACAAAAAAATCTAACATCCACACCCACGTAGTGGAAGCAGTGAAGCCAAGAGACATGCTATGAAATGAAAAGAAAAGACAATCCAGCACCCTACCACCAGGCCACCGGTTATGAACGACAGCAGATGTGTTTGACAGGAAACGTGAAACAAAACTAAAATGAATGAATTAAAACCAAAACTGGACACACATTGCAGTATAAGTGTTTGCTGCCAGTTGGTGCAAAATGCATTCTGGGATACTAGGTGGTCCTATGTCCACAGAAGACCCACTATTTGATGCATCGCCGGTAAAATGGGAGGAGCCAGAACACGTCTGGGTATTTGGACTGTATTTGGCTAGGTCCGAACTTTGAATTGGAACAATACATGAGCTGTGACTGATAATGATTCACAATCTTGCAGGATCTGAAAGCACAGGCAAGAACACAAATTTAGAGATGGCAGTGTGTAAGCTAATTGTTTTCGGCATTTCTGCTGAATATTTTGGCAAAAGATTTCTGGCAATTTTTTTTTTTTTTTTTTAGGGTTTTAATTGAAAAGTTAGTGTTGTGTCTTTAGAGGAAACAATTATGAAAAGGTGACAAAGGTATGATGAACAAATCCAAGATTCCGGAGCGAATAGGTGTGAATGACACATAAAAAGTCTCATATTAAATGAAGTCTCTTAATGAGATCCAGTATCTTAATGAGATCTAGAAGCAATATAAATGAGCAAGTTCAGTCAGTATGAAATAAATTAGCATATTGTTAAAAGACCTAATGTTTATCAAGTCGTATTTATATTATAAACCCTTCTCAAAGGTTATCAAACATTACTTTTGGTGCTCAGATGGTTTGAGCCTGTTAATTAGTAAATATTAAACAGAAGTATCTGTCTGAATGTCCAGTGGACCGTTCCTGGAAACAAAACATACTCATAGGCAGTTCTGATGGACATTTAAGCATTTTATAAACGCTACCATGTTCCCGTGGTGTGTGTTTAAATACCAGGGTGATGGTATAAGGAAAATGTAAGATGTGCATAACTCTGTGACGAGTCTCTTGGGGAAAGGTAAAAAAACCTAGAGAGAGAGAGCGACTGAGAGAGAGAGAGAGAGAGAGAAGCAGTGATGGTGAAAATGAAGGCAGTGTGACAGCTGTTAATCAGATTACCATGAGCCTGCTCCATCTAATGAGTGTGTTCCTTTGTGGCCGGTTTCTCAGGGCCCTGTCAAGCATGGAGGAATGCAAAAAGCAGTTTGACAAAAGCTGGTTTAAACAAAATACAGCAAAAACACAGGGAGAAACTAAGCCAGGGCAGGCTTCCCTTGACGAGAAGTGTGTGCATGCTGGGGATCATGGGATTTCCCAGCACTCTTCTTGCACAATCAGTATCATTTTTATTGAGTGTTAGGTTTCAAAGTGTGCTAGCAGATGTTTCGTGGAGTGACAGTTTTATTGGGTGAGATTTGTCAGAGGTTTACCAAGGTTAGGCATTGGGGGTGGTATCAGAATAAGGGGGCTGGAATTATGTTTGAGGTTGGGGTAAGGATTGCAATTTGGGTTGAAGTTAGGGTAAGGATCGGGGTTAGCATTAAGGCTGGGAAAAAATTGGAGTTAAGATTAAAGTTGGGTAAGAATTGGAGTTAGGGTTGGGGTTAAGGTAAGAATTGGAGTTAGGGTTGGGGTTAAGGTAAGAATTGGAGTTAGGGTTGGGGTTAAGGTAAGAATTGGAGCTAGGGTTGGGGTTAAGGTAAGAATTGGAGCTAGGGTTGGGGTTGGGATAAGAATTGAAGAGTTAGTTTGCAAAAACTGTAACTCCAACTGTAACTCCAATTCTTACACCAACCCTATTCCACTTGAAGAGTTACTTTGCAAAAACAGATAAGTCCAGTTGTTTTCATTATGAGAAATATAATAAAATATAAATATAAATATAAATAAAATATAAAAAATATAAAAAATAATGGTTTTAGTAGCTTTATTGTTAGGTAGGGTTTTTTTTTGTAAAGCTGTTTAAAAAATAGGTTTTTCTCATAATTAAAACAATTGGACTTATGTGTTTTTGCAAACCAACGCTTTAATTAAAATAGGGCTGAGGTAAGAACTGGAGTTAGGGTTGAGGTAGAAATTTAAGTTAGGGTTGATGTTAGTGTAAGAATTAGAGTTATGGTTGAGGTCGGGGTAAGAATAAGAGCTAGGGCTGAGGTTGGGGTAAGGATTGGAGTTGTGGATAAGGTTGGGGTAAAGATTGGAGTTGTGGATAAGGTTGGGGTAAGGATTGGAGTTACGGTTGGGCTTGGGATAAAGACTGTAGTTGGGGATAATGTTGTGGTAAGGATTGGAGTAAGGGTTAAGGTAAGTATTAGAATTAGGGTTGAGGTTTAGGTAAGCATTGGAGTTATGGTTGAGGTAAGAATTAGATTAAGGGTTAAGGTGGGAGTAAGGATTGGAGTTAGGATTAAGAGTTTGCAAGCGCGGCGAGATTATTCAAACTCCACACAGAAACGGCCAATCCCGGGACTCGAGCTCAGGACCTTCTTGCTGTGAGGCAAACATGTTAACCACTATGCCACTGTGCCGCTGGATTGATTACTGGCAGAGAGAAATTTCTGTATTTCAAGAATGTGCGATAGTTCAGATGGTGCTCATTAAAACTAGCAGTGAGAGCGACAGAATGAAAAAGAGCGTGGGGAGGAGAACATGGGGGGGTTAATGAGACTCCCATCGGCCTGTCATGGCTGTGTCAGCGAGCGATGATGGGGTGCACTGAAAACCACTTTTCTGACATCGACTACAAGAAGTGCTGATGATACAGGATGATGAAGTGAGACTGTCAGCAAAAGGGTCAGGCCAAGGAGACTCCTAAAGAGAAAGTATAATACGATTGGATGCATAATACATGATAAATACTCGTGTTTTTCTTATTTCATCAGGGCCCTCCAGGACAACCCGGTCCCAGAGGTCCCATAGGATCCACTGGCGGAGAGGTAAGTGTCCTTATGTCCCTGTAGTGCTGTGTTATAGCACATATTTACACCCATGAGGCAGGAGGATAGTTCTGACATCTGGTTAGAGCTGAAATAATAACCCTGCTCTCCAGGTGACTCATAACAAGGCTGGTGAGCTTTGTAGCCTTTGATTCGACATATCCTCAGCTCTAATAGCTTCTCCTTCCAACCATGGTGTCTGCTATATATTTTACAGCGGATCAGATACACCCTGTTTGTGCTGAGTAGAGGGAATTAATGCGCCGTGAACGTATATAATTACCTAGCTAATGTTGGCAGTATGTTCTCTCACCTCCTGGTATCTTCATCCCTCTTTTTTCCCCCGTTCCTGAATTTAACCATTTTGAATTATTCACTCGTAGACTATGATCTCTGGGTGTGAGTTATATTTACTCGGCTATGAAAGATTAAGCAGCATTAGATTCTCATCCCTGAGAGAGAGTTATATTTACCTCTGTTAATGGCCGCCTCTCAATGTCCTCCGCTTGTTAATAATTGAAAAATCCGCAGCGTGTTGGTGAGACGAGACAAGACAAGAAGAGACGAGACAAGACAAGACGAATGAGGCAGGTGGTTCTAAGAAAGGAGGAGTGGAGGGATGTATCCGAACATGAATATACAGTGTTTAGTCATTCATCTTTTCCCTACAGTTATTTATTCATCTATCTGTCCATCTAGCCATTTTTTATACCACTTATCCTTTAGGGTCTTAAGAAGGGGTGGAGCCAATCCCACTTGTCCTCAGATAAAATGCGGGAAGCACTTTATCAATTTATAAAATAATTAAAACTTCCCCAGTTAAGGCCACACCCTCTTCAGGTTTATGGAGTATTCACATCTTGCAGGATCGCGTAACCAGGAGCAAATCTTTCAATCATTTTTAAAAATTTTGTTGGGAACTCCTGCATTCCTTGTCCCGTACTTGCCAGCTCACATCTCTTGATGTCTGGTTAACTTGACTCCCAGGCAGACTACTACCTGTCATAAAGCGGCTAAACCAGAGGTGTGTAGGACATGTTCAGTGGATGGTTATCCATTCATTCATTTGCTAACCCCTTAATCCTTATATGGTTGTTGGGAGGCTGGAGCCTATCTCAGCCAACTCTGGGTGAAGGCAGGCTACACCCTGAACAATTCGACCAGTCACAGGGCCAGCACACACAAAACAATTCACACTCACACCTAGGGGGAGCTTGGAACATCCAATTAGCATAATGTGTGTAGGAAACTGGAGCACTCAGAGGAAACCACCACGAACGTGGGGAGAACATGCAAACTCCATACAGAAATGCCCTCGCTGAGCCTGGGACTTGAACCCAGGAACTTTTCGCAGTGAGGTGGACGTGCTAACCACTACGCCACTGTGCTGCTCAGCAGATGATAACTGACAAGGAACACATGGGAACTGATGAATATGTAACGGGGGTCCACAGAACAAAACTGATGACTTTGCGATAAGTACAGTACAGCTACTGTACATGTTACACGTCTTCACATGGTCCGAAAAACAGAGCTTAGAGCAGCAACAGAGATGACTTTTTAACACCTTATATCAGAGTTTCTATCTGTTGGACATTCGTTTATGCAATCTGGCAAGGTGTGGCTACTCCTTTAACGGTAAATAGAGATGGATGAATATTTGGAGCAGTAATCAGGTACTGAGAGTCGCATTGTATTACAAAATGCAGTGTTTAGTGATGATATGAAGAAAAGCAGGTACCCATTCAAACCAGAGCTCTAGAGCTTACAGTTATACAGGGTTCAGACTCAGCTCAGTTTCGGCTCAAATCAAAGACAAGCAGCGCAGCGCAGAAATACAGTGGAAGGAAAGCAGCACTGAAACTAAGCTCTGACTTAATGTGATGTGATTTGTAGTCTATAGGGACCGCATGTGGTGCGGAATCAATAATCACACTTTCTTTCATCTTAAGAAACAATGGTATGATGCAAGGCGACTGTGTGTCTGTGTGGGGGGTGGGGGGGTGGGGCAATATATTCATTTTCCGAGCCGACTCTGGGAGAAGGAGGGTTACACCCTGAACAGCTCACCGGACCATTACAGGGCCAACACACACACACACACACACACACACAAACACACACACAACCTGTCATATTCATATTCACACCTAGGAGCAATATGGAACAGCCCATTAGATTAATTTGCATGTCTTTGGACTGTGGGAGGAAACTGAAGTACCCAGAGGAAACCCACACAAGCATGGGGAGAACATGCAAAATTAACACAGAAACATCCTCTCCGTGCCCAGACCTCAAACCCAGGACCTCCTTTTTGTGAGGCAGACATGCTAACCACTATGCTACCATGTCGCCTCTATTAATATATTTGATAAAAAAATGTATAGGTCGTGCCCTGCGATGGCCTTGCGAGCTGTCCAGGGTGTACCTCGCCCTCATCCGGAGTCGGCTGAGATGGGCACCAGGCTCTCCACAACCATAATTAGGATTAAGGGGTTCAGAAAATACATGGGTGAATAAATGTATATGATGCTGTAGGTTGGTGACAATATTGTAGTGAGTGGAGTTCAGTTTTAAAATACAATTTATCATCTTAATGTGGAGAGAGAGAGAGAGCGAGCGAGAGAGATTGTTCAATGCGATCCTTGCTTACTTTAACCATTTATGAAAATGAGTACAAAGATAAATACAGTGATATACCAATACCCAACAAAGGCCATGCTCACTGTGTGTTCTGTTTGCTTTTGTGAGAAGTGTGTATCTTTATGTGTGAAAAAGAGAGAGTCACTCTGGGCTTCCTGTGGTTTCAGGGTGCTCAGGGGATGCCTGGTGGAGTTGGTCAGCCTGGTCTAGTGGGAGAAAAGGTAGGCAAGGATGAAAAAAATACACTTAAGTACACAAAATAAGACACATTTATATATAATTTATATTTAGATGTATTCATAGACATTGCAATTGAAAAAAATTATGTTAAAAATAAAATAGGAAGTATTATACAGTATACTGTAATTAAAATATTCAAGAAAAACTAAAACCTTTTTCTAGGACACATTGGACAAAAGTATAAATATCATAATTGTTGTGTTGACTGTTTTTTTCCCCTGCACTGTATTTAACCTCGTTGTTTAATTTAATGGGAGTTCTCATGGTTACTGCTCATTTTCTGCTTGCAAATTAGTAAACATGCACTGGTGAAACTACTGGCAGTTGCCCAGTTCACAGTTTGACCTTGACAGAAGTTTGGCTGAAAGCATGTTGATGTTGTTCCCGTTCTTTAGCAATGATTTTCATATTAGCTATCGGTAAAGATCGGTATAACACCGGTAAAGACAGGTACATTGGTAAAGAATGGTAAAGATCGGTTAATGTCAATACAACACCAGTAAAGACGAGTACAGTCTCATAAAGCTAGGTACGATCTGTCAACATCGGCAAAGACCGCTACACGATCATTAAGGATACATTGGGACTAAATGGGGACTAAACATGGGGATATCATGTAGGCCTGCTAAAAATTCTATAACGATTGCACCAGAGTGGTACATACCTCATGACATTACTTTGACTTCACGTCTGAAAAGCAGAAAAAATTACTGATTAAACAGCTAGAGTAAGAAATATTTAAAACAAACATGCTCTAACCTTTTCTGCCTGGCGGTACCAGTTTGCGGATCCAGTCATGCCACTTTTTTGCTCTTAAAAACATATCCAAAATTGAAATCTGAAAAAGAAAACCTCTCAATGCCTCAAACTTTCTAAAGTATCCCCATATATGACATGATCTATCTTCTACAATCAGAATTCTGTGATACTAAAACGAAAGTATGAAGTGTTTTCGGAAAAGGATTTAGACTAGTAGTCGACAAATGCACCTCTGATTTCTTGATGAGAAGCATAACATCAAGTTAACAAATAACACTACTATAAAAAGAAACACTATTTCATTCAGTCATTTGTGCTAAACTGTTTTCATGAGCACAGAACAAAAGTTTGTGTACATATTTAATTCCATGCCTAATATTCTTGTTTTGTATTAAGGGCGAAGATGGAGAGGCTGGGAATCCAGGAAAAGCAGGTGAAATAGGCCCTCCAGTGAGTCCATCTCTCTCCCTCAGCTCAGGTTCTACTTAGAGTTTAGGATAAGTGTGCAACCGTCTCACTTGTTCTGCTTTGCAGGGCATGAAAGGAGATGTGGGTGAGAAAGGAGACACGGGGCCCCCCGGTGCTGCTGGACCCCCAGGAATCCGAGGCCCACCAGGAGAGGATGGATCCAAAGGAAACTCTGTAAGTGGGATAAATCTAATAAATTCTAAACTTCACACCAGCTCTACTGTAGTCTTCATCAGTCCTGCCATTATCTGTTCATCCACAGTGAGCTCTCATCTCATATCTAATTTAAATAAAACTAGAATTAAATCAAATAAAAACACCAAAATGTGAGAAGGTTTAGACTTGCTCTGTTTTGGTCAAAATACTGTCTCAGAAATCTGAAATCAGCACAACACTTCTAACACCCTTAAAATGTATTATTCATTCCAATTTATTTCATTTCACCAAAACCCATTTATCTTTAATCAGGGTCGAAGCAAAGCCAGAGCTTATCCCAGCCGACTCTGGGTGAAGGCAGGGTACAACCATATTCAACCATTTACGCTCACAGTCACACCAAGGGGCAAACAAGACCATTGAGATCGTTAAGCTAAATGTGCGTGTCATTGGACTGTGGAAGGAAACCAGAGCACCCAGAAGAAACCCATGCAAGCAGGGGACAACATGCAAATTCCACACAAAAAACTCCCTTGCGGCGCATAGGGACCCAACCCACGATTTTCTTGCTATGAGGCAGAAACGTTAACCACTACGCCATCCTGCCATCTGAGTACTATTCTTAATAATGTTGTTTTTGTAGTTGTAGTAGCAGTAAAAGGAGTATTAGTGTTATCAGTGCTGCTAACAGCAGAAGTAGTAGGGTGGGTAGTAGTGTTAGGAATAGTAGTAGTATTGGTTTTAGCTTTAGTAATATTTATATTAAAATATATTATAGATCATATAGTAGTAGTATTGTAGTAGTAGTAGTAGTAGTTTTGTCGTAATTAGATTAGTGTTGAAAGTCGCAGCTGTAGTATTGTTTGTAGCTTTAGTATTTGTATTTGTAGTTTGTAGCAGGTAGTATTTGTAGTCTAGTTGTCATCTATTCACTCACTCATTCATTTGCCAAACAGCTTAATCCCCTATTAGGCTGGAGACTATCTAAGCCAACATTGGGGTACACCCTGAACAGCTCACCAGGCCATCACGTGCCAAACACACACCTAGGGGCTACACCTGGGGCAATTTGGAACAGGAAACACATGCAACATGGAGAACATGTAAACCCCATACAGAAACACCTGTGCATAGGACTTTCTTGCTGTGACGTGGATGTGCTAACCACTACGCCGCCGTGCGGTCCTAGGTGATATATTAGTATTAATAGTAATGGTGTTAGTTTTAGTTGTAGCTGTAGTAGTATTGATGAGAGTAGTATTGATAGTATGTAGCAATAGTATTTTACCTGCTGCTGTATTTTCAATGTTAGCTTCTTCTTTTGGCTACTTCCTCATGGAAAAACCTACTCGGGAGAGAGAGCGAGAGAGAGAGAGAGAGAGAGAGAGAGAGAGAGAGAGAGAGAGAACACCATGCTGTTTTTTTAAATACAATGCTTCAGTGTTAAATCTAAATCTGCATTCTAAACCAATCAGAACCAGGACGTTGTCTGTGTCAGCTACCTGCTTTACCCAGCAAACACTAACGGCGTCTGCATGCCTTTAACCGCCTCAAGTTAGCGTTTTTCTATGTTCAGTCGTTTGAGTGGGCAGCACAGTGACCTAGTGGTTATCACGGCTGCCTAATTGTCCTGCAATCCTAAATGTCCTGGCTTCAAGTCTTGGGCTTGGCAAGGGTGTGTTTGTGTGGAGTTTGCCTGTTTTCCCCATGCTTGCATGGGTTTCCTCCAGTTACACTGGTTTCCAAAAACATGCACATTAGGCTAATAGGCTGTTCCAACTTGCCCCTAGGTGAGAGTGTGGGCGTGAAGTGTTGTGTGTTTGTTTGCCCTGCAATGGTCTGGTTGAGATGTTCGGGGTGAACCCCTTGTCATAGTGTCGGCTGAGTTTTCTGAGCAGTAGAAGACATGAAGTCATGCTGAGCGGTTGTGTCTCACATGTATATTTTTAAGCTGTGAAATAATCAGGGATCGGCAGGAGATAGCTAACAGTCTTCAGTAAACAAGCGAGAAGGATACAGCTAGTGCAGGACCAGCCGGTCCCGCTATGGGCTTATTACCTTGCATTCATTATAGTCATGTCAGTGGGATAGTACATAGATCCTTTTTAAAAAGATCAGATTATGCTCGGAGCTCTGATAAAAACTTTTTTGTTCTTGAAAGCTTGTGTTAAGCTAGCTGGAGATAAAAAAAATCAATGTAATGTGCAATAAAATGTGCACCATGAGCACCAATCTGCTGACAACAGGTACAAAATACAACTAGCAGGCATCCTGACTTGTGTAAATGTTTTATACATACTTTTTTGTAAGTAATTTTTAATCACCCATAGGGCCCCACTGGATTTCCTGGAGACCCAGGATCCACTGGAGAGGCAGGTCCAAATGTGAGTGCCCTTAAATGCCAGATAGTGTCACTGAGTATTGCTGCTTGAATGTTTTCATTTTTATAACATGACATCTTGGTACATTTTATGTCTCTATAAATGTCACATGCAGGGTATTGATGGTTTACCAGGAGCTAAAGGGGATAACGGAGAGCCTGGGAAAGCTGTAAGTGTTCCTAAATTGTAAATGGGGATGTACATTCATATGAAATGCACTATAAACAGTGGATAATGTTCTGGAAATATATTGTGTGGTCTACAGGGACCACCGGGGGCTTCTGGAGAACCGGGACCTCCTGGACCACCAGGGCGGAGGGTGTGTTTTTTTATTTTGATTTTTATTCCTGGGTGATTTATCTCGTATTTTATGGATATAAAGTCAGGATTGGATTGCATCTTGAATATATTTAGCTTTATTCGAACAGGGTCGTATAGGTGCTGCGGGGAATGAAGGAAAACAGGGGAAGAAAGGAGAAAAGGTGAACGTTTGTGCCATACGTACCAAATATTTTTCAGATATCGATATAAAAATATGCTAGCTCATTATGTTTTTTATCCATGCCAGGGCTCACCTGGTTCACAGGGTCCACTTGGAAAAACAGGACCCATAGGACCCCAGGGCCAGCCCGGAAGGCCTGGTCCAGAGGGACTACGTGGGATCCCAGGTCCTGCAGTAAGTCAAACACTTTGACACACACAGCATCCGATATAGCACTAAGCTAACACACTCAAAGTGTGCAGCTAGACCTTCCTACAAATCAATCTGCCTTTTGGTTAATCAATCTTTCTGCTTCCTCTTCAGGGAGAACAGGGTTTAAATGGTCCCCCTGGACAGACCGGACCGCCCGGCCCTATGGTATATGTTTCGACAGTTCTCTCACTCTATCATCGACCCTCCACTGTATCTAATGCAGCCCCTGATTGATTTTGGTTGTGATAAATTTAAGCTTGTGGGAAACTGAGCCTCCTCTTAAATCATCTTTTTGCTGTCCTAGGGACCGGCTGGACTGCCAGGACTGAAAGGAGATCCAGGCAGCAAGGGAGAAAAGGTGAGAGACTTGTAATGAGTGCAGAGGCAGAGCTGATCGTTATAACATCCTAAACCTGTCCTAGGGGCTTGTTATCCCTAATCAGATTAAAGCTAGCACTCTTGTTTGGTGCGTTGTTTTGTTTGATGCTGCCCTTCAAACCAGAATGGAATTTTTTGTGTTGTTGTTTCCACTGTCAGAAATACAGCTAATCTGGTACCTGCTAACACAGCAGGTTAATAAGTATTGCTCTCTATTTATTCTACAGGGTCACGGAGGACTGATTGGACTCATCGGCCCTCCAGGAGACATTGGGGAGAAGGGTGACCGAGGCTTGCCTGGAAATCAGGGAGTAGTTGGCCCAAAAGGAGACCCGGTATGGCCAGTATACAATGCGTTAAACCCTGCGTAACTTACTAACACACTGAAAAACTGATCTGTGTAGTATCTGCATGTCTCAATGAATAATATCGTACGTTTCCCATGTGGCATGCAGGGTGTTGTTGGGCCTTCTGGCCCTACTGGACCTCCTGGACCTCCTGGACTTTTTGTAAGTATCAATCGTACCGATCGTCTTTAAGTAATGTTTTGCATCAAATATATTGCTTTAGTTTCTTGTTGTTCTTTCTTTTTACTGTGTGATGTGCATTTTTAATTCCCCCAGAAAATAATGGAGACGGGGGGGATACACGGGGGGATATAGCTATCAGTATGCCCGTCTGCCCATCCATCCATGCGTCTGTTTGTCAAGTACAGCCCAGAACTCAGAAACTGTTTGGGATTTCTTAATCAAACTTGGCAGTTAGTTCTACTAGACAGTGTAGTGTGCCTTGTGATATTTTGGAATATCGGCTGTTAACATTTTCTTCATGTTCCCATGGCAACCAGTTTTATATGTAAGAATATGGGTGGTGTTGGTTTTCTTTATTAAACTCGACAGTTACTTTAATTAAGCAGTGTAGTTGTGCCTTTGGATATTTTGGATCTCTGCAGTTTCAACTTTTATGTTTTCATGGCAACCAATTTCAATTTCAGTGTAAATATGAGTTGTGTTCTTTTCCAGGCCAGAACGTGGAAACCGTTCCGTCTGTCTGTGCATTTGTTAGTCTGTCTGTAATCATTTCAGTTACTTGCCAGGACTCTGAAACTGTTTGAGATCACTTGCCAGTTACTTCGACTTCATTTACATTTATGCCATTTGCCAGTACTTTCAGTTACTTTTGATGTTGTGGTATTTCTGCAATTCATATTTTCTGGCATGGGGAGGCGGGAGGGATGTCATCTCCTGATGACTCTTGTTTTTGTTTTGCTCTTATCTCAACCCACATCCTGCCACTCGTCTGTTCCTCAGATGTGTTCTGTATTAGTCCTTCATTAGTTTTTTTCTATACCACATTGCTTCTCCGTAGCTTCACAAAGGCTTACCGTTGTCATGCTGTGTGCTGACGAGACCAAGGAGAGAAGGCTGGACACAAACGCAGAACTCAAAAATGTTTTATTAATAGCCAAACACAGGCTAGGCAAGCAGACAGACTGAAAACACTAGACGCCGACTGGACAGGTAAACAAACAAAAGGTGGATTAAAACTAAACATTGACCTTAGACAAGAACGAGCAAACTGACAAAGCCAACAGATGGAAGACGCTATTACCTCATGCTTTAAATATATATTAAATAATCTAGCTAATGAGCAGAGTTCAAATTCATAATCAAGTCCCAGCCATGTCCCAGCTAGCCAGCAGTTGCAGTCCTGCTTTGGGAAACCTGGAAGTGGCCACTCGTGCTGCGGTCCAATTCGTGTCGACAGTGATTATTGAACTTTCACGTCACCTCTGCATGTTTATTACATTATTCCTTACAGCCATAGAGGCTGGCGCCCATCTCAGCCGACTCCGGGCGAGGGCAGAGTACATCCTGGAGAGCTCACTGACGGCTATGCAGCTACTCTTGATGAAAATCAGCAATGGTTCTTTTACATGCCTCTCACCACAGACAGCGAGAGACATGACCGGCCTTTGATAACCCAGTTAGCTGCACTGGGGGGATGGCAGTGACAACCTGCTGATAGTGGGGCTTGAACCCTCGACCTTGGGATCAGTAACCCAGCACCCTACCACCAGGCCACCACTAC
>JBCNYG010000001.1:52424528-52434615 GCA_039654305.1 Porochilus rendahli | reverse complement strand
TGGGGTAAGATGTGTGTTCTCTCCCTCTCTCTCTCTCTCTCTCTCTCGCTCTGTGTGTGTGTGTGTGTTTGTGTGTGTGTGTTTGTGTGTGTGTGTGTGTGTGTGTGTGTGTGTGTGTGTGTGCGTATGTGTGTGTGTGTGTATTTGGCTTGCATGTTGGCACATGAAAGCACTCGGCGCTGAACATAGGCTTGTTTTTTTCTGCTTTTAATGCACAATCTTTCCAACGTATCTGTTTGAGAATGGATAGAGGGGTGGACTCCAACACACACACACACACACACACACACACACACACACACACACACACAGGTTTGGGGCAGTGATTCTGGCATGAATTTGGCTTGTCAGTGTAATGGAGGGGAATGGGGGGGGTGGGGGTAGAGGGAGAGAGGGAGAGAGGGAGGGGGAAAGAGAGAGAAAGAGGAGGAGAAAGAGAGACAGAGAGAGGGAGGGGGGAAAGAAGAAGGAGATAGAGAGAGAGTGAGGAAGTGTGAGAGAGGGGGGGAGAGGGAGTGGGGAGGAGGGGGAGAAAGAGGAAAAGAGAGCGAGAGAGATAATGTGAATCCTCATTACTGAACCATATGCTCCTCCATTTATTAATTTAGTCAGAAAAGCTTCATTTAGAAACAAATATTCAATCTGCAGTGTAGCTGCTTCCTACTAGAGAGAGAGAGAGAGAGAGAGAGAGAGAGAGAGAGAAAGAGAGAGAGAGAGAAAGAGAGAGAGGGAGAGAGAGAGAGAGAGAGAGAGAGGGAGAGAGAGAGAGAGAGAAAGAGAGAGAGAGGGAGAGAGAGAGAGGGAGAGAGAAAGAGAGAAAAAGAGTGAGAGAAAGAGAGAGATGGAGAAAAGATGAACAGATAGATGGGTAAGTTAATAAATTGGTGATTGGTGGATGGATGGATTGAATGACTGGGGAATAAATAAGTAAGACATTGAGTGATAAAATAAAGAGATGGAGGGAATGATAAATAAACGAGTGGTGGATAGATAGAGGGAGGAATGGATGTACACACACACAAGCTACAGTTATTGTATAGTCTGTCCGTGATATGGTATTCTGAACACATGAGGACATGAATTGTTTTTACTCACTCACTCACTCACTCACTCACTCACTCACTCACTCACTCACTCACTCACTCACTCACCCACTCACTCACTCACCCACTCACTCACCCACCCACTCACTCACCCACTCACTCACTCACTCACTCACTCACTCACTCATTTGCCGAACTGCATAATCCTACTAAGGTTGCAGGGATGCTGGTGCTTATCTCAGCCAAGAGTGGACGAATGAGGGATATAACCTAAAGAGCTTACCAGACCAGTGCAGAGCAACACACACACACACACACACACACACACACTCACACCTAGTCAATTTGGGACAGCCAATTGACCTAATGTGTATTTCCTTGGACTGTGGGAGGAAACCGGAATATCTGCAGGAAGCCGACACAAGTATGGGGAGAACACAGAAATGCCTAAGCTCAGGAATCGAACCCAGGACCTTCTTGCCGTAAGGCGTACATCTAACCACTATGCTTCTGTGCACCTCAAAATCATTAAATTCTCATTTAAGAATTTTGAGTTCAATTTTCAAATCCATAAAATCCCTTCATCCTCATATCTCTTATTTGCCCTTAGGCCCTAGGTCCTTCCACCGATGAAACATGGAGAGATGCGAAAAACAGATGTGAGGAGCATGTAATCAAGGAAATGAGACATTGTACCCTCTAAAGCATCATGCAGAGCGAGGTCCACTACTGATGATGGCGGTATAGATGGATCTGCTGTTTGAAAGCATCCGACATCATATGAGGCAGGTTATTTATACGCTGTCGTGTAGCTCTTCCAGGAAGGCTGCTCTCGTGTGTCCATTGATCCATGTTCCTTGATGCACAAATAAGAGAATTGAGATGTCTGGCAAAGATGATGGACCAGAAGAATTCTGGTTCAATCGAGAACAACAAATAAGTAAAAATAAATAAATATCTTTATTTAAGGGTACACTCTATTCACACAGATCCGTTTCCAAAGGTATAACTTTCCTGCTTATTCCACCATCTGTGACATCATCATGCTAACCAGTGCTAATTTATGAATACATGAGCTTGCATTGAACCACTTAGCATATACTAAAATCTGATCAAATTTGCTATTTGTGGTCACACTGCAGTTTTAAAACCCTTCTTGGGATTTTTATGGAAATGTACCAAGAGCAGCTAGTTTGGAAAAGTGTTATTTAAAAAAAATTTTTTTTTAATAAAACTTGTTTTTTTAATTTAAATAAAATTTCATGCATATTTAAGTGGGTGGAGCTAAAGGCCCATATTTGACACACTTACAGTAGTCAAGAAATCAGAGGAAAAACAGTGCAAAGGACTCAGGGGTTACATAATGTTACTCAAACATATACATATATACATGTATGTATATAGGGCGTCACCGAGGTATAACGATTAGCAGGTCCACCTCACAGCAAGAAGCTCCTAGATTGAAGGAGAGTTTGCTTGTTCTTCCTGTGTGTGCATGGGTTTCCCTCAGTTACTCTGGTTTCCTCCCACAGTCCAAAGACATGCACATTAGGCTAACTGGCTGTTCCAAATTGACCCTAGGTGTAAATGGTTATGTTGCCCTGCGATGGTCTGATGAACTTATCAGGTTTTACCCCGCCTTTGCCCAGTTTTGGCTAAGATAGGCACCAGCCATTCCATGAGATTAGTAGGTGTGTGTAGTGTGTGTGTGTGTGTGTGTGTGTGTGTGTGTGTGTGTGTGTGTATATAATGGTTATGTTGCCCTGCGATGGCCTTTTGAGCTGTCCAGAGTGTACTCTGCTTGGCTGAGATATATACATTTTATATAGACATATATAATATATAAGATATATATATACATAATACATAATATATATATATATCTTAAAAACAAATTTCAGCTTTATAATATTTGAAATAATGTGGCACAAGTAATTGTAATGCACAGCTGTATCTGACCTTGTAATATAGTACGTTCCCCCTCCAAAAAAATTACATAAATAAATTATCTACACTGTGCTTAAATTGAAGGAAACATGCTTTGATTTGCTAATATTTAGAAGAGCTTTCCTGGTTGCATTTCTTAAAAAAATAATAACAATCCTGTGTATTACTACACTATCCCACCAAAAAAAGCTGCCACCTGGATAAAAATGAGCAAACCGGCAAAAGCATTTAGTCTACATTCAACTGTGAGCTCCTCTAAAGCCTGATTTTCAGCGATGTAGTGTGTTCAACATGCTGACATGTAAATCACAGCCTTTACTCTAGAATGTGGCAGCACACAGTGCAGACATTTAAAATAAAAATAAGTAAATTTATGGATTGGCACGAGTGTGGTTTTAGGAAGTTGGAGGGTTTGGGGTGTTTAGTTTACCTTAGAATTTATCGACTCATAACATGGAATCACTGGATATGGAACCTAGGAATCATACGAGGAAGCAAAAGCAGGGGTCCAAACTCTGATAAGAGGCAGCAATGTATGTAAGTGATCAATGATATAAGGAAATAGAAATAATAAGTCACATAACACGGTTCAGAAACAAACACAACAAAAGTTGACACGTAAAAAGCAAACTAATGATGAAGTAAACAAAGAACATTGTAGTATAATTTGTACCATATTAGTTTGTGGACAGAAATAGAAATAGAATAACATAAATGAGTTTTGACGGGGAATTAAAACATAATAGTTCTCTGAAACTGGGTCAAATTTTATGATTCACATTTTGACCTAATATTTTCCAAAAAAAAAAAGAAATAAAAAAGAATTAAACGAGCAATCCCTGCCCAAAACACACCACATTCGCATAAACATGTCAAACAGAATAATTTGGATACATCCAGTGAAAACAAAAATTTCTCTAAAATTGGTTGCAATGTGAGGACGAAAATTGTGACCTTCTTGTTCCTTATGTTTCATGTCATGCTATCGCCGAAGTATCAACTCAAAGTGTAAACAATACAGCTTGCAATAATTAATTCCGACACCTTTATTACTTTGTGGACTGAGAATAACACATCAATTTATGGTTTCCAACCCATTATTCCTGTGAGGGCTCCACATTATGACATTTACAGTACAACTGAGTGACCTCCTCAAGTGTATTTATTTCACACAGAGTCAAGTGGTAATTAATTTTTTTCACAAAAACAAATGGGATGAATTTCATGTCCATAGGTGAATGAATCTGAATATGAATTTGGTGTTCCATGATTTATTCCTGTTTGTTACTAATAAAAGTGCCTTTATGTGCTTAAAGTAGTTCTGTGACTGTCTTTATAAGAATGGTTCATGAATATATAGTCAAGAATATAGAAGAAAATAAGCAGCACTTTATTAAAATCTGGGGAGTGTGAATATCACACTTTATTGTTATTATTTTCAGAGAATGACCCAATTAGTGCCTTTTGTGAGTCCATGTGTTTGTCTGTCTGTGAACAAAATCTTGACCACACCCATGCACACATTTTAACCTGTCTTGGTGGGGACACTGCCCTACCTAAGTACCAAAGATAATTTGATTTTGAAATGTCTGGGTCAATGGTCAAGGTCAGAACAAGGTTACTAGTTTTTGGAGATAGACATTTCCCATGTAAAATGAAGAAAGAAGTCACATACTGTAGATGCAATGAGGGACAGACAGGAAACCATAAAAACACCTTCAAATCACATAATCCTCTTTGGCCTTGGGTGATCTCAAAGGTTGAATTTGATTTTTAGTGCTAATAACTTGGAAATGAGTGCAGAGAGACATGCCGCTACTATGAAACATTAATTATGACAAACCACATGTGGACTGTCAAATGAGACAGTGACGGGTTTTGAGCACTAAGAACTTCCAAACGAGTTCTGATAGACGTGACAAACACTAATAGGAAACCATATAAGGAATTTCACGTCTTGTAAATATTTCAAACAAGTGAGTGTCTGCTAATTTGGTCGTGTCCACATACTATAGATCACATCATATGATGAGCACATGGGTAATTAGAACAAAAACCCATTTAGGGACGTTTTGCTGCATTATCCATGCCTATATACCCGGCACCCAGAGTGCTCCTATAGTATTTACGACTCTAATGCTCAAATTGTGTATTGAACTAAAGAAGTGTTATGTTCAATGAATGCGAACAGACATTACAGCAAGTAATGTACAATACACTTCTTTTTCTGTGTATAATTTCTGACTAACAGCAATGTAGGAAGTAAATAAATAAGACTGCAATCAAAAGAGATGAGAAAAGTATTCCATTGATTCTGTCTAGTTCTTGATGTGTCTACATTTGCCAGGTACACTCATCCTTTTATCTCACATTTACTATCAACTGATCAATAGCTTCTACAACACTCTATGGATGCTGATATGGTGCTTTTAAACTGAATGTAATCTAACACAGCGGCCATTCATAGATGATGGAGAGTACTTTATTACTGTAATGCTAAATTTCTGCATCACATAGGACTCAGTTGGTGCCCCAGAGACAGAGAATAAATAAAGCTTCAGCTCTAACTTCCGCTGGGAGGCTTTATGACATACACACTTTCCTTCGATTTACATGACTCACAAAAAACCCTGTAAGCAGAGGGATTTGCATTGAATGATTGCAGAGCTGGATGGTAGACTTTATTGATGTCTAGCTCCAAGATCTTACCAGGCTTTATACTGTCTACGTCGAATCTATCTGTTAATCTCGCTGTACTCTTGTACTCGGTACGCAGGGGCGTTTTTTGAAAACATCGAATAGGAGAGGATGAGCAAAATCTTACAAACTATGAAATTCCTGTTGTTAAGCTATGCACTGCAAGTCTGAAAAAAGTTAGGGGCACTCATAGAGGGTAAGCTGCTTGGTAAAGCGGCATGGATAATAGCGACTAGGTCATATAGGGGTACTAATTGTAATTACACATGTAATTGTTTTGCAGTAAGTTCTAAAATATGTAAATGTGAATAAAAACAAACTCTCATTTGAAAGATTAATGAGATGATTAGAGTTTGACCTTTCAAGGTCACTCAAGGTCAATTGTGGTAATTGTCTAATTTTAAAGTTATTATATAACTTCCTATTGGTGTTCGAAAGTAAGAGCATGTCCAGCACGTTAAGTTATAATTCTGTGACCTTAATTTTCACTTTTCAAGGTCACACAAGGTCAAAGGTAATTATCATATTTGAAATGGATGGTTTCCTTTTAGTTTTGTATAGTAACTGCGTGTATATTCTGAAAATAATATGTAAAACGTTTGAGACTACTCCGTCTTCACAGACAAATTTAAGAACATTTTGAGAATGAAATGTGAATTGTGAGGACTTCCTTAATGATGGCATTCTCAAGAAAACTAAATTAACTGTACTTTATGGGTGGGAGGGATGGCATGACATATTCTCCTGTCAATCATTAAGAAACTAACCAATCATAAGCTTCTGTGAGCTTGTATGTAAAGGAAGCACTTTATTTGTCCAGATTTGACGAGCCCATGCCAACAATAGCCTCAGGTTCTTGTTCTTAGCTGACAGGAATGGAACCTGGTGTGTGGTCTTCTGCTGTTGCGGTTCATCCACCACAAGGTATGATGTATTCTTCATGCTGAGATGCTTTTCTTTTCACCACAATTGTAAAGAGTGATTATTTGAGTTTACTGCAGATGTCCTGTAAATTCAGACTTCCTTGTCATTTTCCTGTCTCTGACATCAAGTCGTTTCAGATGCAGATCTTTTCAAATCTTCCCTTCATCACCACGATTGCTTACTTTATATAAGTAGTAGGGTATATTTTTATTTCTGCACATTTCCTGGCTTTAATTGTGAGTTTGTAGCAAACCCAGTCCAAGAAAAGATATAGTACATAGAGATTATGCTAATATACTTTTGCATTCCTTTGCCATGTTAACCAAAGTGACTCACCCTTAATTATCTGTGTGAAGGTGGTAATTTGTACTCCAGCAAAACCCTCAATCGCTTTATAGCCATGTTTTCCCTCCAGTGGGATCTTGAGTTTTATAATTTAGAATTATTATGACACTGTGTTTCTATCACTTTTGTGTATTATCACACTACTGCATACTGCAGGCTTGCTTTGATTCCTTATTCATAATTGGTTTTTATTTGTAAAACATACTATATTAAATTTACCAGCGCAGGTGGTAAAAGCGGGGAAGCACAGGGAAAATGAAGGACTGTGAGTGGTGCATGAAAATGAAGATTGTTTTGTTGGCTTGGTGTGTTAAGGAGGAAGATGTTCTAAAGAATGGTGAAGAACCCGGACAAGATATGAAGCTCAAGATTCACAAATAGGTTTAAGGCACTTACTTATTTGCTGAACCGCTTAATCCTACAAGGGTCACGAAGAGGCGACACTGGCCAAAAGCAGGGTACACCCTGAACAGCAGCATGCACACAACCATTCACCCTCGCACTCACACCTGGGGGCAATTTGGAACAGCCAATTAGCCTAATGTGCATTTTGAAGTGAAGGAAATCGAGGTATCAGGCTCCACTGGGGGGCGTTGTGTGTTTTGGACCCAGGAACTGTGGATGGTCTGAAATGTCATAATGTCATATATTTGTTCCTCCATAAATCTTATGCAAATTGCTGGACTTCCCGATCATCTACTGTAATTAATTATTGATCATTAACAGCATTAACATGAATATGAATACATAAAGTGTAATATATTTGGAGTGAGTGATGACATTAATAATCCTGAACTGGAGAACTGTCCAGTGAAGTCATCTCTAATGAAATATATATTTAACTTGTTAATGATTATACCTATAGAAAAGCAATTGTATGATTTACTGTACTACTGAATTATTGGATGATTTATGTGACTATTATATGAGAAGTTTATTCACTGAAGTGTGTGTAAGAGTATTTTATTTTCTGGCCATATCACTCTGAATGAATATTGCTCGGCTGGCCTTGAACACGAAACATAGGAGCAAAATGTCAGACCTTGAAAAGAAACAAAATGGCCGTTGTAAACAATGTGAGGGCGTCAAGCCTATGCCTTATGGTCAGCTAGGGACATGTTAAGACATGTTGAGACTTGATGAGACATGTTGAGATATGAGGTCATGAGAGACCAATCAGAGTCAATAGCAAGAAGATTAGACCAATCAGAGTGGAATGGGCACTGTTTTTAAGCCATTGCAAGCTGGTAGACCACGCCCGAGATTTTTCTCTTGGAACATTTTTTTTTCTGTGTGATTGATTGTATGCTTTTCTTTTACTAAGGGATAAATAAACATCTGAAAAATGGATTTGAATCTCTCGTGTCATGAACTGGACACTTTTCGCCATGACAATGTCTTTAGACTGTGGGAGGAAACATACCTAGAGGTAACACAGGTAAGCATGTGGAGAACATGCAAACTCCACCTAGAAATGCCTAAGCTTGAAAATCGAACCTAGGACCACATTGCTGTAAAGCAGATGTGCTAACCACTACAACACCGTGACACCTTTGGTTTGATGTACAATCATGAATTATCATGAAACGTCTGGATTTCTTTCCTTTCTCTGTAGTCTGTTTTTTTGTTGCTGTTGTTGTTTTACTTTTTTTCATTCCATATCTTGAAAAAGATACCATGTCAATATTTAACATATTAAATCATTATTTTTTTATGCCCTTATATTTGCTTTTAATTGGGGGACATTGGGGTCAGGGGTGGCGGGCTAGCTAACTACTATGCCACCATTACCAGACTTACAGATTCTGCAAATAAAGTGCAAGTGACTGTTTTTTTTTTACTTTAAGACATGGTTGTCCTTAGGACTAGAGAGTGTAATTTCCCGTCCAAGAGCATCTCACACTCCTTTAGCGGTCTCCTAATGACCTCTCTTTACTTATCTACACCCACTCTGACAAGCCTCATCCTTTCATTCAGTTAAAAACCCAAACAGAAACACAGCTGGCCAGCTTCTGGAAGGTTCTGAGCATTCTGCTGGACTGCTTGAGCTGATCGATAGAGAAGGGATGATATCCGATGCATAATTACATCTGAGTCTGACTCCTTTATGAAGCATTCAGAAGGCCTCATAGGCTCACAGCACAGGATCGGTTGCCAATATTCATCCAGCTGATGAGACGCTGGGCTATTTAAAGACCCGGTCTGATAGCGGATTAGTCTGGCGCTCCTCAGACCTTTTTCGCACCTGGAGTTTTTTATCCTTCTGTTTCTTTGTTTCAGAGAGATTCTAGTCACAGAAAAGCTTGAGATGAATAGGCAGAGCCATCCAATAATTCACACACAAACGTCAGAGAAATAATTGGAGAAGGTGTTTTATATGTAAAAGACAGAGAGACGAGATTCAAAGGGAATTGAATCTCAGAGAAAATGAGGTGCGAGGTACCTCTCGAGAGACCGTTGCACAAAAGGCTTAGCTATGTTTGAGGAAAATAGAAGATAATTACAGTGGTCAGTGCTTTCACCAGTCTCTCTACATACAAATCATATTCTTTGCGGGTGCACACACACACACACACACACACACACACGCAAACTTAAATTACTTGGTTCCTGAACAGCCCATGTGCGCTTGTTTCCCATCTGTGTGTGGTGAATATGTATCACTAAGGACTATACAAACGACTGACACGAATCACTTTCTGGTCCCTTTATCATGCAGGAATTCTTTACAAGCAAATTGCAGACAATTTAGCCAGGGAACAATTTTGCTGGATGTTGTCTTTGTCGCTATGCAGAGAAACTTTAAATGTGTTCTTGGAGACTCATCTTAAAACATCAGACTAGACTGCAATTTGTATGGCATTGTATGTATTGTGTTCTCATAGCGACATGGAAGCGGATATGCAAAGGCAGGAAGATTCACAGCATCATTTGTTGCATAATTTGTTGGACTTTTTGCAAAATGAGGAAGTATCAGAGAAGAGTTCACTTATGTAGATAAATTCCTCAATGAGCCTTTCCCTGTTCATTCATTCATTCATTTTCTGAACCGCTAATTCCTAATTAGGGTCGCGGGGAGGCTGGCGCCCATCTCAGCCGACTCTGGGCGAGGGCGGGGTACACCCTGGACA
>JBCNYG010000001.1:52351825-52362848 GCA_039654305.1 Porochilus rendahli | reverse complement strand
TTACTGTCCAGATTCTATATTTCCACTTCTATTGCATATTACTTTTTATACTACATATTTTTATACTGTCTATGTTGCATTTTTTAAATACTGTCTATATTTAATATATGTCTATATTTTCTTGTCACATTTTATTTTTAATACTGTAGTAAGCAAATGCAACGACATTTCGTTCTGTATATATCTGTGTATCTGAAAGACAAAAGGTCTAAGTCTAAGTCTACTATGTAACCATTTATGAGATCAATCCACACACTGATGAGCTGAGGGTAGCAATCACTCCCCAGTTTCACAAGATCTCACCGGCCACACTGCAGAAGGTCTCTGACAATATCCTACTGCGTGTCCAGGCTTGTCTTCAGGCCCATGGGGGATGATTCCAACATTTACTATTAGAAAAACTGCAGTGCACGCTAACTTTTGGGACACCTGGTGTAAATGGATACCCTACATAATAACCAATGACTTTGATTTTTTTTCGGTTCTCTTTTAAGTTCTTTTACAGCTGCGTACATAAAGAATGATTTTGTACTTACAGAGGTGTAATTCTGTAGAGTAGCTAATTAGATCTTAGCACCTGAATATAAATAGATTTTTAATGAATTCTGTAAACAGGTGAAATAGATGACTTAAAAAACTATACAGGATACATTTAAAGATATACTAAATTGTTCATAATCATGGAGTATAGCATTTAAAGTTTGGTAACAGCCCCAATGTAAATGGTTCAAAAAGGGAACCCTTAAATAACCCAGGAGTATTTTATGTTTGATTTTACCCTTGTGAACAAAGAAGGCAAATAATTCAGAAATGACTATTTTTTTTAAAGTAAATGCTACTTTGATTTTATTCACTTTATGTCTGTATTGTTATATATTTACCGTGTCGGTCTTTTAAAACAATATTTAAAACCAACCCCGGCAGGATCAGCTTGTGTACCTCCAGTTTCTCGATGCGCTCCTTCATGTGCATTATGGCTCTCTCCAGTTCCCGGACGGTGAGTGCAGGCGGTCCCGCGTCGTCCTGCATCATGAGTCCGTCTCTGCTGTTCCTCCTGCCAGCCACTAAGCCCTCCCCCCTGTGTGTACCACTTTCGCACACGGAGAGCTTCCCGGTGAGCTCTCGGATAGTGCGCTGCTCGGCGCGGATCTCTCCCTCCTGCTGCTCCACTGTGCGCCTGAGCTCTTCCGCTGTTGCTCGGAGATCCCCCCATTGATCCCCGGCATACACTGACTGATCATCCGCCTGGAAGCCTTTCTGTCGGCACTCTCCAGGCGGAACCGGAGTACAGATCAACCTGCTGACTGTTACCACCTGCTGCTCTCCACCCTCTCCTCCTGTTCTCACTCCGGTGATCCCGTAGTAGGATGGAGACTCCGGGATGTTTCTTTCTCCGCTGCCATGGAGAGCGTTTATCGGTCCTGGTCGGGCCACGGAGCCTGGCGGAAAGGTGAGGACATTCGAACCCGTAGACAAGGACTGGTTATCGGAGAGCGGCTGTTTGGCGGTCGAGGCTGCGGCTGCGGCTGCGGGGGAAGGAGAGCCACCGTGCACCGCGGCGATGATGCAGATTACAGCTCCGACAAATGCCACCATCCCGGCGGCCAGAATCACAACAATGAACTTCAGGGTGGCGGTTTGAGCAGGCGGTGGATGGGAGAAACGGGTAAACAAGAAGAAGAAGAAGAAACAACAACAACCCACAATGCAATTTCACCGTTCACTCAGTTGATCTTCAGCTGTAACACACTGTTAATATGGCAGCAGATGAGTAGAGGTTTCTCCTGCCTAATGATGCCACCAGTGTTTTCGGTCTAGTCTGTTCAGTCTCACCCTGAAGCCCCGCCCACTTTTTCTGCTTCACTGCTACGCAAATCTCCCCATCCATTACAGAAAAGTGATTCAGACTAGTGCGCCACTTCGTGTACAATTTTAATATAGTCTAACATTTAGTGCACTAATATTCAACTCACTCTTCTGTTAAACCTCTTCATCCTGTTAGGCTTGGAAGGAGACTGAAACCAATCTCAGCAGAGTCTGAGCGAAGGCGGTGTACACCCTGAACAACTCGCCAGACCTTTGCAGAGCCAAAACAGGGTGGCCTAGTGGTTAAGGCGATGTGTTAATGATCCAAAGATCAGCAGTTCAATTCCCACCATCACCACTGTTGGGCCCTTAACACTTAACTGCTCAGTTGTATAAAAAATGATAATTGGATAAGAGTGTCTGCCAAGTGCTGTAAATGTAAATGCAACACACAAACAACCATTCACACATAGGGGCGATTTGGAATTTGTGCATGTCTTTGGACTAGAAGGAAACTGGAGTACCCAGAGGAAACCCAAACAAGTAAGGGGGGGAAAGTGCAAACTTCACACAGAAACACCTTGGTCGAGTCCGGGTCTCAAATCCAGGACCTTTTTACTGTGAGGGTGGACATACTTACCAAAACTGACCATTACTTACGTTTGGAAAACAAGCAAATCGACCAGATCATTTTCATCCCAGCAATTCAGATCAGAGATTCTGCACTGAAAAAAAGAATCCTTAAACTTTACTTAGTTTAAATGTGTACATCGGTCCCACATGATCAGAATGTGGCCTACTCACGTGATTTTTGGTGTAACAAGAAATCATTAATTGAGAAAATCACATCGGTTGTCCACATCATCCAACATGATCATGTGGGACCGATGTACACATTTAAATTAAGTAAAGTGTAAGGATTCTTTTTTCAGTGTGAACGTATCAACTCATTGTGAATGTAATATAAAACTGTGCATGTCAGTGTAGCTAGTAACTCAGGTAACCACACTGCACATCTTTAGTTAGCAGAAAAGCATCTCAAAATGCGATTTCAGCAAAAGACCGTGTTGGGTTCCTCATCTGTCAGTTAAGAAGAGAAATCTGAGGCTGCGGCAGGTACAGGCTCATCCAGCAACATTGAAAAAACACTGATGGTTTGGACAAATCTCTATTTTTGCTGACACACACAGAAGGGAAATAATTTGGCATCAATCAGAATCAGAATACTTTATTGATCCTGGAGGAAACTGTGTGCACATAGTTGCTCCATAGCAAGTAAAGAAAAGGATAAGATAAAAGTCTCAATAAGAACATTTTTTTAATACAAATGTACAATATTTAAATCTAATTACAAATATATAAACATGTATATGTAAGTCTAAATTACAAGTTACTAATATCTATATAAACAGATACAGAATGTATCCTGTCATTAAGTAATATGTAAAGTATTATCAATATGATGAACAGTAGAATATAAATGTGGTGCAAAATGTAAATTCATAACAGTGGACGTTGTTGCTATATGGAGGAGTTGTGCAGTTTAATGGCTGCATGTAGGAATGATTTCCTGTGTCATTCAGTAGAGAATTTAGGTGGTATGAGTCTCTCACTGCTCCTGTGACTGATCAGCAGGTTGTGAAGCAGGTGGGAGGTATTGCTGAATATTGGCTTTATTCTGGACAACATTCCACCACTGTCTGACGGTCCAGCTCCATCCCCACAACGTTACTGGCCTTGCAGATCAGTTCTGCAACCCTCAGCCTGCGGCCCCAGCATGCAACAGCATACAGGATGGCACTGTCCAGAACAGACCCGTAAAACATCCTGAGCAGGTTTCGGCAGATAGTAAATGACCTTAGCCTCTTCAAAAATATAGATGGCTCTGGCGTCTCTTGTAAAGGGCAGTGGTGTTCTTAACCCAGTCCAGTTTATTGTTAATATGAACTCCAAGACCATTTCCACACTGACACCCTGGATGAAAACAGGGATCGCTGGTATTTTGGATCTCCTGAAATCCATAATCAGCAGGATGAATCCACTGCAATGGCCAGGGTTTACCCTGCTCTAGCCCAGAGTCGGCTGAGATGGGCGCCAGCCTGCCCCATGACCATAAATAGGATTAAGTGCCTTAGAAAATGAATTCATGAATAAATGATGATGAATCCATGGACCCAGCTTGACTTGTGTCAACAGTCCAGGCAGGTGGAGATGGTGTAACAGCATGGAGAATGCCTTCTGAGAACAATTTGGGCTTGCTAATACTAATTAATTGAAAGAATGCATTTTTATGATATTATATATTATGTTATTATATTATATAATGAACTTATATGAGCGAATGTATTTTCTTGCTCAAGTTTCTTCGCCTATGACATGAATCTTTTTCGTGTCTGTTCCAAGGTCTGTATTTCTCCATTGCTGTTTAATCAACATGTGACAATTGACCCTGAGGCTTAGTTCGTTCCTATCCTATCTAATTTTTGTTTATTGCAGACCTTGTGGATTGTTTAACCCCTAGACACCTATGTGTCCCATCTTGCAACCTTGTGTCACTCATCACAATCCACAAAACAGTTACAAACATACACACAAACACATGGAAACATACACACACATACATATTGTTAAGATGTATCTTCTGTCTCATCATCTGGCTGTGCGAATTGGGCACAGTTCTACATTCCTGTCCGCGCACTCAAGGCTATGCAACTCGCTATCTTCCTCTCCTTTCCGTTATCTTATTTTCACACGTATGCATGCCTACCTTGCACTGTATAAAAACCCCATAAACTTCAGTACTTTGAGCAGATCCAAGAATAAACCAGACTTGATTTGATCAATGTAGTTTGTTGTTATTTTGCTCCAGGAACGCTCCTCGACACGCAAAGAGCAGCACAGACAAGCAGCAGAGAAAAAAAAACTTTCTTACATTGAAGTTTGATTATGTGAATCTAAGAGAACACCTGTGGGAGCTAGTATAATATTAGATTGACAGCATCAAAGTGCACCTGAATCCTGAATCTGCAGGAACTGCATGATGCGATCATGTCAGCATGGACAACCATCTCAAAGGAATGTTTCCATTCATGCGAAATCCATGTCCCATTGAATCCAGGTTGTTTTAAGAGCAAAATAAGGTCTTACCCAGTATTAGTACAGTGACACTGCATGTCTGTATTGAATGAAAGGTGCAAAGTTTGGCGAATCTCTGCTGGAGAGAATAACTGGCCATCTTCCTATAATCTCTATCAAGATCAAAGAACACTAGTGGAACAGCAGGATCATGGACCACTCCCCGATGTAGAATATTGTATCTAAGGACTGTAAATGTGGGTGGCTGGGCATCTATTTTCAACAAGCTTCAAATAAGGAGACTCCGATGACTAGTGCAAAACAATACGTCCTGTTATGTGTCTGAAGTCACAATCTTACTGACAGATCATCCTACAGTTAATCTGTAACGTTTTGCAGAGGTAGCCAGGTTTTTGTCCCATGAATGCTCAGTGCACTTGTGCGCCTCTGTTTGGTTTCAAAGGAAAACCTTAAATAAAAACTATATCAAATTGCATCATTATTTTTTTAGCTCACACAAGTGTACCAAGCTTGAGGTAGCAGTAGATCTATATTTTAATAATTACAGAATTATCTATAACCTATAATACAATTAAATAACAATATTATCTATAATTGAAAAATAACTCTTTTATCCTTACCCTCTGGGCTCATGATCGAGAAGTGCCCAGCAGTATAAATGGGTACCTTTAAATGTACTGCGAAGGTAACCTGCGACAGTCTAGGAGACGCTGAACTCGCTTCATGCTACGGAAACCCAGGATAAGCTCCGGCCTGTTAAGCCAGTAGGCTCAGTTGTAAAAAGCCCAGTTGACTTAACCTTTCTCTTTCCTTACCCTATCCCATCTGGCACACCATGAACGGCTCACCAGACTATCGCATGGCTTATATGCGATTACATAATGACAGTGATAATGTTTTTGAGATTTACGCTTCACTTTTACGGATTTCACTTGACTCTGTCAAAACTGCACGAGTTTTGCAGGTTGTATTAAAAATGAATGAAAATGCTCCTCTTGATAAAGCAATCAGCTAAATGCTTTACATGTGAATGTCATGTTTATATTCCTTTAAAATGCCTGTGAGAAAAACAGAATTTCTGGAGCAATTTAAATGTTTAAAAGGGATTACATTTTGACAGATACTATAATAATAATAATAATAATAATAATAATAATAATAATAATAATAATAATAATAATAATAATAATAAAATAATAATAATAAAATAATAATGATAATAATAATAATAACAATCACTCTGGATAAAGGCACCTGTCAAACGTAAATAATTGTAATGTAGCTGCTGTAGCATAAGTGATATATGTTACCATATTTTTTTCATTATAAATCATAATGTATTTGTGTAGTGCATCATACCCATAGTTTTGTTATTGGAAAAACACGTTTTTCTCTTATCTTGGGAGCTAGAAATTAAGATATCTGGGTTGACTGTGTAGCTGACTGCTTAATAATAATCACAGTTCACTTTCTTGTTTTGTATTAGCTCACCTGTTTCCAATGTTTATGAAGTCATATTAAAAAATGATCTAGTTTAAATGAACAACCATGTGAAATGAACTGCAACCCAAGGCAACTTCTCTGTGTTCCTGCTATTTTTCCCTTTCATTAATATTCAAATCAAACACATTTATTCATTTATATTCAGTATAAACACCGCAGTTGGATTGTTTTTTAATTTAGCAGAACTGTAATAACTGATTTCATTATACATTCTGGTGAACAATTATAAACAGATGTAACTCTGCTGACTCTCTGTTTTTAGTTTAGGAAAGACATTCATAAATTGTACTGGAAACATATTCTTACTTTTTAATTATATTGCAGTTGTTTAGAAAAAAAAATATCAACATTTATTTTTTTCCCTGCACTTTTTCTTTAAGGTTTTTTACACTTTTATGATTGGGTTTATGTGGAGGGTGGGAGAAGGAAGACGTACTTTCATTTTATGACTGTAATGGTGAACCACAACATGATCACTGAATGGTGAGGGTAGTTAATGGGTTATGGAGGGGTCATAGCAGGGTGAGAGAGAGAGAGACGGTGATATAAATGTGATCGGTCTATCTGATATGTTATTTCAGCATCTCTTGCCTGGTTTCCTACATGACCTTGCCTTTCTATTGTAGATAAATCTTTAATGAGCTGAGCTATGTGCATTTTCTATGTAGGAGATTGGAATTTAAATCTAGCAGGAAGGCTTACAGCCCTGGGCCTCTGCCTGTGGCACTAAAGGTCCTAAGAAAAAGTCTGACCGATTTGGTCAGTAAATTGCTAATCTATCAATTAGTGTAAGTCCAGCAAGTGAAATCAGTAATCTGAGCGGTAAGGATGACATATACACATTCACCTGTGAAGGTCTGGCGAGCTGCACAGGTTGTACACTGCCTTTGGGCCTTAAAAAAATCTGTTTTTCCAAACGGGCTCAAAAAGGTCTGTATATTCTCGTGAGTACATTATACCACAGATACCATGAACAGTGTTTCAGCTAGGATTTTGTGAAGGTATGGCACAATATGGCATTAGAAGGTGCGCCACAAGGTGTATTTACAGCACCGAACGGAAAAAACATTCCCCCTGAAGTGGCGGATCTAGTTGCCGGGGCCAAGAGGGGGTCATGGAGACAGGAAGAAGCATATAGAAGCGAGCTGATGTGTTAAGAAAAAATCCCTAATGAATTAAATGCTGCTGACTGAATGTTCCTAGTTGCCAGGGTCATGGAGGCAGGAAGAATACCAAGTGTCCAAAAACATTATTATTCTGTATTTATAAACGCGAACAATAAGTTGCTCTTAGTTGAACTCATGAGTAAAGATTTATATACAAGGAAACATCAATCAACTTAAATCCTCTTAAATAAGCACCACATATCACGAGCACAATCATGCTAGTATCTTTTAAAATGACCCAAATCTTCAGACAGCTTCTTCTGCTCTGCGAGATTCTTGTAGAATCTTGTCAGTGCAGACCTTCGCTTTAAGCCGGCTGTAGTCTACAGTATTGAGCGCCTGTGCCTGGAATGCTATGCTATTATCCATAAATATCCACATAACTCTGGTTTTACTTTATTTATTAATTTATTAAAAATACCACTTACCGGTTAAAAACACATTTCTTTGAGAATGTCTACACGGTTTTCACAGCCAAGAAATAACACAAATCCACAACACAAACCAAGCACCTCCGGGGTGCACATTATCGGACGAAAACGAAGTTATCCAGTGGAATATGGTATTGCAAGTTGCCGCATTCTCATTGGCTGATTCTGCAAATCTCTAATAAATATGAACTCCTTAAAGTTAGCAAAAGTAAACAAAATGACCAGCTGGCAGGCACATAAAAAAATCTAATCGATCAGAAAACTGAGAGGTCGGTCGGTTTACAGGGTTTTCTTCACATGCCAAAAAACTTTTGGGTCGGCACGATTATGCCAGGTCTGCTGGGTTAGGGGAAACACAGCATTTTTTATTACACCTTGCCCAGTGTCGGCTCCAGCCTTTCCAATGACCCTAGAGGATTTGCAGTTCAGTAAATGTTCAAGTCCTACTTATGGAATTGTGAATGTTGTATTTGTCAGTTTTAGAGAACTTGGCATGGCCTTTGTGACTTCCAGTCCCGGTAAAGCCGTTGTGTAGTAAGTGGTGTGGCCTCTGTGTCTGTCAAACTGAGGGAAAGGGGGCATGGCATTTGTTTCTGCCAGTCCCAATAAAGTAGGCATGATCTATGTGCATGCAGGGCGTGCCCTTAGTGCCTGTTCGTCGCAGTAAGAAAAATAAAAGGTGTGGCTTATGTGCTTGTCAGTTTCAGGAAAGGAGGTGTGGCCTCTGTCAGTGTCAGACCCAATACACAAAGCTTGTCCACTGTTTGCATTAGTCCCAGTGATGAAGGTATGGCTACGGTCATCTGTGCATGTGCCTTCTCATCAGTTACACTACAGAAGAAGATAAGAAAGTTTGTCAGAGTTTGTCGAAGTTAAATACATTAACATTTACAGTGCGGTTGGATATGTATTACAATAAACTTATCTATTTGAAATTTATGGATCATGCAAAAAAACTAGGAGAGTACTTGAAAGACAGACCCTTATTATAAATGAGTGAAATGAGGTTTTAGGTAAACAGTTCTCCTGATTGTTTTTCTGCAAAGAAAATATGTCAGAAATCATATGTAGGATAATTGCACAGGCGACACATGCAGGAACGTTGTCATAGTTCTTTATCTTCTACAAGATGAAATATTGCAATCAAACCCTCAGAGGATTTTCAGATTAGCGTTTAAAATAACAGTGTTTGGACAATCTCTTTCAAATGTCAGAGCGCGTTATGTGGCCCAGTGCGAATAAACATGGCCATCTGTTGGTGATGAGGTGCGAGCTGTAGCGCTGTCTACAGATCAAGTGCACTGACGGTAAATGAGACCGCTATTCTGACATGCGGTAAATCGAAAGCGAGCTCCGAAGTGAAAGGCTTCACCAGAACATGGCCACTTAGATTCCCACCTCTCTTTTTTTCCCCTCCTCCTTTATATCACCTCATCATCTTCCTTCTCTCCCCCTCTACTTAATTCTTGCAGGATATTTTCCCCAAGAGGAGGTTTAAGTGTGACTCCGGTCTTTCCCCTGCAGGAAAGATAACTCTGGCGAGTGTATTTATTAGGCAACTCATGGATAGAGAGGGAGAAAATACAGAAAAAAAGGGGTATAAAAGATGTGTAAGGACAGAGGGAATAACAGTGGAAGAAAGAAAGATTTGGAAGAGAGCGAGGTGAATATATTATTGATGTATGTGTGCTGATATATTTTGTGGTGTTTCTCTGTGTGTGTGGTGGAAAGGGGGGATGTTAGAGTCCCTAAGACAGGTCATTGATGAGTCTCTCTCTCTCTCTCTTTCTCTTTCACACACACTCTCTCTTTCTCTCTCTCTCTCTGGGTAGCATTTAAAACCAGCAGGCTGTGAGGGGTGTGAAGAGCCTCACAGCAGTGCATATCAAGCAAGCTCGCTCTGGGAATGTCATTTAAAAGGCAAATAGGTGCACTGTCAGTACCAACTGATATTCTCTGAGATAACAAGCTGTTGCGTTTTTTTTTTTTTTTTTTATTGGGAGCCCACACTCTTTCCCCAGTGCTACAATAAACATACGCTGCGCTCCAATCAACCACATAGATACAGGTGCTTCCGAGATAAAGCCTGTCTGATTTGATTGGCAGATTCACTCTGAGGCAGGCTGGAGTTTGCATGTTTTCCCAGTGCTTGTGTGGGTTTCCTCTGGGTATTCCAGTTTCCTCGCCCAGTCCAAAGACATGCACACTAGGCAGGTTATTTGGTTGTTCAAAATTCCCCTGAGGTGTCACCGGACTTTGATTAGTTGAGTGTGTTGCCATGGGACTGTCTGACTAGCTGTTCAGGGTGTACCCCACCTTTGCCCAGAGTCGGTTGAGATAGGCTTCAGCCTCCACGCGACCTTTGTAGGATCGAGCGGCATGGCAAATGAGTGAATTAAAACGTTTTACGATTTAATGTTTTCATTCAAAATTGAGTTTTTTTTAAAGGAATAGGTCTTGAATTAACAGAAGAACTTGCTGGCTTTTTGCTCGGCACAGGCTGAAAACCTTTTTTTTTTCTAATAGTGATGTACCTACTAATGGCATATTAACTGGTATATGAGTTAATATCCTAGTTGTAGATTAGCCAGACAGAATACATAATTGCTCATATCTTGTGGGTAGGGATGGAATAGAATGCATTTATTAATGATCCGTGACCAGGACAAATCAGCTACTGGAGGTTCATGAATGAATTAATGAATATTTATACAGTTCTGTCCCTCAGTCTGGTAACGTCTCTATTTCAGTACAAAACCCACAGTAAACAAACCTCTAATATGAATGTTCAAAATCTCACTCATTCATTTTCCAAACCCCTTATTCCTACTGTTAGGGTCGCAGGGAGGCTGGTGCCTATCAAAGAAGAAGCAACGGCAGAGTACATTTTTTTGGTACACCCAGTTAGCCTAATGTGGATGTATTTAGACTGTGGGAGGAAACCGGAGTACCCGGAGAACATGCAAACTTCAAATCTAATAATAATAATAATAATAATAATAATAATAATAATAATAATAA
>JBCNYG010000001.1:52318631-52331897 GCA_039654305.1 Porochilus rendahli | reverse complement strand
ATATATTACTATTACAGAAAGGTTTTCACAATGCTTAGATTTCTCCTTGATCAAGCTTATACAAGTCAATATGTCAGCCACTATTGCCACAATGTACACCTGGCATGACTGTTCATAGGTTAATATTCAAGGCTTGAAGCTTGCCTTCAATCAACAATGCAAAATTTACCCATTGTTTTACTTTTCCTACCTTTCCTTTTCGTTCCTATCTTTTTCTTTCTTTTCTTTTCTTTCCTTTTCTTTCCTGTAAACATTGGTAGCCAAAATTTTCACATACAAAACTTGTACATGCACACATGCAATATGAGCCTTACTTATAGTTGCTGTTGCCACAATGTGCATAAAACATGCCTACACTTGTAGCCAGGGTTAAAGGGGGGGAACCTGGAAATGATTACCAATGGCAATCAAAATTCAAACTGGGCATGGCACCTATTAATGATATGATGATAATGATGGTGATGGTGGTAGTGGTGATGATGATCATGGGGATGGTGGAGATGATTATAACGATGATGGTGGTTGTGATGATGATGATGATGATTATATGACGATGATGGTGATGGTAATAATGATTATGGTGATGATTGTGATGATGATGATAGTGGTGGTGGTGCAAATGGTGATGGTTGTGGTGATAAGGGTGATGATGATATAATGATGATTGTGATGATAGTAATGATCATGATTATGATGGTGATGGTTATGATGATGGTGATAATGATGATGGTGGTGGTGGTGATGATGATTATGGGGTGGTGGTGGTGATGATATAATGATGGTAATAATGGTGGTGATGATGATGGTGATGATCGTGGTGATGATGATGGTGGTGGTGATGGAGGTGGTGGTGATAATGGTGGTAATGCTGATGATGGTGGTAAAGATGGTGATGTTGATTATGATGGTGGTGGTGATGCTGCTGCTGCAAAAGATAATGTGAATATCAACACACGGGCATAATACTTTAATTGCAACATTCAACCTCGCCATAAATCAATACTAGTTACTAGTTTGGTAAACAGAACTGTTACTTAACTGATTTAGTCACCAATAATTCACATCTAAAGAGAGAACTTAGATTTCTTTTGATTTAGGGCTGGTCTGTGGGAGAGAGAGGGTTAACTGTATCATGGGTATGGAAGGGGAAAGATCAGGCCAGTGTGATCATGAGGGTGACACGGGGGTGGATTTTCACTCCAGTCCCGTCCTACTCCCACAGAAAAACTTGTCCCATCACAATCTGGTAAAATGACTCTCACTGCTATCTCGCTCCCATTAAGAATGACTCCCGCTCCTGTACCACTCCCATTTTTTTCCATGCCTACCTTAGTTGAATAAACCGAAAACATAACATAAAAAGTTGCTTTTTGCTAATTTATTGAGCACTTGTTTCCTTTAACAGTGACATTACTTTTATGTTTTATGTCTTTAATGTTATGCCACACTCGACTCTCATAAAGTTCAGTAATATTAGCGACTTCCATGTCAGTTCTGTGAGCTTAATAGATAGGTCATTATTTTGGACTTTGTGTTGCAAATCAGTTTTTTTTTTTTCCACATCGGTTTATCCGCTGGTGTTTGCTTCCTCCATTGCTGTTCTTCTTTCAATTCCGGCGGAAAGCAGCGGAAATTCAGGATTTTAAATGGGGGTTTCTTAAGGCAAGATGGTGGACCTTTTAGTCCGGCGGGGGTATGGGGGCCGCCTAGGTCCTGGGTGAAACCCTGGTGTGGGGCCTGGGAGATGAGGGGATGCTTTAGGGATAGGGTTAGGGTTTGTAATTCGCCCTGATGCTCCTGATTAAAGTTCAAAATGATTTTGTTTATACATTTTTTTACTAATAAAATATATATCTTTATACTGCCTTTAATTTGAGCAGCATGTAGAGGGATGGTGTTTTTTCACTACTGGTCAGTACAAATTGCAACTGGTCTGTAAATGTACATGCGTTTTTGGGGGCAAAAATGCATAATAAATAGCACAAATTGTCTAACAATGTATTTTATTCCAATACGTGTAGAATTTGGCACCACTGTTAGCCACTATAAACAAAGAATAAAATATGAAATATGGACACAACTTGAAAGCTCCTTTAAGAAATTAGCATATACACTACGCTACAGTCAACCACATTACAGGTGTTATTACAGACTAACGCTTCATCATTTTACAGCAATTTTTAGAGCAATTTTAGATTTTCTGTTCAGGCTTGTTGGCAGCTTCTGAACGTTGCGGTGTCACTGTTGACACCTGTAGCAGTGGTAGTTGCATGACGGCTGTGAAACCTGCAGCCATTTCACACTGAGGCTCTGGAATTGGCTCAAAACAATCTTCAGTAAAACGGTCTGTACAAATAATGGAATGAATGCTGGTCGCTTTCCAGTCTGAACCATGTGCGTTTGACTCGCTTAATCCATTCATCACACAATTTTGCTGGGTTGGTCAGTCAGGTTAGGGGAAACAACTAATAAGTCGTCCACATGGTCCTGTGTGTACACTGTTCGTAATCATTCAGGTTTACAAGTTTCCTCCAGCATAATCATTTTCTATAAGTCACTGCGCATTCACATTACATACTTGATTAATGCTGGGCTTTGCTTAGTGTAGCAGCCCTTAAACTGAACCAGCGAAGAGTCTCTACCAGGTGTTTGTGGGTTTATTCACCACGTTTGTGGGTTTATTCTGAAGTCTTTTAAACACCATCAACACTATAAAAAATAAATACAACTGATTTTTTTGCTGCTTCCTGAACAAATTTTTCAACAAAGACATGAATTTACAGCACAATACTCTCACCCAAAAACTATGTATTAGTGAATATATAAGTACATAGCTTAAACCTTCAACACTTTACTGAATTAAATAATAAGCATTCAAACAGTTTAATTTGAACCGAAATCACTTTTTATTACAAATAGCTGAATACATGCTCTATTTAAACAGGGGATGCTGTTCGGCTAACCGGCATGCTAGCTGTTAGCATCGGAAACTCCTTTGAGCTCTAGTTCTAGTTTTTTTATTAAACTGGCCAATCACTGAAAAAAACTGTAGGGTCATCTATGCAGACCTTTATGTGGAAATTTTGCGGTTCGTCTGAACCCCCCGCTACTGGCCTGGAATTTTGGTCTGTATAGTTCTTTTGACTTGTGTTACAGTGTAGACTTATAGGAAAAAAATGGCGGTGCCTGTCATATGTTTTTTTCCCCGTTTTTTTTGTCCTGATCCCGACTGCTCCTGTTAACTTTTTTCCTGTACCATCCCAATCACATAAATAATAGTTAAGTTGACTCCCATCTTGCGGGAATCCCGTGACCCCTGGGAATCCGGAAAAAATGTCATTCTCTAGTGTGTATGTGTGTGGGAGAGAGAGAGGGGGGAGGGTTTGATTTGTCGGAAAAAAGAGGAATGCACTGTCATTATTGTGAGTTCAGCGTGCATTGTGGCTGTAACAAAACCTCGTTCAGGTTTGTGTTTAATAAAACATTCACAGTGCAACAAGGTTTTTGTCTGACTTTCCTGCAGTATTGAGCATTAACTGCTTTACGAACTTGGGAGAGGAGAAATACAGCTGTGTGTGTGTGAGAGAGAGAAAGCGAGAGAGAGAGAGAGAGAGAAAGAGAGAGAGAAAGAGCGATGACGAGCGCAGGAAGTGCGCACGTTTTAAAGTATCAGCATGCAGCATGTGTGTACACGAATGCATGTGACTTGCACGTGCACACATTAAACTGGCAATGACTCACAGTTTTAAATTGTCTTTTAAACTTTTAAAGTACATGTCTTTTAAAGTAATATCTTAGCTGACAATGAGGTTGACAGCGTTTTAAAACTAAGAATTAGGAAAAAACTGCGATGCAAATTATTTCACTGCAAAAAGTGTTTAAAGAGTCATGGTTTTAAAATGACCCCTTAAAATGATTTAAAATGTTTTTAAAAAGCTCTATTTTGTATTGCGTTCTATGGACAATTTTATTGTACAGATGTCAGTCAGAGGCTCGCCATTTCACTTCTACAAGTGCTATTGATTTGAAAGTTACATGGTCAGACCCAGCACACCTATTCCTGCATTTTTAAGTAGGGGCAAGTTAAAACCTTTTCCAAGATAATCTTCTCTTTTGTCTCACTCTAAGATGACATCACGCACCCTAGCCCAGAATATTTCATGCAATACACACCCATTGTAAATACACAAACTGACTCAGAAATCCTTATGACAATTGATCAAAGATTAAGAGAATAAAAGGTAGCAATAAGCTATTTTGACCATCAAAATGTCGTTTCTAAGTATGGCTTCCTGGAGAGGCGTCAAAGTGCGGTAAGTTTTATGGTCGTATGTCAACTTCTCTCCATTAATTTCAATGCGATTTTTAGGCAAATTGTGTGTTGCCAGGGTAACGCGAAAGACTTCACAGCACCGAAACACTTTTTGACATTGTTTTGATAGTCACATTGCTGTCCATGCTGCATTAAGTGCAATGGAAGAAAAAGAATAAAAAGAAGAAAAATAAAGAGCCCAATATTTCTAGGGTAAATATTAATATGTGTCTTAAGCAGCCACATAATAATAATAATAATAATAATAATAATAATAATAATAATAATAATAATAATAATAATAATAATAATAATAATAATAAATGTTAATTTAAAAAATAGTAATAATATTAATAGTAATAGTAGTAATAGTAATAGGCCACCTCACAGCAAGAAAATCCCAAGTTTCTGTGTAAAGTTTGCATGTTCTCCCTGCGCTTGCATGGGTTTCCTCCAGGTACTCCAGTTTTCTCCCACAGTCCAAAAACATGCACAGTAGGCTAACTGGTTGTGCCAAATTGCCCCTAGGTGTGAGAGCAAATGTGAAAATTTGTACGTATGCTGGTCCTGCAGTGGTTCCTTGCAGCCATGTGAGCCCAGAGTCAGCTGTGATAGGCCTCAACCCACATACTCTAATTTGGATTAAGCGGCTTAGAAAATGAATGAATGAATAACAGTGATAATACTTACGTAGCTTGTCATAGAGCGGAGAAACCAGAAAGCTAAATAAATATGGATTTTTTTTACAGAAAGCTTCACTATATCTAACAATTAATAAACATTTAAAAAACTGTTTCATGAAAAAAATCCCAGCAAATGAGCTTTAAGTATAGAAATGGTAACATATTAGCCTGAGTGCATTAATATGAACCTGCATTTTCCTTTGCATGACTGTCAGAGCTGTTGTTAGAGAAAATCAACACCTTCTGATTAGTTTACATCGTACGCTTACATCCGTATGTCATGATCAACCCTCACGTCAAGAAGTTGCTTAGATGCGCAAGTAGAGTGTTTACATTCAGCATTTTAATGAATAGCTATGTGTTAAAATGCTCTTGTTATATCCGGCAGTCTCATGATATTTTATTAGTCTGGATTTAATCAAATTATGTTTACATTCATAGCTTTATCTAGTTTGTGCTTGCCTGGGGAAATCCACGGCTTAGTCTCAGTAGGATTCCTCCTGCATAAACAGGCTTGCAATTAAAAAAATAAAGAAATAAAAAGACTCTAGGTAGATGATGCTAACAGACAATAGCCTAATCGTGTAACAGATTGTAGTATCACTGTGACAAGATAAATTTCTCTTTCCTTTTTTAACAGCAGACCAAATATTTCATGACTTAAAATTACTAAACGTACTGTACAGCCTCTGGATTCATTTCTCATACAGAATATATAAAAGGTTACTGCAGCTTTCATGTTAGGTGACAAGTTCGGTGCTGCATCCATTTTTTTCCGCCCACAAGCAAATTTCCCATTAAAGTAGCCACGGTGAGGATGTGTTGTGATTTATCCCATCCCAAGCCATGCGAGTAATTATAGCAACCCGGCATTAAATTATGCAGCCTGCATTCACATTCATAACCTGCACAAAAGGAGGCAGGGGAAGGAACTCAACAAGAGAGACAGAGAGATCGGTTAAAGAAACGTGTCGACGAGCAAAGCTGTCTTCATGTTAACGTCTCATGCCTTCCGGGGCGCCTTTGTGCTTCCTGACAATTCAAAATCAAAACAGAAAAGCATTAATTAAAAGACTTTTTCTTTTCTTTTTTAAACCCACACAAGGAAATGTAGCTGAAACTCGTTTGTTCTGTGCGTGCTGCCATGTTCTTTGTCTGAGCCACACTCCATAACTATCTAATAAATGTAATAATAAAATCACATCATTATTAATAATTAAAATGATTAAAAATGGCTTTTAGTAGTCCTTAAAATTTTATGAAGGGGTTCAAGGAAGTATGGAACATTTTCTCTTTTTCATTATATTCTTTAGTCAAATTTTCTCCCTTAATAAAATATACTTTCTGTTAAATTTAGAAGAAAAACAATAACCAAGATTCTCCCACATTACTCTCCAGTGTTGATGATTAATAATAATCACTTAAAAAAAAGGTTTGCAGCTACAAGGTGTTCAGTCTACGTGTATTCTTGCCATTAAGGCGGTTACACATTTTGGGTGAAGCAAAGTTAAACCATTTGTGATTATACTAGAGATACAATACATGTATTCTAACTTTGATTTAAGTGGTTTCAGCTGCGCACCTCCTCTAACACCATGTCCTGAAGTGTTTAATTACTCTTATACCAGGACCATTTGTTATTGCCTACAATTTTTTTTTATTTATTAAAGAACGACACATTGTATGTTTTTAGAATGTTCTGGAATGTCCAAGATACAAAATTCCATTTGTCAGTTATGCTACTGCAGCTATAAACAGTTGTTCCCTCAACAGATGCACAAGCTTTGACCTTTACCGCACACTAAAACTGGAGACTCATCCCCAAATACCTGTGTGGGATATTGTGACAAAAACACTTTTACTCACTCCCTCATTTGCCAAACCACGTAATTATATTAGGGTTGTGGGAAGGCTGGAATAGTGTGAATAGCTGTGTGTGTGTGTGTGTGCGTGTGTGGTCACCCTGCAATCATCTTGTGAGCTGTTCAGGGTATACTCTACCAGACCATTTTAGGGCCAGCACAAACATTCACACTCACAGCTATGGGCAATCAGGAACAGCCAATTAGCCTAATGTGCATGTACTTTATACTGTGGAGGCAGATCTAAGAACCTGGAGTAAACCAACACATGCACCTCCGGGTACTCCGGTTTCGTCTCACTGTCCAAAAACATGCACAGTAGGCTGATTCACTGTTTTAAATCGCCCCTAGAGTGTGAAAGTGAGTGTGAATGGTATGTTTGTTGGCCCTGCCTCTGGACTGTGCAGGGTGTGTCGGAACTCAGAGCCCTCTTTGAGTGGACATACGCCGGTGGAAGCACGGTCCCTTCATTTTCACCCTAGCTGTTTCTTAACTTAGTAACTTCATACTTCATAACTCAGTAAATACTTAAAAAAACCTCAATGAAATAAAAATCCCAACTCAGCTGATGAGGAAGAGCAAGGTATCTTTATTCCAAGTTGCAGTCAATCACAAAAACAATTCTGAGAGAGCAGCTGGTCTCTAAGATCTGATCCCATCAGCATCAATATCAGAATCAGCAAATTCCCCTCTAAAAACCCCTTTCTTTTATACTCTTTGGCATCCTTGGATGCCGTCCCCTTTTAAGTTGCATATGACTAAGCATTTTCCTCTTGAATCCATGTTCTCAGGCCAATGTGGCTCCTCCTACCATATTTCACATATATTTTTATTTCCCATTATTTCCTGTTCTGCCCTCAATGTGATGTCATGTTTCCTGTTTTGATGTGATTTTGTCCCTTTGTATGATCTCATACTTCCTGCTGTAATGTAGTCCTAGTTAATTTACCCATATTTCTGGGCGTTCTTCTAAGTTTTTATAAAAAATTGGTGCTTACTTATAAGCGGCAGCTTCCGTGTTATCTTGTCATTTCTGAATTTGCTTTTGTGTAAACCGGTCAAACGGAGTATACTGCACGCTACTTTTCTGATTCCTTCAACATGTGTAAGTACCTTATAATCCCTTCTTTTTTTTACTTTGCAAACATGTAAGCAAGCTATTTCATATAATTGCTGTCTTATTGTTTTGTTTTTAGCCCTTAATGTACCAATGTTCACTTTTTTGGTTTATCTAGATGCATGTCATGGGTTCTTAACCCTTAAAGCATTTTCAGTATTTTATTATTATATTTGATTGCAATAAGTTATATTGCTTTCCATTTTTTCCAGCTCAGTCAGCCCATTGTGCTATTTTCAGAAGGAGAAGATCTGGTCAATATCACCATCTCCACTACCATCTGGCCTGTGTTAACCCCAACCTTTTGGATTTTTTGGAGTTCCTTTTTGCCACCTGGTTCCAGCCTGGATCTCCTGGGTCTCAATTCAGGTCCCCTTTTTATCCCTTCCAACCTCCAGTTACCACTCGAGACCAGTCTACTTAAACTATGCCTGAAGCCCAAGATCAGTCTACTCAGGTGCGCTATTGGTATTTTTCTCCATGGCCAGAGTCTCCTCTAGACTCTCCTTTCATTTCCCTGCATCTACACACGCATCTACATACTCTTCTCCAGAGCCTTCTCCTCCACATTCTCCTCTGGAGTATCCCCCTGATTATTCAGATTATAATTCTGACAACACACCCAAGTTCCCGGCTATTGAGGACGCTCCTTCTTCCACTACTGATGGTGTTCCCATAATCCCACTGGACAGGCTGGCTGACCTGTAACCTATAATAAACACTCTTTCTTATCTTTATTCCAGTCTTTAGTGTGTTTATTCCATGAGTATACTAAGGTTGAATGCATTTATGCTCAGCTGCATGTTTTTGATAACTAAACTGCTGTCTCACTGTTGCTCAGCATGTCGGCTGAGAAAGGCACCAGCCTCCCTGCAACCCTAATTAGGATTAAGTGGCTTAGAAAATGAATGAATGAATGTATAAATTTTTGTCTATATCATGTTCCTCACTCTATGTATTTTCTGCACTGTTTTTTGATGTTCCATTTTCCTTATATGGACATGCTTCCTGTTCTTGTCAGCTGATTAGGTACACATGCTGCTTGTTACCTCTGGCTGGTTCATCTATTTAACCCTTTGCTGTTTGGCTTTTCTTGTAAGTTTGACAATATTAGATTTGTTTCTCTAAGTCTATTTTCAGATTCCATGTTCATATGTGGTTATTGATCACTGTACCCCTGTGTGTTGGAGCAGGCAGGGCTATGCAATGCTATATACTATAAACTTTGGCTGCAATTCCCAGATCACTAAGAATCCAATTGAAATATTTCTTAGTCCCACGTCCTGTTGATTCTCTGTAGTCAAAAGCATATCCTCTGAAGTATTTTGTGGAAATGTACCTGACACAAAGCAGGTGAAAAGATGTTTTTTTAAAAAAGTGAAAAGATTGATATTACCAATTAAATGTTTTATATGCCTGGGGTTTTGTGATTGATCGTGCTGACTGTCAGCTCCCACTCGTAAATCTGTGCACTGCAAAATTCAAGAAACAGCCGCTTGGTGGAAGCTATTCTCTAAAAATATTATACAAGTAGCGCAGTGACCGCCAGAAAACAGGAAATAACTCCACAGGTTCCAATTTAGTCCACATTCATAACCCGAAAGGCGGGTAAACAGTGTTAATTATTTATTAAATTTTTTATAGTAAGAGTACTTAAAACTAGAAGCTCTTATAGAGAAGTGGAGTGCTGCAAGGGGCAGTTAATCCAAGTCTATATAGTCCGCTTGTACATGTTTTGTTTATCTCTCCAGGCCTGTTTATTCATGCATGGAAGGTGGTGATGACGATTGCAACAACTAAGAGCTTATCGTGCTGCGCATGCGCAGGGCTACCGAGCCCAACCAAAGTGACTCTCTCAACAGCTCAACCTTACTATAATCGTGTCGCGCATGCACTACAACATAAATGGAGTCACCCATGGAATTCTAGGAGGGCTACTGAGCCCAACCAAATATTGGCTTAAGCATCCAGGCGGGAAAGCACAATTAGTGTTGCTGTTCCGCTCACTTCACAGCAATAAAAAAATACATTTAAGGAATAGGAACAGAGATCTTTAAAAACCTACTGCCAACATAGCCTTCAACTCCATACACATATCCTATACACATAACTTAAACCTACTTTAACAGTTTTTTTTTATCCTGTTAAACCCTACCTGCTGTTTTAGATCAGTGCAGTGCAAAGGTATAGCATGTGAAGCATGCAGCATCAGAGTTTTTGAACCCATGTACCCTTATATAACTGCCATTGTTAGTCATGTGGCTTTACCAAACTAATCTTTTAAACTAGCTTGATCAACATTAGCTTCAGAGACAGCAGAAATGGCAGATCTGACACGATTAGTCCCGTGTTTACAAAGCGAATAGTACATCTCACCCACTGAATATTCCCAACATACAAATACAACACACGTTCCGTGTTTTCTACAAGATGGAATGTCTAGAACTAGCAATTAGCCATTTAAACAACACTCTGTTATAGTGACAGAAGAAAGCCTTGTGCTCCTTTCACAGGCACAGATTAGCTCTCCTGCAGGACTAAAAGGCTATAACTAGTGCTCAAGTCTAATTGTACAACTCCATGATGGGTCTGAATGAAGGATCCCAGTAGACAGTGTCGTTAAACCTGCAGTGGTTGTGATGTGAAGCTGGATTTAATAGTTATACAAATCAGTCTGAGTTTATGATTTTTGGGTCATTTTCAGGTTTACCATATGGAAGTAAATTAATTTTTTAATTTAATTATATTAATACGTTACTGGCCAGCACAGTGACGTGGGGGGTACCAAATCCACCTCACAGTAAGAAAGTCCTTGGTTTGAGTTCTGGGCTTGATCATATTCTCACTGTGCCAGCGTGGGTTTTTTTCCAGGTACTCTGCATTTCTTCCCATGGTACAAAGGCATGCACATTGGGCTAGTTTGCCATTACAGATTGCCCCTATGTGTGAGTGTTGGTGTGAATGGTTGTGTGTATGTGTTAGCCCTGCAATAGTCTGCGATACAGCTGTTCAGGGTGTACCCCATCTTTGCCCAGTGTCGGCTGAGATAGGCCTTTTGACCCTAGCAGGATTAAGCGGTTTGGCAAATAAAGGAATGAAAGTGAATAACACTGTTACAAATGGACTCCTGAGTGGTGCTGTGTTTCTCCTTGTTGAAAGATGATGACTTTGGATATCAGTGATTTCATAAGTCTGACCAGGAGTCGAGAAGAGCTTGATGAATTTTGATCTAATTGGAAATTGAGTGTTTCTCTCAGTCACATGTCATCCAGTTGTGGGATAACTGTTATTTGTTAAAGGATAGGTAATATTGCTGAATAGTCTCTTCATTCCAAGGGCTTCCACCAAGCCAAAGGTGAGTAATTGTTTTATAGGATATGTTACATGGCAACATTAACTAAATCGTGATTTTTAGAGTTTACTTTTGCACATTTTAGCCATGACAGAGATTGGTCAGGTGAGCTCCATGTGGTCTGTGAGGAGAGCATAAGTGCTGTGTATCAGAATCTTTTTAAACGCATTGAAAGTTTTGGTATATACTACATGGAAACATGAGTAAACCAGGCCATGATATGAGCAGAATCATCTGCAGCTTAATGTGACAAAGAACAAGGAACTGAGGATTGTGTATTTTAGGAGATCCAAAACACCAGCGACCCCTGTTTCCATTCAGGGTGTCAATGTTCAAATGGTGGAGGATTACAAATACCTTGAAGTTCACACTGACAATAAACTGGACTGGGTTAGGGGCAGTGGTGGCCCAGTAGTAGAGTGCTGGATTACTGATCCCAAGTTTTGGGGTTCAAGCCCCACTTTCACCGGGTTGTCACTGCTGTCCCACCATGTAGCTAACTGGGTTATCAAGGCCAGCCACAACTCTCACTGCCTGTGGCATGTAAAAGAACTATTGCTGACTTTCGTCAAGAGTAGGCTGCATTGCCGTCAGCGTGTGATCTTCGTCCTGCGATGGCCTGGTGAGCTGTCCAGGGTGCACTCTGCCCCCGCTTAGAGTCGGCTGAGATGGGCACCAGCCTTCCCGCGACCCTAATTAGGAATAAGCGGTTGAGAAAATGAATGAATGAATGAATGGGCTGGGTTAAAAACAATATTCCACGTTACAAGATCTCTATTTTTTTTTTACACCTCTATTTTTTGAGGCGGCTACGGTCGTTAAAAATCTGCCGAACACTGCTAGGGATGTATTATGAGTCTGTTGTGGCCAGCGCTGTTGTATGCTGGGGCAGCAGGCTGAGGGTTGCAGATGCTAACAGACTGAACAAACTGATCCGCAAGGCCAGTAATGTTGTGAGCTGGACAGTGGTGTCGGAGAGGAGAATGTTGTCCAAAATAAAGACAATACTGAACAATACCTCCCACCGACTTTACAACCTGCTGATCAGTCACAGGAGCACGTTCAGTGATAGACAGATACTGCCTAAATGTACCACTGAACAACACAGGAAATCATTCCACCTGTGGCCATTGAACTGTACAATACCCATATATATATGTATGTTTGTGTGTGTGTGTGTGTGTGTGTGTTGTGTGTGTGTGTGTGTGTCTAAAAGGGCTCCTAATACAAAAGAAGTAAAAAACTGCTTCTTTATAATTTTTTGGTGAAAATGTAATGAAAAAAATCAACAAAAACACTGAAAATAGTAATTTTTTTAAAAAATTAAAAGGTGTTGCGATTTATTTATTTTTTTCTTTTGCATAGCATGAATGAACTTCAAACCATATGGAATGGTTTAGCGAGTGAAGAATTAAAACCTATGTGAACACTATACTGACTTTTTTCTATTAATATATATTCTTGTTTGTTTACTTATTTTCATCAATATGATCCAATATTACATGAAATAAAAACTTAAATAGTACTTGGTTTCTGATTTATCTTTATTTTGTTAAGTGTATAATCATCACTGCATCACTGTATTTTTTAATTCATTACTTGCTAAACCGCCCCATATGGTTTTTAAGTTGATTCATGCTATGCCAAAAAAAATAAAAAATACAATTTACGACACCTTTCAATTATTTGTGTTTTCAGTGTTTTGTTTATTAGCCAAACTTTTACCTCAATATACTTGTTGGAATAATTTTTTTCGTTTGTTTTATTAGGAGCTATCTAAGACAAAAGTTTTGGTATATAATCTTCACTGCACACTACTGTAGATATCTGTATACATGTGTGTGTGTGTGTGTGTGTGTGTGTGTGTGTGTGGGCATATACTTGATGCAGTGTTGGGGAGCGGAGAAATACAGAGTGCAAACGCACATAATTCTGAGTCC
>JBCNYG010000001.1:52294273-52305773 GCA_039654305.1 Porochilus rendahli | reverse complement strand
TAAGGGGCCTTCAGGGTGTGTGTGTGTGTGTGTGTGTGTGTGTGTGTGTGTGTGTGTGTGGAGAAAGAGAGAGAGAGAGAAAGAGAGAGAGAATCTGCCATTTTGCCATGGCTACAGCTCACACAGCCGAGCCAAGCTGAGTGCAGTGGAACACACAGCCATGGAGCTGCATACAGATGTGCCTACAACACACCCACCATGTGACTCCACCATCAACCCTCCAGCACCCACTCGGCCACCTAATGAACTAAAGACAGCTATAATTGCACCTCGTTCACTCAGAACTGGGGCAATTATGATACGGACGCACATTTCATCAGTGCTGAAGCTGATCGTGGGTATATGCTTTTTTCACAAGGGCGTGTGTGTTTAAGGTGTGAGGTGTGGTGTGTATTTGCTGCACATGAGTGCCCTCTGGTGGTCAGAGAATGATCACCTGCTTTACCGAGTGGAACCTCATTAACTTTAACAGCCTTGTGAAATAAATTCTAGAGAAAAGAGAACAAGTTTTACTGGCGCTCCATGAGTCACCTGCTGTTTTCTTCTGGTGAAATAAAAGGTGATCGTTAAGCCATGTTTGGGGAACATGGAGGACTGTAACACTGTCAGGAACAAAGACAATTAAATGCTGACGTGTGTTTCTAGACAGGGATTACGTAAGATTTGGTTTCTTTTAAATTGAAGCTATATAAATGTTTTATACCTGCCAGATGTGCACAAGGTCACTTTGAACTTGCGATGAAGCAGAATGCACCCATATTCCAACCAAGCTTAAAAATAATATGAATCTTTTCACTCTGGTCTAGTCCTATAAAAAGAATCATTTTGATAATTTCCTGGGGTGGCACGGTGACATTGCAATCAGCACTCTCATCTAACAGCAAGAAGATCCCTTACAATCTGTTCAGGCTGAACCCTGCGTCTCGCCCGAGGTCAGCTGGGACTGGTTTCCCTTTGACCCTAATCTGATAAATGGTACAGACAATGATTAAATGACTGATTCTGGCTGTTACTGGTAAACTCACTGCCCAAAATGGCTCTTCATATTGATGAGTTCATGAGATACTATTTATGGGTAGCACGGTGGTGTAGTGGATAGCACGTCCGCCTCACAGCATGAAGGTCCTGGGTCCAAGCCCCGGATTTAAACATTTCTGTGTGGAGTTTGCATGTTCTCCCAGTGCTTGTGCGGGTTTGCTCTGGGTACTCCGGTTTTCTCCCACAGTCCAAAGATGAGCACATTAGGCTAACTGGCTGTTCCAAATTGCCCCTAGGTGTTAGAGTTGAGTGTGTGTGTGTGTGTGAGAGTTGAGTGTGTGTGTGTGTGTGTGTGTGTGTGTGTGTGTGTGTGTGTGTGTGTGTGAGTGTGTATTGTCCATGTGCACAAGCAACCATTCACACCATGTCTTTGGACTATGGAAGGAAACCTGAACACCCGGAGGAAACGTATAAGCAAAGTGAGAGACTGTAAGGCGTAAACCCAGAACAAGGCTAACCCCGTTGCTACTGTTGCATCCTCATTTCATTGTTTTATTTTCTGCACTGACATAGGCTGGAGCCTACCTCAGGGCAAAGGTAGGACCATCGCGGGGTAACACAGACACACTACCGTTTCACACGTAGAGGAAATCGCACTCTCATCACGTATTTGCCTAACTATTATGGTCACAGGGAGGCTGCAGCCTATTTCTGCAAACACAGGATGAATGCGGGGTAAACCCTGAACAGCTCGTCTGACCATCACAGGGCCAACACATGCACAACCATTCACACTCACAACTAGGGGCAATTTGGAACAGCATATTAGCCTAATGTGCATGCCCTTGGACGGTGGGAGGAACTGGAAACCCACACAAGCACGGGGAGAACCAGCAAACTCCACACAGAAACGCCGTCACTAAGCTCATTACTCGAACCCTGAACATTACCATACGTACTGTATGTATGTATGTATGTATGTATGTATGTATGTATGTATGTATCCCAGCTCAAGCTTTGGTGGGTTGTGTGTTGTGATGGTTTTTCTGCTCACTACACTTGACAGGAGTCTTTATATGAGTTACCAGATCCTTTCTTTCAGCTGAGACTAGTCTGGCCAATCTCCTCTGACCTCTCTCATCAACACCGCATTTCCTTCTGCAGAACTGCCAACTGTTGTGTGGGAAAATTCCCCAGAGATCAACAGTGTCTTCAGTAAAATACTGAAAGCAGCCCATCTGGCACCAGCAACCATGCCACGATTAAAGTCGCTTTGATTGCATTTTTCCTCATTCTGAGGTCTGACGTGAACATTAACTGAAGCTCTTGATCTCTGTCTGCATGATTTTATGCATTATGCTGCCACCATATGATTGGCTCATGGAATAATCACTGAAATTGAGCTCTCTCTGTCTCTCTCTCTCTCTCTCTCTGTCTCTGTCTCTGTCTCATAACAACAAAAGTACTTTTAACCATGATGGTTTGGAACTGTTGTGTTTTTTTTTTTTTTTCTGTTGTTCTTTGCCTTAGATTTGTAATTTGTACTAATTTTAGATTTCTAAAATTTTCTAGCTTTGAGGAAGATGTTGTTTTCCTTTCCAACTCACCAATGCTTCAAAGATCCATGAATTAAAGGGTAACTGTGGGGAATTAGTGTTACTGGCTATTTAAAATGATCTCATTGGAAGTCAGCGGTTCCTTCTGGCACCATGGGTCCTTGCTCCTTGTGGAAGTATGTGTGAGTGCTGCGACATTCGGCATGCTCAGAGACATGTTGACTTCCTCACTGGCTGTTCCAGGCTGGAAGTGACGCGAACTCTTGGGATTGGCTGGGCTGCATCACTGACCTTTTCATCATACCCCATTATCAGCCAGTGCACAGCTGCACAAACAACAAGTGCAGAAAACATTTCTTTTGTGTTTTTAAATCAAGGGTCGACAGCAAAGTCAAGTTGGCAAGTTAATAGATGCACAAGCCATTTTGCATTCACTGTCACACACACACACACACACACACACACACACACACATCTCTGGCAGCATTCTCATCATCAGAGTCACTACAGTATAACATTTCACTGTTTGTACAAGACTCCTCCCTCTCTGGTTTAAATAGGTAACCATTTACACCCATTTCCTCCAAACTGCCAAAGTTTCTCAAACATTTTTTTTCTTTATCACCTAAAATGTCGCTCGCTGAATTGTTCTGCTTGTTTACTTGCATTGGACAAAACGGACCAATCTGTTAAAAAACGACTGCTAACCACTGGTTCATCCCCCGTTAGTAATCCACGAGATAAAATTACCCAGTCTTGTGCTTTTTATGTTAAAATAAGTGTCCATATCACTGAACCGTATTACATACACACAAACTGTGCTATAAGGATGATCAACACCGGTACACTTAAAAAAACTTCACCACTTAGCATAGCTGGAGTCCAAGCCAAATGGTTATTAGTCTATGGTCTACACTCTTGAGAAAAACGAATGTACTTTACGTATAGTAGGTCTGTTGGAAGACAGTGGGTGCTAATATGTCCGCTTTGCTCCAGTACCGTCACATAAAAATCATCAAAGCAGAGAAGAGCAAATACAAATATACATTTTTTAAACATAATTAAATGACTAAATAAAAATGTATTATTGTATTAAGCTCAGAAGGTGACACCGGTGAAAAAAAAATTATGTGTGAGTAAATTTCAATTATAGTCAATACATAATATAATATGTATTCATTCTGGTGCAGTGGTGGCCCTGTGGTGGGGTGCAGGCTTACTGATCCAAAGATCAGGGGTTCAAGCCCCACTATCAACGGGTTGTCCCTTCTGTCCCCCCAGAGCAGCTAACTGGGTTATCAAAGGCCAGTCGTGTCTCTCATTGACTGTGGTGAATGTAAAAGAACCGTTGCTGTCGTTCGTAAAGAGTAGGCCATTGGGTCGCCGCCAGCGTGTTTCTGCCCTGCGATGGCCTGGCGAGCCGTTCAGGGTGTACTCTGATCTCACCCAGGGTCGGCTGAGATGGGCGCCACCCTCCTCTCCCAGAAAAATGAGTGAAATAAATGAATGAATATATATATTGCACTGAGGACGCTGACTTCTCTTTGTATCCAGGTTAGAGCCAGTTTGCACAGTTGTATGATGGGAGAAATACGCACTGCTTTGTGAGATCTGTTCTTATCATTTTCTCATATAGAATAACCTTCATCTCTCAGAGCAATATAGACTAATTATTTAATTTTTTCTTCCTGGTCATTTTGAGTCTATAAACAAATACTGATTTTCCAGATATTGACCTCACCTAAAGAAGGACAGTTTTATTGCTTCTTTAATCAGCACAAGAGGTTTTATCTCATTATCAGTTAGGAGAGCATGGAAACTCCACAGAGAAAGGCCTGAGCCTGGGAATTGAACCCGGGACCTTCTTGCTATAAGGTGAATGTGCTAACCACCGTACCGCCCCATAGTAGTGATGTACTGCACAGTGCCTAGACAGTCTTTCTAATCAATTGTTTCTTTTTTCTATTAAAATTATATTTATTGATTTATATTGTATATTCTTTTAAAAAACAAGGACATTTCTAAGTGAACCCAACCTTTGACCAATATATATTCATCCGTTCATTCATTTTCTAAGCTGATTCAATCCCAGTTAGGGTCGTGGGGAGGCTGGCGGGGTTCATCCTGAACAGCTCGTCAGGCCATTGCAGGGCTAACACACATACAACCAATTCACACTCACACCTAGGGGAAATATGGAACCCCCAGTCAGCCTACTGTGCATGTGTTTGGACTGTGGGAGGAAACCGGAGTACCCAGAGGAAACCCGCCCAAGTATGGAGAGAACATACAAACTCCACACAGAAACGTCCCGAGCCTGGCCTTCTTGCCGTGAGGCGAATGTGCAAAACACTACGCCACCATGCTGCGACATATATTGCATGTGTGTGTATATGTGGTTTCTTAATCCGCATTGCTGCACAAGTCCATGAGGGCTACAGATCATGTCTGAGAAATATGTTGAGCAGAGCTTCTATGCAGATATTATTTACTATTCAGAATAAAAAATGCCAGGCTATGTCGTAGTGCTCGATTTGCTGTGATGCCTTTAGAGGTCCTGTTTGCTGCCAAGCAACAGTTGCTGAGATGATCCATAATGAGGACACCTTTTGGTAGCAGTTCTGCATTCTTGCCACCGGATGGCAATGTTACTCCAGCTCATTGAGGAAAATGATGCGAACTAATCGCTTTAATCCACAAGACTTCTGGAAGAAACTGGAGTTTAGTGCAACATGTTTTATTTTTAATTTATTAATATTTATTATTATTATTTTTCCCACCAGTCTCATCCTTACAGGATGGAACATTGAAAGACTGAATGTTTAGCAGTCATCATCACCTTGGATTTCATCTCGACTGCAAAAGATGCGAAGCACGTCCCTCTGTCCTCAAGTCAAATCATGAAGGAGAGAGAACCATCATTCATGGCTCGACGAGAATAGTAACTGGCAAACACAAAACCCTTTATGTTAGGCTTAAAAAATGACCGAAAGAACATGAAAATAATAATCTATCTAAAATAAATCTGTTCAGGCACTGATTAATAATTCACCGCCATGCATCACAACAGCATGCTAAGAGGGCTAACTAATGTTGATGTGCCAAAAGAAAATAAAAAATCAGGGTTAATTATTTTTACCAATTTGCTGAACCAGGGTGGCACAGTGGCATAGTGGGTAGCACGTCTGCCTCACAGCAGGATGGTCCTACTTGCGTGGGTTTTCTCCAGGTTCTCCGGTTTCCTCCGACAGTCAAAAGACAAGCACAGGAGGCTAATTGGCTGTTCCAAATAGACACTAGGTGTGCATGTGAGTGTGAATGGTTATATGTGTTGCCCTGTGATGGTCTGGCGAGCTGTTCAGGGTGTGCCCCACCTTCGCAGAGTGTCGGCTGAGATAGACTCTAGCTTCCCTGTGACCCTAGTAGGATGAAGCATTGCTAAAATGACGTTGTGGAATTTGTACAAACTGTTGGGCAGCCGTGGGCTAACGCTTAGAGAAGCAGGTTTGGGACCTATAGGGCGCTGATTCCCGAACCAGCAGGAAAAACGTGTGATGGTGAGGGACGTGAGCGGAGCCTTCCTTTCCTCCACCTTCATGGGTGAAGTACCCTTCAGCAAGGCACCTAACCCCCAACTGCCACAGTGTGTAGCAGAAACTGCTCTGAGTGTGTGTGTGTGTGTGTGTGTGTGTGTGTGTGTGTGTGTGTGTGTGCGTGCTCCCTTTCGATGGGTTACATGCATATAAATAAAATAAAACACCACAAAATGGAGACAGCTGTATTTATTACTTTTTAAACTGCAAGAATGAGCATCGATGTGTTTTCTGTGAGCTTGTTTTTATCCTGATTGTGATGTTTTTGAGGGCTTTATTTTGCTGTGATGAAAAGATGAAGCCATGCTAATAATCAGGAAGATCTGTTGATTAAACGAGTGGAAACAGGTGGTTGGTTGGAACTGAAGTCTCATCAGCTTTGAACAAAATCTGCAAAGTTTTGGCTGGAATTCTCTACTTTTCCACATCACGCTTCATAGCTTTGTTGGTATTCAGCGATGTTTTTTTGTCCACCAGTACATATGAAGTATGTTTATTTCTGGGTTCTTTTCCCATCACGCCATAAAATCCTATTTCTTGGACCTCATTCATTCATTCCCTCTTCTACTGTTAGCATCTCTTTCTTCTTGAGAAATGGCCACAGGAAAGGGGAGACCATGACTCATTATAGATGTATCCTGAGCTCAGGACCAAACCCAGGAGATGTGAGAGGATGATTGGTGTCGCAATTTAATCAAGTTCTTTAATGCAACCTCATCAACTACTAGTACAATAAGATTTTCAACAGCTTTATACCGATGTATTGAGTTTACTCACTCATCTGCCAAACCACCTAATCCTACTACTAGGGCTGTGGGGAGGCCGGAGTCCATCCAAGCCGACACTAGGCGAAGAAACACCCTGAACAGCTCGCCAGTCAGTCGTAGGGCAACAAACAAACATTCCCACTCATATCCACACTTAGGGGCAATTTGGAACAGCCAGTTAGTCTAATGTGCATGTTTTTGGACTGTAGAAGGAAACCAGAGAACCCAGAGGAAACCCACACAAGCACAGGGACACACACGAAACGTTTGAATCCAGGGCCTTCTTGCTGTGAGGTGGAAGTGCTAACCACTACACCAGCGTGCCGCTTGGTGTATTAAGCTAAAAAAGGATAATATTCAATATAAGATTAATGGGATACAGAGTCAGCACTAGAGTTCAAATCGTCTAATTACAACGCAAACATGGTTACAGTACACCACTCAAGAGCTACTGCTAATACACTTCAGCTAATACTCTTCAGTTCTCTCCTCTCCATGAATTAGTATATAGGTCTAAAGTCAAGTGCATTAGCTACGCGGAGCTTATAACGATGACTGTGTGTTAGACTTGCTTTAAAGATGAGCTAACCGTGCCTTTACCCAATCGCCTTTGTGTACGTGTGGAGTTAAAAAGCCCGTGACGCAACGCTAGTCATGCTATAACTGATCTTGCTTTGAATCATAAGTTATAATGAGAGATCTTTATTGTCAACTGTTGCATGAACAATGAAAATCAGTAATATTATTCAAATACTAAATAATATTATTTCAATGTATTTATTATCGATTTATTTTATTGATTCATTTATTAATATTTCACTGTATGTTGTAATATTGATTTGTGAATCATTTAAGTGGAGTGACTGACAACTGCGTCCTCTTGGAAGACATGCGGTTGAGCTCCGGAACAATTAGAAATCAATGAATCCACATAACATCTCTGGTATAATTGTCAGTTTTATTACACAGGCAGTTTTTGCTCAGGGGCGGGGCTTACCATAGAAGCCTTTAAAAGAAAGTGTTGTTATTACTAGATCTCAAGTTATAGAGGAGTATAAATCTTTGGTTCTTTCTATTGGGGAGATCATCTGACAGAGTAATGCTATACAACATGCATGAGCTATGATATAAAAGTACAGAAACTTTATTACTACTACTACTCCTCACTTACTGAACTACTCATTTGCAGAACCACCTAATCCTACTAGGGTCACGGGGAGGCTGGAACCTCCGACATCTCAGGCGATGCTAATAATGATAATAAATTCATAAATTACATTGTAAGTAGGCTATTTTCATTATTTTAAATTAAAAACGGGTAATTATAAGACCTTGTTAATATAGTTATCTCATTAAAACACAATCTCTTTTAATTTACTTAAAGGAGCTCTTCATTAGCCTTAGAAACCAACAACAACAACATTAATACTACTACTACTACTACTAATAATAATAATAATAATAATAATAATAATAATTAGAATTATAATAATAATCATGTGGATTAAGTTTTTTGTCTTGCATTCATTACTTATTTATTAGATTATCTAGTTAATTAGCTATCTATTAGAAATAATTCATATTACCAGGCAGCCATGCAAGTCCAATATTGCACATTATTATCATGTTATTATCCAATTACTGTAAGTAAATATAAAATTATTAGAAGTTAATATCTGATAAACCATTATGCTACAAGTGGATTTAAGTCCCTTATTAGCAGTTACAAGTCATGAGTTTTTATTATAAATTATTAGTGTTTTTATTAGTTATTATTATTATTATTATTATTATTATTAGTGTTTTTATAAGTTATTATTCCTTGATCAATTCATTTGAAGGCAGGCCACCTCCTGACCAGCTCACCAGTCTATCGCAGGGCCAAGACACACACACACACTACCATTCACATCCACATCTAGGGGCAAGTTGAAACAGTTAGCCTAATATTCATGTCTTTGGACTGTGGGAGGAAACCGGAGAACCCAGAGCAAACCACGCCAGAACAGGGAGAACATCTACATTCACTCCAAAAGCCCCCTTGCTGGTAACAGACAAATGTCTAAAACATGATTTTGGCTTATATAATGGGATTTATACTTGTTATATATACTGATCAGTTATACCCATACTGCTTAACCCCTCCCTCTAGACACGCCCCTTATTATATAATTGCTGGAAACCAAATCTTGCAGTTTGTATCACTTTTCTTTAAAGCATGAACACTTTATTCATTATAGTAAATACAATTACTACCCTCGATTTTACTATCCTGGTCTGTTACGTATTCTGGTGTTTTATTCGTCACGCTCTGTTCCATTTAAATGGACACGTCTGGAGTCACTCATGCGAGCGTGACAGGCTGTTTCCTGTGAAAGAGTGACCTGAGCGTGTGCGTCGGAACAGGTGAGAGAGAGGAGAAGAGAGTAGGATGCTTGTGCCAGACTCCTGCACTGCACTTCTTTTCCATATTAAGCAATAATTACGGAGTTGTCAGGCGGTGTGTATGATTGATGAACTGTCCAGAGGGAGAGGGATGCGCACACAATTTTTCTTCATTAATACTCCATATCTATATACTTCTTTTCTCTTTTCTTCGCTTCTTTTCTCTTCTTCTCTTTTCTTCTCTCTTGTGCTCCTACACACACACACACACACACACACACACACACACTGCTCATAATAAGCCTAATATAGCAGTAGCTTTAATCCCACTCTGTACTGCTGTGAGTGAGACTTATCCAGGCTTAAAACAGGCCTAATTGTTGCAGACGATCCGAGAGGCGTGCTTCTCCCTTTGCCTCCCATTGTTCATTTGCTCATGGAAAAAAAAAAGCGAAATGAGATGGGTATAGGATGTGTGCGTGAAGCGGCTGGAGAGGCGAGCAGAGAGCGGGGAAAGAAGGGAGGGAGGGGATGGGAGTGAGAGAGCGAGATAGGGAGGCAGCCAATGCGCAGCGCTGCATCTTGAAAGAGAGGGAGAGAGAACGGGTGGTGGAGAGAGAGATAGAGGGAGAGAGCGAGAGAGAGAGTGTGTGTGAAGCGCTGGCATTCGCGCTCAGACATCAGGAGCCGGGTGGACTGACAGAGTGCGATGCCACTGGATCCTGCTCCGGCTTTCGCTGCTGCATTTGCATGTCCAGCCTGTTGTTAAAAGGCGAGCTCAAGTGTACGAGTGTGTCGTGTGCAAGACCCAAATAACTCAAGTGAGTGTGTGTGTGTGGGAGAGTGTGTGGGCCCCCTGGCGAGGGGCTCAGCAGGTTGGGCTGGGGGGTGTTAAGGCCAGGTGGCTGTGAGCACCATGAGCGTGCCACTGCTGAAGATCGGAGCGGTGCTCAGCACCATGGCCATGGTCACCAACTGGATGTCTCAGACACTGCCCTCGCTCGTGGGACTCAACGGCACTACCGTGTCCCGCGCCGGAACCTCGGAGAGGATCGTCAGCGTGCGTAACCTTACCTCACACACTTCACTCACCTCCTCTCCATCTGTTGAGCTTTTGCAGACAGGGGAGGATTTGAGATGGATTATTTGTGTTATAGGTGTATAGCTGTCTGTTATGGCTGTCTAAAGATAAGGTATTAAGCTTTGAGGCCAGGACTGAGTAGATGTAGCTCATCAAGGCTGTTTTGCACTGATGCTCAGGTGGAGATGATGGAGGGTGAACAGATGCCACAAACCTCTGGAGAGCTCATAGGAGATCCTCTTTCTTCAGTATATAGGCTTGTGTGATTTCCTGCATGAAGTCATAGTGCCATGATGCTGAGTGACATTTACTCTGATTATAATTAATTATTACTGATAATTAATATTTGCCTGCAACTGTGATTTATTTTTAAGATTTTTGAGAATGTTTTTTTGGTTTTCTTATTTTTTTTACCTTTAAAAAGAATAGACATGATAAAATAATATTTTTAAACAATTCCATGACGTCTGCATTAACCCATTGGATGTATCCATAATCGCTAGCTGTTCATCATTGAACCACAGTAATTCTAGCTACATGTAACAGTTAGGGGCGTGGCTTATAGACGCTTAATGATGAAGGCAAAGAAAATTTCCTAAACAGGAAAAAAATATTATTATTATTATTAATGTAGGATGTAAGTTGTAACAAATGACGAATCATGTAATCTGTTGTGTTTGAATAGTAAACATGTGTAAACCCAACGAGATGAACAGCGCCACACCATGGTTTTAGTTGGTAGGTTTTATTTTTCTTTTTTTAATTACTACTATTTTTTAATTATAATTTAAGACATTGATTAAAACTTTTTTATTCAGGATAAGTTACAGTTGTATAGATTCAGCAGCTGTTATTTTCCATGTGGTACCTTTAAAAAAGAAGAAGAAAAACTAATTGTGTCCTAGGGTTACCCGGGCAGACTGGCATCGCCTGGTCAGCCTCAATCAAATTAAAGAAAAAGGCTGCAGTGCTTGAAATGTAAGCAAATTTTCTGAGAGCTCAGAATATCCTAAAAGGTTCTTAAGTGGATGCTGGCTGCAATCTCACCAACACAAAGTGCATAAGTGTGTGTGTGTGTGTGTGTGTGTGTGTGTGTGTGTGTGTGTGTGTGTGTGTGTGTGTGTGTGTGAGAGAGAGAGA
>JBCNYG010000001.1:52264200-52276967 GCA_039654305.1 Porochilus rendahli | reverse complement strand
TGTGTGTGTGTGTGTGAAATCCTGAGTCGATTTTCCGTAGAACTCTCTGTCTCTCTCTCTCTCTCTCTCTCTCTCTCTCTCTATATATATATATATATATATACGCACACACACCCTCAACAGCTTGCCAGACCATTACAGGGACAACCTACAACCAATCACACTCGCAACCACATCTAAGGCCAATTTGGAGCAGGCAGTTAGCATTAACTGCATGTCTTTGTACTGTAGGAGAAAACCAAAGTCCAGCACAGGGGGAACATTACAAACTACACAGATTAACATCCCATCCTGCGACTCAAACCCAGAACCTTCTAGCTTTAAGGCGGTTGTGCTAGCCCATTAATATAACATATACACCCATAAAGGTATTAAATAAAGTACTTTGTACACATAAAGTATATATGATCCATTACCACTCGAATGCTTTTTCACCCCTTCTAACTGAAATTGAATGGTAGGTTTTGACTGGCACTGTATCCTGTATCCTTGATGTATCTAAATTACTTGATATAATATCTTTTTAGCCATATATAAATATATATTTATAAATGGCTGTGAAATTTATATTATCTATATATAAAGTAGAAACTACAGTATGAGCAAATTCCCCAAACTGTTTGCAGGTGTTGAAGTACACACAGTGTGCACAGTATGGGAATTCCTCACTGAGGCTTGCTTTGCACTGAAGTCTTTAATATATTTATTACTATCCTGCAGCCTCAGTAATAATTAATACAGTTCAGTTCTTAGATTTGTTCCTGTACAGAAATCCATGTGCTATTCTCGTTTGGTATAATTTCTTGGTTAATATTGACCTTCAGAGGCTTTTGCTTCTCTGCTTATTTTGTACATACAGCAATAACTGTAATAAAAGAATTAATAAACATTTAGTGAATTATATGGTTTATTATTTGGGGTTTTATTTATTTATTTATTTATTTATTGGTGTGATTATGGCCTTCTTCATAAAGTACAGTGAATGTAACCTAGACAGTTTGCTCTTTATTAATAAATGTAAAAATCTACATTTTTCTCAGTATTACACAATATTGCAGTATCAGTGGCACAGTGGTTAGCACATTCGCCTCACAGGAAGAAGGTCATGGGCTCGGTCAATTCCGGGTGGAGTTTGCATATTCTCTACATCCCTGCGTGGGTTTCCTCCGGGTACTCTGGTTTCCTCCCACAGTCCAAAAACATGCACAGTAGGTTGACAGGCTGTTCCAAAACACCGCTAGGTGTGAGTGTGAGTGTGAATAGTTGTATATGCGTTGACACTGGCCTGGCGAGCTGTTTAGGATGTACCCCGCTTTCACCCGGAGTCGGCTGAGATGGGTGCCAGCCTCCCCACGACCATAATTAGGATTAAGGGGCTTAGAAAATTAATGAATGAATCATGCCATGGGCGCCAGCCTCCCAGCATGATGGCATAGTGGTTAGCACGTCCGTTTCACAGCAAGAAGGTCCTGGGTTCGAGTCCCATGCTTCTGTGTGGAGTATGCATGATTTCCACGTGCTTGCGTGGGTATCCTTCGGTTACTTTGGTTATCTCCTACACTCCAAAGTCAAACAAATAAGGCCAATAGGCTGTTCCAAATTGATCCTTGGTGAGAGTGTGCGTGTGAATGGTTGTGTGTGTTGCCCTGTGATGGTCTGGTGAGCTGTTCAGGTTGTGCCCCACATTTGTTAGGTATCGGCCTCACCACGACCCTAGTAGGATAAAGCAGTTCGGCAAATGAATAAATAAATGTAATGCAATATTGACCTGTTAAAAAGTTGCTGTTTCTTTATTGTCATTTTGGTTCCTGCAATATCTGTGTGGCCTAAATCAAATCAATTACTACAGCTTGACTTGAATCAGTGGGTAAATGTCACACCTGGGTTGTGTCAGTGCTTCCTCTGAGCATGGAGTCTCTTGTCTGTCTAATTTATGCAAGCCCTTTTCAATTTGTCCTGGATTTTATGAACTGGCTTTATGAAATACATCCCTGGTGGGAGATCAGGACAAGTGTCAGAAGATGGAGTGAGGTGAACGTCTGCACACTGCATGTGCTTGTAACAAAAGCATTATCAGCCCCGTCTCTAGCTTCAGCATGCTGGTGTGTGGGTGGATGTTGGGTGTGTGTTGCTGGTTCAAAGGCCAACAATGAGGCACGATGTCTCTTTGATTTTTGTCTAATAAAAGAGCAACGAGGCAGAAGCTTGAGGAGAATATGCGCCTGATTCAAAGGAGCAAGCAAAACAAAGCCTGGATCCTCCTGCACCCCAGCAGCACAGACTCATTAGACCCGGGAAAGGAGCGTTAATATCGTGTGTGTGTGTTTTATCCAGGGCCTTAGGGAGAGGATTACAGTGCCAAACATGGACACATTAATGTGAGAAATTCCCATTACTGGCTAAACTAGTGACTCAGTGGGAATTGGAGCCATGTTGTTGTGGAGATGTTTGCGATCTGCCTGTAAAGAGAGCACCATATGGCCAGAACACAAGCTGGGGTGAGTCAAAGCCTGTGGTCTGCTCAGCAGGGACCTCAGCATGGGACAAAGCCAGAGCCACAAGCACCGCCTGAGCCAAACCCACCAACGCACCAAAGTCTGCAGCAAACGGACACGCCAACACATAAAGATGCTAATGTGCCAGTGCACGAGTAGTAACTTATTTTGAAAGTTGTTCAGGTTCTAAAGTGATATGAGTCTAACTATTGTACACACCAACATGTGAGAGCACCAACACACATCAGAGGATGGCATGCAGAAAACACACTAGGAACGAAATGAAGTACAACCGAATGTGGTTTTATGGTTTTATAGGAAATTCATCAGTGACATGGTTAGTATTCCAGTAATCTTCCAATAAAGTAGGTCAGTTGGGCTTGTACACCCAAGCCTACTGGTTCATCAGGATGGAGCTTATCCCAGTTTCTGTAGCTTGAAGCAACTAAGAGATCAACTCCTCCTGGATGGGACGCTAGTCCGTTGCAGGTTACCTTCCCAGTATTTTTGCTGGTACCCATTTATACTGCTCGGTCGGTAGTGAGACACTTGTGGTTAAGACTTTGCCCAGGGGTGTTAACATGGTGGTGATTTAACAGGGATTTGAACCCACAACCTCTCGATCATGAGCCCAGCACCCTAACCAACTTGCTTTCATTTACAGTTATATATTATAATGTATTATTTAAGGTAAATGCTTTGATCCATCCAGAAAATAATCTACTTTCACTTATCACTTATGTAAGAAACATGTTATGTTTTATGTTTTTTTAATTTTGTGTGCACTAAACATGGGCGGTGACCATAATTAGGATTAAGCGGTTCAGAAAATGAATAAATAACGGAATGTCCATCAAATAAGTGAGTGAGTGAATGAATATTAAGACAAAAAGTTAATTACATGCAAACAAAGAAAACTCCTTGTGCTCGAATTAAAACTCCCATCTACCTCCAAACAAAAATGACTTTACCTCACCAGGACTGAGGGGGAAAAAATGAAACAACGGAACAAACGAGCATTATTCAACATGTCTCCCATTTATTTTACTAATTTCAGGGGTTATTTATATACATAGGCAGTCAGTGGGGTAAAATAGGATTGCTAAGTTTAAAGGAAGTGCAACATATAGTTCATAAGAAAGGCTAGTTAGAGAGTGGAGACCTGTAGAGCTGGGGCGAGATACCGTGCATTCATGTGTTATATTGGCTATTACAATCTTACCATGCATTCATTTTCTGAACTGCTTAGTCCTAATTAGGGTTGCGGGGAGTTGGGAGAGGGCAGAGTACACCCCAGGCAGCTCGCCAGACCATCGCAGGGCAGAAACACACTGACGACAAGCCAATGGCCGACTCTTAACGAACGACAGCAATGGTTTTTTACATGCCTTTCACCACAGACAGTGAGACATGACTGGCCTTTGATAACCCAGTTAGCTGCACTTGGGGAACAATCTTATCAATATCTTTAATTTATAAATTGAAAGCATGCAACACTGCAAATTCTACCAGTGTGTATTGGTTTACATTAATATAGAAGTAATTTTCATCTTTACAAAATGTTGACGTTCTGCTGATATAGAGTGAAATGTGGAAAGTGTCAAACAGAGACTTATATTATTCTAATCTACAGTTCAGTGACTATTACAATGCATTAGCGACACATAAAAAACTGGCTAGCAAACAGTGTAATAAAATAAGGTTTTAAAATTTAACTAAGCAGGCTTAATAACATTACAACTTACTGATTAGAACAAAGAAGTGTCAATAAAGTGCGGCAGACAATTAAGCCTGAAATAGCTACAATTATATAGCTAGCTATGCAGATAGGTAGCTATTATGTAGCAAATATAATAGCATATTAAATAAGCAGGGACCTGGTCTCGGAAAAAGGAAAGGAAAGGAGAGGATGTTACAGGACAGGAGAGCGAAGAAAAGGAGAGAGAGCGTGACAGATTTTCCTGCTGCCCCAAGGCTGGTGCAGTGCAATCAGTATGTGACTGTGTGAAAGGCATCATGATGGAACAGAGAGAGAGGGGGAGAGAGAGAGAGAGAGATCATGAATAGAATATAACACCTAAGACCTGAAGCTTACAATGGAAAAAAGTTTGAAACACCTCCGAAAGTATTAGAATGGCAAGGCCAGCTGTATTGATTTTGCTGTACAGTGAAGACATTTGGGTTCAAGATCAAAAGCTGAAAATGAAACGATAGATCAGCTTTAATCACTCACTCACACACTTACTCACCGAACTGCTTATTCCTACTATAAGGGTTGCAGGAAGGCTGGAGCTTATCTCAGCCAACGCTGGGTTAAGGCGTGGTACTCCCAGACCATTGTGCCAGGGCAAGACACACACACACACAACCATTCACACTCACCCCTATGGGCAATTTGGAACAGCCAATTAGCTTAAAGTGCATGTCTTTGAATTGTGGAAGGAAACCAGAGTACCTAGAGGAAACCCATGCAAACACAGAAACGCCTGACCTCGCAAATTAAATGCTAACCACTACGCCACCGTACCACCCTCATTTAATTTTTATGATATTTAAATTTATTGATGGTTAAAAAATCATTCAAATGATCAAAAATGTAATCAGGTGTTTCTTTTCTGGCTGCTCAGGTGTTCTGTGTTCCATTGACTGACTGGTTAAACACATATTAGCTCTGAACATCTACTCTCACTTTGAGCTCTGGGTCAGAATTGAATTCGTCTTACTTTACAGTAACCAACTCCACAACGCCCCCCACTCCCACAACCCCCGCTCCCCCACCAGCATCCGGCATGCCCCAGCTTTCTGAAAGTTCTAATAGACTTCCCGTCATGCTCGTAAACTTGGGCATAGCCGATTTACGACCTCGTTTTATCCCTCTGACTTTACAGTCACAAGCCCTTAGGGTCGGCCTAATGAAATGAGCTCGCGACTCAATCCTGCCTCCAGCTCGCGCAAGTCTCTAATTGGTTAATCTCATCCTCGCTCCGTTGGAAACCGAGAGCTGGCATGAGCACCAGGTCACCCTGAATTGTAGCTCTCGGTGCTATCGAGTGACACATTGATTGCTCGATTGAATGCCGATATGCTGATCTACTCAGGAGAGAGAAAGGGTGAGGGAGGACGGTGGAGGATTTAGGGATGGGAGGTTGGCGTGTACATATAGAGTTTTCCGACTGGGTGGAACAAAGAGACGTGATTGGAGAAAGGGGACTAGTAAAGGTTATACACAGAGAGCAACTGAAAGGATGTGAGGACACAAACGAAGAAATGGATATTTGTTTCCTACGGAGTGTCGGATCTGTTGTTGTAATGTTGATGCTTTCTGGTTTGGTGCGCAACAGCAATAGCATGCTGATGGAAGCTATGCTTGTTGAACTTGCAATGAGAGCCTGAGTGAAAGAGATGGGTAAAGATGGACAGTGCACCAGCAGGTCCCCATTTCTAATGGCTGTAATTGAGCTGGTGTCACTGTTTGCCAGAGGATGGGCTGAATGTAAAAGAAAGTGCCAAGCGCCCCTTGAAATCATTGCTCGCTATCACCCCTCCTGCCAGTCTCACTTCTCCTTCTCTTAGCCTGCTTTGCTAACCCTGCTTACATTTTTACGTCTCAGTTTCTTTCTCTCGTCCTCCTGGCGTCCCCCGTTATTCCCCACCCTGACCTCACTCTTCCAAAGCCATTAGTGTGTCCCTTTTCTGCCTTTAGCCTGACGTTTCTGTGTCGGAAGACAGTGGTGTAGTGTGTTAGGCATGGCGTTAACCATGTATGAAAATCCTCTCTCTCTCTCTCTCTTTCTCTCTCTCTGTCTCACTCTCTCTATTCCTTTATTCCTTCCTTCCCTTTTATTTTCCTAATAGCTCAGCCCTATACTCTGCTATTATGCATGTGAAATATATTCATCTTTCACTGAATATGTACGTACATAACCTGTAGTCACTGAGTCTGTTGTGTAACTGCTGTAATTCTTTTATTGACAAGGATTGTAGGCATTGTGGGTCCAGGTCTTTGTCTCATGCCGGTGCTTAGTAATGTCTATTATGTGTTTCTAACACCACTCCGCTGTTTCACACACCTACCTGTCAGCTTTGTGTTTCGCATTCACTGGGTTTACATACACGCAGGGCTTAAAATTCACACCCACCCACTCAGGCGAACAAGGGGATTTTTTTTTTTTTACACTGATGGGTAACACGACTTATTTATCAGCTCCTTGTTTTAAAAACTCTATGTATCACTGAGTCTGTATTACTGCTCTTCCGTAAGCACATCTTTTGCAGCTCGACATTTTCCTTACCAGCTTTATTTAATAACCTGATACAGAATTTCTAGAGGATGGCTTTTTAAGGTGCTAATTTCTAGAATGGTAATGCAATTTGGGACACGTTTAGGGAGGAGTATGGACTCGTGTAGCTTTATATATAGAACCACTTTAAATTCATTCATTCATTCAATCATTTGCCGAAAAACATTATCTTACTCAGGTATAGACTTTTATTATTATAGCCTTTCTCAGGATACACCTCTTCACACTCACATCCACATCTATTTAGAATCAGGGGCAATTCACAGCAGCCTGTTAGCTTAACATGCATGTCTTTGGACTGTTGGAGGAAACTAGAGTACCTGGAGGAAAGTCCACACAGAAACGCCCTCGCCGAGCCATGGATTTAAATCCATGACTATTGTGCTGTGAGGCAGACATGTTAATATCTACACCATCGTGCCTAAGCAAGAAAGCATATTAAGACACGGATTATTTTTATACCTATTCGTATATTTTATATCATAGTCACGGGAAAACTGTTCACGCATGCGTGAGCAGAAGCCAAACAGTTGGGTAACAGCATATTTTTTAAACACCTTTCAGCATTTTAGTATATACTATGTGGAAACATATAAAAAAGCAAACTATGACTAGATTTTTTTGGTTTATTTTTACATAATGTAACCATAACAGAGGCAGGTCAGGTGAGCTCTGGTAAACCATGCTCTGTAAGTAAACCACACTTTGTAAAGGTGTTTTACTACATGGAAACACAATGAGAAGCAAAATAAAACAGGATTTTCATGGTTTAATTTCAAAGTAGGATCATAATGACACTGTCAACTCAAGGTCTGCCAGAAATAAGTAATCTTATTTATTATGACTTACTTTTTAGTTTTCCTTTTTATTAAAGTGTGTAAAGGTAGTCTTTGCATAATTTATGTTTAATAATGTCGGCACTTTTTTAATAAAATATGTTCATTCATTCAACTCAAAGTGACCATGACAAACTGTGAGGGTCCGTCCTTTTGATTCCAAAATTACCCATTGGAGGTTTATGTTTTTCAGTTCCTACATAACAGACCAATGAGACTGCAGCATTCACATGTATTTCATACTTATTATTTTTAAATCTCATACTATTCACAGTACTTCTAAACTTTAAAATTATAGGTTACTTACACACACACACACACACACACACACACACACACACACACACACACAAATTGAAACCCATGCCATTTGAACTTGAGATATAACATAATAAACACACCTTCTTTACCCCACTGATTTGTATTTGCATAAATAACTGCAATGTTCTTCAACACAGCTGCACACACACTGATCAGAAACCTATGCACAGTGGACTGGAGAAGCATCTTCTGAATAAAAATATGAGTCACTACTGTGCATGCAGGTGCTTAAACCTGCATATTCTGCCAATTAGGGGGGAAATTCATGTGAATACGGTGTTTGAATTGAACTGATACTTTTTTACTTGCATGAAAGTCTTATGGGTATCTGGTGAGACTAGAGGTGTTTATGGGGACTGAAATCATGCAGGACATCTCCACCACCAAAAAATAACCCTGATCATACAACATGGACAAAGACCACATCCGTGAGCATATGATAGCCCTAATTAACTGCTTTGTCTGGGACTGTGAGTTTGCCAATAAAACATGTTTACAAGTTTGCCCTTGTTAAGGGCAAGGTAGCTTCACCCCCCCAGAATGGATAATGAAGCAAATAGGCCCTATATGGGTACGGGTTTTAATTACCCATGCAAATGTTTTTCGATATATTCTAGAGTACATGGCCAAGACCAAAGTCATGAAAAAATCTCTCTCATTTGAAGGGATGAGATGACTGGGCTTTCTCTTCTCAAGATCACTCAAAGTCAAAGTCTCATTTGAAAGTCCATTTACTGCTTCCTGTTGGTGTTCCCTAAAAAAGGCATGCCTGTTGGTAGTTGTTTACTTGTATCTCCAAAATTTGCTTTGACTTTGACCTTCACCTTTGACCCAGACATTCCAAAATCAAATAATTTTTTAGACTTAGGTAGAGTAGTGTCCCCACCAAGTTTGATGAAAATCCATGCATGGGTGTGGTCGGGATTTTGTTCACAGCAGAGGACACTTTTTATTCAATCATTCATTTTCTAAGCGGCTTAATCCTTATAGGGTCACAGGAAGGCTGGTGTCCATCTCAGTTGACTCTGGGTGAGGGCAGGGTACACCCTGGACAGCTCGCCAGACCATCGCAGAGCCAACACTCATGCAACCATTCACATTCACACCCACACCTAGGGATGATTTGGAATGGCCAATTAGCCTGCTGCGCATGTTTTTGGAGTGTGGGAGGAAACCGGAGTACCCATGCAAAACGGGGAGAACATGCAAACTCCACACAGAAATGCCCAACGCTGGGAATTAAACCCAAGCCTACTTGCTGCGAGGTGGGCGTTGCAGCAAGTAGGCTTGGGTTCAATTCCCAGCTCGGAGTCTTTTTAGCAAAATAAAAAAGTAATACTTGGACTTGATTCCAAGGGACTCCCTCCTGGCTGCGGCATCTATCCTCCTCTCTCTCATGCCTGTCACGTTTAGTGCTGCTTCCTGCCACGTGCTATGAACGCATGCCGCTCAGGTGACTGATGGGACACGATATTGCACTGAAAGGCTGCAGGCTGCTCAGGGCAACAGACCAAACCCCAAATCTGGAGCTAAAATGCATCTGACAGGAAGCTGAAGGTGCAGCAGGGTAAGACAAAACAGAGTTTAAGGCTGCAATGCTTTGAGCCAGGCTAGGCGAATTGGAGAAGATAAGATTAGATGTGCTCATAGACCGAGGGGAGATATGTTTTGGCTCGTCTTGAGATGGTCCACAAATACCCGAGTAATAAAGAAGCAGCCACAGCTAAGCTCAGAGCTGGCTTGTCTTGATAGATCATTTAAACGACATTGGGCTTATATATGGTATTGTCAGGCACTGATGAACAAAGTGTCTGGGACTTTCAATTGAGCCTTTCAAATATTTATCATATTTTGTCTGTTTTCTTTTCCAGTGGTGAAAAATAGCCAAAAAAAAACCCCACCTGATCCTAAATGAGAATAATTTAAATAAAGCAATTGAGGTTTGTATTAAATTTTTTTTCATGTTAAAAACTCAAGAGTAACACTTAAATGCATGCCTGGCATGTTGTTATAAGAAAACTGTCAAAAAGAAACGAGTGGATGCAGTTGCAGATAATACATTTAATGAAAGTGTTATTGCTCACTAGTCCAATCACTAAGTGGTGTCAAAGTAAAAAAGCAAACAAAAGTGTCAGATGCAAACTTAAAAGCACAATTCAGAAACAGACAAAAGTTAATAAATGGACAAACAGAGCAATATTGGCAAAATCAAGATCAGGATCAATATAAACAGGCAGAGGTCGAGAACACAACACACAGAAATATGAAAGGCAATATCATTGTCAAGGTGAAATGGCTAAGCTGGGGTTATACACATAAAAAGCAATATCATAGGTGAAGACAAAGTCAAAAACATAGAAGCAGAAGCAGAAGCAGAAGCACAGAGCGTGAACATAAAGTAAAGGCTTGGTACAATAATGCAAAAATTTGACAGTGTTCATACTTCATAATGAGTGTAGCAATCTGTGCTCTGTTTAACACTGAATAATCATGCTGGAAAATGAGACGCAGCTGTGTTGCACTCCATGGCATGCTGGGAGCTGTAGTTCCGCTTGTGCACCCAGAAGTAACCACTCAAGCTGAGAACCGGATGGTATCATGCGGTGTGCAGGTGTGACTAAGATAATCAATGACAGCATAGTGTGATGAGTGAAGTTGATTATCCTGAAGTGTTTTATTTATTATTTAGCACAGCAAGTTTCTTATTATCTTTCCCATACTCACTCATTTGCCGAAGTTCTTAATCCTGCTATGGTCGTGGGAGGGCTGGAGCCTATCCCAGCCGACAATAGGGTAAGGTCGGGTACACCCTGAACAGATCAGCAGACTGTCGCAAACGTAACAATGTGGAACAGCCAAATGGCTTAATGTGCATGTCTTTGGACTGTGGGAGAAAACCAGAATACCCGGAGGAAACCCGTGCAAGCTCATGGAGAACAGGCAAATTCCACTCAGAAATGCTCTCGCTGAGTCTGGGACTCAAACTTAGGACCTTCTTGCTATGAGGCGGTCGTGCTAACATCTAATGTCAAATATACACATAATACATTTGATTATTATGTAATTCAGTGCCGTGACAGATTTTCTCGATGGAAAGTTTGATCTTCTCTCAAGTCATTTTAATGCTTCATTCTCCTTGCCTAAAAAAATCATTTTTCATACATGTAGGCTTACTTTTTCCTCCTGAATCAACACCTCCTATAATGAAATCAGTGCTGAGTTGCATTGTTTTCCATTCCTGTTGAGTTTGCACATTCAGTTATTCATTCATCTTCACTAAACTGTTCATCATGGCCAGGATTGCTGTGAATCCTCAAACACTGGACATGACTTCACCCTGGGATGAGATGGTGGTAAACAGCAGGTTACCATGCACACAGTTATTCACACATGCCCAGTGGCTATCAAGTCAGTCTACTTATTGGCATAGTTTCGGGAGGTTTGAGGAAGCCTCATGGGCACTGGGAGAACTCTACAGTAAACCAAGCTCAGGATACAAACAGAGACCCTGGAGCCGTGAGGCGGCAGTGCAACCCTCTGCAACTCTGTGTCTGAAATTACCTTCGTCATAGCAGTTTGTGTGTTTGTTCGTTTGCAGGATTACACAAAAACTTATATGTTTATTTCTATGAAAATTCTACCAGAGGTGGGGCTTTGGACAAGGAGGACTCCATTAGATTTTAGAGATGATCTGCATCAAATTATGGATCCAGGGATTTTTGGAAGGATTCTTTAATATTGTCCTCGAATTCAAAAAAGATTTTTTAACACTGTGTGATCAGTTGATTATTTATTTATTTATTCATTTATTTTTAAATTTTGATTCATGTGAGGAATTGTGGGGCTTGGTAGAGGTTTTTGCTTCCCGAGTGCTTTTATTCAATTAGTTTTGAATTTTATTTATGTATTAATTTTTTATTATTTTAACCTTTCTGTTTGTGTGAACTTAACCACGTACACAGTTGGCTACAACTGTTTTAGTAGTTAATAAGATTTCCATTCTTAAGACCTGTTGATGCAACTGCCCTTCAGTGCTGAAAGCAGTAAACATAAAAACTAATCGATTGAGATAGAGAGGTCTCCCTTTTTCTGCTGCTGACGCCTCTGGTGCCTCAAGCATGAAAAAGAGACTGCTGTTAGACATTCTTTTCCTTTAAAAGAAAAGGATGATAGCATTTTTTATGCTCAAAGAACTTATCTGTGGTGTACGTTTCAAATGTCACCTGGTAGGATCCCAAATGGCACACCTGTCTAAGAGTTCGTCCTTGTAGGTTTGGCGTGCAGTGGCTAGGCTTGTGTGTTATCTCTAACCGTGATTAGTTGATGACTGTCATGTGACAAGAAGAGATACAGTTACTGTGGAACTGGTTATAGTTCACTTAAATGCAGTTAGTTAAAATTTGTCAAAATATAAAAAAGGTCCCAGCTTACACATCTGCTGCCACTGAACAAGATCATCATCCAAATGGCTGCAGAAGAGACCATGCTTACAACTGGGCTTTGGACAAAAGCATCAGTTATATGAGAAAATGCAGCACATTCAGTCCATTGTTGCATAATTGTTCATTGTTATTCTGTTCTATTGAGGTCACACAGGAAGACCACAGAGCTGAATTCACCAAAAATAAAAATGCAGGGTGGGGATGGTGATGTGTGGGTTCTTGCATGGGTTTCCTTTGTGCGCTCCAGTTTCCTTCCACAGTCCAAAAACATGTGCATCATTCATTCATTTTCTGCAGCGCTTATTCCTAATTAGGGTCGCGGGGAGGCTGGCGCCCATCTCAGCCGACTCTGGGGGAGGGCGGGGTACACCC
>JBCNYG010000001.1:52205234-52218972 GCA_039654305.1 Porochilus rendahli | reverse complement strand
TCAATAATTATTTATTCACAATTTTACCACGCAAGTTAGAGACTTACGGAACTATGGCCTCCTGAATGTTCCCCCACACTTGTTTTCCAGCCATCACTATTACAAGCTGAGTCGTCAGCTCAATCAAACAGCCACCAGGGTCACACTACAGCACGAGCCAAGATTATTGTCAGAAAAAAAAGGGTTTATTACCGAAATATGAATTGTTATTTTTAAATATAAGTGTACCTCTTCATTTCTTAGCCCGGGGGAAGCATTGAACATGTACATGTAATTACCAGGGTATCCCACAAACTTTCCTTTAAAGAAGGCCACGTAGAAGCAGGAAGAATAGTAGTTAACAAACTGGAAGAGGAACATCTTTACTGTCAGTTTGTTTTCATACTCCACATGCGTTTTTGGGATTTCTAAAAGAAAAAGAAAAAAGCAAATACAAGACAGACATAATTCAATATGCAGTCAAAACTGCAGTATCTGTTCCTGAATACATTTCCATTAAGAAATAAATCATGAGGATTGTGCAGCCCTAATCGGGACGGAATGTAAAATACGTTCTGTTAGCCGAATAACAAACCTAAAAAAAAATATTCACCATTTACCACAACTAAACAAATCTAAACAAAGCTGGTCTGAAACTCACCCATATCTGTAATCCATATGGCCACGCGCTCATACAGGAAGTTAAGTATCATGATAATAATGAAGTTGATGCAGGAGGCTGTGACAGAAGTGGCCAGCTGCGGGGTTATAAGTGAGCCCACCAGTGCCAGCTTATCGGTAGAACTGTCCTTCATGACACTCGCCAGAGCAGCAAACACGGCCAGCCGATATGCAATCACCCCAATTATACTTGCTATGATCAGAGAAATCTTTACACGGGAAGAAGCATGAGGAAGCAGAGAACAGACAAGAATTAGAAAAGACTTATTTTTATATACAGTGCCTTACAAAAGTATTTACCCCCCTTGACTTTTTACCCATTTTGTTACATTGCAACCTGTAATTTAGAGTGAAACGTGGTGGCAGCGTCATGCTGTGGGGAAGTTTTTCAGCAGCCGGGACTGGGAAACTGATCAGAGTCGAGGAAAAGATGAATGACGTTAATTACAGTTATATTCTTGAGCAAAACCTGTTTCAGTCTGCCTGTGATTTGAGTCTAGGACAGAGGTTCTCCTTCCAGCAGGACAATGACCCGAAACCTACTGCTAAAACAACACTCGGACGGTTCAAAGGGAAACATTTAAATGTGTTGGAATTGCCTAGTCAAAGCCCAGACCTCAATCCAATTGAGAATCTGTGGTCAGTCCTGAAGGTTGCAGTTCACAAGCGGAAACTATCCAACATGAAGGAGCTGGAGCAGTTTTGTGTTGAGGAATAGGCAAAAGTTCTAGCGGCAGGTTGTGGCAAGCTCATAGAGACGTATCCAAAGTGACTTGGAGCTGTAATTGCTGCAAAAGGTGGCTCTACAAAGTACTGACTTTAGGGGGGGTTGAATAGGTATGCAGTTATAGGTATGAATTAGGTTGAATAGGTTCGACGTTTTCTGTTCTTTTGTCCTATTTGTTGTTTATTCACACACACACACACACACACACACAAAATCACATCTATAAAGTTGTAGGCATGTTCTGTAAGTGAAATGATAAAACCTTCAAACGATGCATTTTAATTCCAGCTTAAGAGTCAACAAAACATGAAAAATTCCAAGGGGTTGAATACTTTTGAAAGGCACTGTATACTGCCAGAAAGCTAATAAACTGAAAGAAATTAAGAAATAAATATGCTATTGAAGAAATCTTTTTAAAAACAAACTGTATTCAACTGACAGGCAATCTGAGTCACACCACTACATGCCACTCCAACCATGCATTCACTCGCATACAGATCTCTCTACTACTTTCATTGCCCGTACAATCAAAGAAAATATATATGATCACACATTATATATATATATATACACACGCACACAGACACACACACAGATATATATATAATATATATTATATACAGTGGTTGATTGTATCAAATTATATATTTTTTTAACTAAATTTTAAAATATATTAATATCATAAAGTTAAAATTATTAATATATTAGGACGAGCAATTTTGACAATTATTTTAATGAGATTAACTGTACTTGTGAAGCTCACCCAGAACAAGACGGTGGCCCCGGATAGAAGGGAGCGGGCACATTTGCTTGTTACGGGAAAGTAAGGCTCCATCTCCTACACAGCATGCAAGCACAGCAGGGTACAAAGCAGTTAGCAAATAGTAACTGTTATGAGTACACTTCTAGGCAGGCATGTGTTATTCCCAGCAGACGACTGCCAGAGGGGCTGGAAGGTCTTCTTCCCTGTAGCTTACTCACAAATATTACAGAATATTTTACATGGGTTTGAGTTTTAACACTTTGAAGGTGGCATTGGATCACAAAGGTCACTAGCGAAGAAGCTTCGTTAAAAAACTGTTTTGTGAACCTTTGTTAAAAATATACTACACATTGTCTGTTTATTACATGCAACAAAAGTATCTTTAATAGGTTATCTGAAAAAATGGAAAAAACTATAGCTGTACGCTTTATACTGTCGCGTCCAAACCAACTGGTGACGGAGATTTTTTTTATTAATTACTAATTTACTTCTGTTAATTATTAGTTGGCAAGAAGGTCCTGGGTTCGATTCCCAGCTCGGGGCGTTTCTGTGTGGAGTTTGCATGTTCTCCCGGTGCTTGCGTGGGTTTCCTCCAGGTACTCTGGTTTCCTCCCACAGTCCAAAAACATGCACAGTAGGCTAATTGGCTGTTACAAATAACCCCTAGGTGTGAGTGTGAGTGCGAATGGTTGTGTGACCCTGCGCTGACCTGGCGAGCTGTCCAGGGTGTACCCCGCCCAGAGTCGGCTGAGATGGGCGCCAGCCTTCCCGCGACCCTAATTGAATGAATGAATGAATATCGTTCTGGAACTGTTGCAGAATTTGTAGTGTGAATATATAATGTTTTGCACTTGTTGATTGTTTTGTCTTCACCCTCACGTTCGCTTCATCCCAAACCAGTTTGAGCCTGCAGACTGTGCTACTCTTCCATGATTTAAAGCCCACTGTCTTGTTCTTTCCTTCTAATGTAGTTCTGATATACCACTTAAGTTTTTCAACTCGTTCAATAGACTTGAACAGCTTCAATTTCAATAACCCTGGAAAATTAGGGGTGTTCTATTCTAAAATATCTGTTTAAAGGAATATGAGGATTATTTACATAAATCCCCCCAAAATGCTTTTCGAAAAGAAGGTAAAACTAGCTTAGCTAACACTATATAATTGTGTTTTGAATGAAAGTGGAGTTTAACTGGCTTTGTATTCCGAGGAAATACTGCACAAGCCAAACCATTAAGGACCTTGGGCATGAATTAGAAATCACTAATGCTAAATATTTAACATGTGCTTTTATAATAGCTGCCCTCACATTATTCAGTAGAACAGTGATACCTTGTGATATAAAACATAACACAAAGTATTATGCTGTCAAAACTTGTCTAGCTATATTATTTTAACTCATGTTTAATTCTTAACATGAAAGGATTCTCAGATCTGAAAGACTACTGACCTTTAAAATATTTGCCAACCAATAAAAAAATGGTGTAATGTAAGACACCAGACCTGTTTATGTTTAGATATTTACTGCTGGTCAAGTCCAAACAGAAACCACACACTACTTTATACATACTTTCTTTGGCAGCACAGCTTCCGCTGCTTCAGCAACATTCCATAAAGCTCCAATCCCCACCCCCCTCCGACCCCCCAAACGTCTTTAATTAACAATTATAATGCAGCAGCGAGTTAAACTCAAGCAATCGTACATACGTGTAGTTAGGAATGAACGATGATGACCTGGAAGTAAATTTATGCAAACTGCACTCCTACAATTAGAATTATGCAGATTACAGCATGTAATTAATGCTTCCTTGCGTTTTTATTTTAATCAGCCATTTAGCTCGGATATTACGTCCAGGTTTCCTTTAATGACCAATCTAACTTTTCCATAAATCAACTACAGGCATATCCAAACACAAACACTGAGTCATCGTAGCTTGGCTAATCACTTCAGCACTGCCTTTCCGATACCCACGCTGACATGTGACAAATTATATTGGTTTATTTTTATCAGAAATGCCATGCGCGTACAGATCATCTGGGAAAAGCTAATTTGTCCTCACTCAGGCATAAATACGCTCATATAATCAGAAAACGCTCACTGATTCTGAGTGCAAGAGTTGCATACCTTTTATTTAATTTCATTGAATTTACTATTTATTGATTCATTTAGTCATTCATTCATTTGCGCACACACACACATTCATTTACATTTACACATAGAATCAATATGGAACAGCCAATCAGCCTCAGCCTTTGGACTGGGGGAGGAAACTGGAATATCTGGAAGAAACCCACATGCGCAGAGAGATAATTCCACACAGACACACCCTCGCCGGGCCTTGCTGTGAGGTGCACCTGCTAATAACAACAACCGCAACAATAATAATAACGATGTACAACATTTTTCAGCTGGAGAAGAAAGTCACACAAAGTCACACAAACACAGGTTGAACATGTAAACTGCCCTTGCTGAGCCCGGGACTCGAACCCATGACCTTGTTGCTGTGAGGTAGACATGCTAACCACTATGCTGCAATGTCACCCATTATAATTATAATTCTTCTTTTTCTTCTTCTGCTTCTTCTTCTTATTCTTCTTCTTATTATTATATTTCATTGTATAAACCAGTCAGACCTGCCATCATGGTCGCATGTTGTCCTCAAAGTATAGTATCCTGATTTTTATATTGACAGAGCGGAAGTGATAATTTTTTCTGGGTATGAAGATAAAGATATCAGGCTAACTAGCAAGTGCCATATGGTTAACATATTGTATATTGTGTTCTATTGTTTTTATCTACATGTAAGAATGCAAATAAACTGTTCCAGTCATTATGGGTTATGGGTTAGAAGGGTTATTAAGAGCATCTTATAAATGATGGAACAGGTGATCTAGACACATTATTGTGAGTTAAAGTTATCCAGCCGGGATCAGATGCTCGTCTTGTGATAATGAACTGATTTTTATTGGTGCTATCATGAACTTAATGCCTTTGTGCCATTAGGAAACAAGAAAGCACGATAAGTAGCATTTCGTTTTAATCTCAGTATAACTGGAAAAATATTCCACCAAGCTATAGCAATACAGTTTATTACACACTGAATATATTCACTGAAAATGACTCCAGGGTGTATACCAATTGTTCCTGGAATAGACTCCGGATCCTCAGCAAATATAATCAGGTTAAAAAGCAGTTACTGAAGATGATGAAACAAATGAGATGCTATATCCTCAAACTCTTTCCTAATCAAAAGTATTGGAAACCATTTAGTTTGTCCTATATTTGAAGAAAGTCATTGCTGTAGTAGTCATTCAGAGGCAGGAAGGAATGAAGGACATGTGTCTACTTTTTAATAAGGGGAAAGAATCTTTAAAAAGTCATCATAATCCACAGCACTGTTCAAAACACAGGAAAGAAGAATCAAGTATGGATAATGTATAGTCAGCTTTAAAACTATAAAACTACATAGATTTGGTCCTCCTCTTACCTGAGCTGGGATTGGCTCCAGTTTCCTCCCCAACCTTAACGCATAAGCTGTATGCATGAAGGAAGGGTGGATGGATGGATGGATGGATGGATGGATGGATGGATGGATATAATCACAATGGAGAAAACAGGGATATGGTCGAAATTGTAAGACATGAAACATCAGAAATTGTGTATCATATAAAGTAAACAAAACAAAGTAAATTAAAGGGGGGGGGGGGACCAATCAAGATCTAAAATAAAATCTTGGCAAATCAGGGACACAAACAAGTACATGCAGTACATGTCATGCTGGATTAACCACTATAAAACCATATCAAGATATTTGGTTTCTATTTGTATTTGGAAGTCATAATTCCTGGAGTGGGCAGTGGTGGTCCGGTGTAAGGGTGCTGGATTACTGATCCCAAGGTGGGGATTCAAGCCCCAGTATCAACATGGTGTCCCTGCTGTCCCCCCAGTGCAGCTAACTGGGTTATCAAAGGCCGGCCATGTCTCTCACTGTCTGTGGTGAGAGGTATGTAAAAGAATCATTGCTGATTTTCATCAAGAGTAGCTCCATAGCCGTCAGCGTGTTTTTGCCCTACGATGGCATGGCGAGCTCTTCAGGGTGTACTCTGCCCTCGCCCAGAGTGGTCTGAGATGGACGCCAGCCTCCCCACGATCCTAATTAGGAATAAGCGGTTTAGAAAATTAATGAATGTATGATTCCTGGAAATATTTATTAAGTAGTTTTTGCACATCTGCCTCACAGCAAGAAGGTCATGGGTTTGAGTCCCCGGCTCGATGAAGGCACTTCTCTGTGGAGTTTGCTTGTTATACTTGTGCTTGTGTGACTTTCCTCTGGGTACTCCAGTTTCCTCCTACAATCCAAAATCATGGAAATTAGACAAGTCAGCTGTTGTGTGTGTCTGTGTGTGTGATGCCCCCTCAACGGATTGGTGAGCTTTAAAGGGTGTACCCGGAAACAAGAGCGTGACAAACTCCATGTTTTCTTCAAGAGGGGGCCACAGCTCCACTCTGTCCAGGCCCTCAACAACAGCCTCATTCATTGGTACACCTCCAGTCTGCACCACACAAGGTATCTGTGAGTCCAAAGGACTGCCTCCCATCTGGCTCCCACGAGCCATGGCCCTTTTGGATGAGACTAAATCGCCTCCACACTCCAACCGGTCGCTGTAGGGTCCTCATGAACAAATGGGGTCTTAACATGGAGAAAACAACTACGTGCAACTGTGGTGAAGAGCAGATGATGAACCACCTGCTGGTCTGCCCTCAGCTCCTACAACCGTGCACCTCAGCAACAAGGGCAAATCATGCATCCGGCACAGGGTTGGAATTGTATACGGAATAGAGAAGAATTTTTAAAACTTGATCTGTACCTAATTCTAATAAATAAACATGAAATAAAGATTTAGGGACTGCCTAAAAGCGGAGCAAAAAAAAAATGAACTTCTCCTGATAAAAAGGTTTCCGTGTGAATTCGTTTTGATGACTACATTGATGAAGTAATGTTATGGAATAATTAGTAATATTTATATTAATATAGTATATTTATAGTAATATTTATTGTTACGACCACCCCTCTGTAAAGTTTTGATATTGTCTGATAGTGTTATACTATTGAAATAAATCAATATCACCGCATGGTAGCGAGATGCTATTCTGCTGAACAGGTTCACTTCCGTAAGCATGTTATACACTCCAGAAACGTCATGCGCTTCCTCAGTGTGACTGGATTAAAATACTTTCTATTTAAATGAGTAATGCATTGTGCAGCAATGATAGTTTATTTTGCCAGCTAAAAAATTTTAAATATCTACTGCATATAGCACAAATAATTCTGTTTACATTGTTTTAAAGTGTATTTTATTTTATTATAAAAGTGAATTTTATTTTATTTTTATTTTTGAAACAAGTAACAGTTTGGAGGTGAAGATAGAATAGTGGAGGTTACCATCACTCAGACATTCATTCCCATTACCACAGTTATATACCAGCATTTAAAACCTCACCACAGGGATTCCACGTGTACATGGACAGGCGGATTACAACACTAAGAATCTGACTGATGCTACACCAATTGAAGAGCTCAGTGCCATTACCTGCTAAGTCCACACATGATGGAAAATGAGTGTAGTATAATTTTCTTGCAATAGAGGTCTCTCCCCATATGCTGAAAGTCACCCCAAAGTGGACAATTGCATCTTATTGGCAGCTAAAATCCCAAAGCATGTGATAAATATGACTTAATAGCATTATTTGAGGGTTTTTCTTTATCATTTGAGGCTTCTCTTGCGCCACACGGCGCAACGCTAACAAGGTAATTCTTTACTGGATTGTAGTCAACTTAGGTATGACGTCATTCCAGGCTCTAACTTCTGACTACCAAGGGGACTGGCACAAAGTGATAGTTTCTGGCTGGTGGTGAAAATCATAAAAGTGTATTGAACCTCTTCTATTTTAGAGAGCATTTGTTCCTTCATGCAGGTAAAAAGTTCTAAAAACTACCTTTCCTTGAACTGAAATATGCTTATCTTTTACCAATAAAGTTCCAGCATTTTAGACTCATTTTAAATATTAAATTAGAAGAAAGACTTCATTCTGACTGCGGTGTAGACGCATCACTGGCATTTTGACAGATGGAATCCGATTACAAACTGAACTAATTTGACTCATGTCCATTTCACTACGGCTGGAACTATCAAAGCCTCGGTTCTCTGAGCTGAGATGGAAAAGTGATACTAAAGGGAGGAAACAGATTTTATCCAAAACCTGACTTTTTAAATATGTTTTCATTTCTCAAAGTTTGCATTTCATCATTAAAGAGGGTTTCAAACGTAACAGTTTTAGAAAGCAGAGAACATTTAATTGTTCAGAGGGCCTCTGTATCGCACTAAACAAGGAAACACAATAATTCCTTTGATTCTTTTTTTAGGTTCCTGTTACTGTGCATTTTACATACGCTTGTTGTGTATTGTTAAGCACTTTTTTTAATAAATGGATTTAAATGTTTTTGTTATTATCATTATCATTATTATTATTACTGCATGCCTTTTATGTGTAATGTGTCTGTACAGTGTCCTTGGGATCCTTTCAAAGGTGTTTGAAACATAAATAAGATGTATTATTTTATTTTGTATATTGCATATTTTATAAAGTTAATTTAAATCAGTATTCATTCCTCATCTTTGTTCTTTGTTGGTGCACACTGGAGATTTATATGTTACACAAATATGTTCATAATATTCATAATTAATAGATCTGCTCTAAACAGATACAAAAATGTGCTCGATTTTTTTTTTTGTTTTTATTTTTTACTTTTTTGCGAGGCTCATTGGGGGTGTTCCTGTGTTGAGTTTGTGCATTATCTCAATGCTAATGTGGTTTTCTTAAGAAGATTCTAAAGATTTTCCTCCGTACTCCCATATTTTGCCTGTGTTCAAAACTCCATACCTGTGCATTACTCACTGTATACTGGCCAAGTATGACAGCTTACGTGTAGTCCGATATGTCTGTTTAATAATAATAATAATAATAATAATAATAATAATAATATTGCATTCCACTGTTGGCAGAGTGTTTTTGTCTAAAACACAGCTGTTGCTAGCTAGCGACCTAGCTAATGTGTCACATATGAATGATGTCTAGCTCAGCTAGCTATGATGCCATTTTGTAGCATGTAGCATGTAATGGGCAGATCACTTAGCAGTGCTCTATTGGAGGTCGGACTCTGTGTCCCTCTGTCCTTCTTATTAATCAACATAATGTCCCACCAGTTATATCACATGACCTACACATGCTGCCACAGAGAGGGGCGCCACTACCCTGGGACGTCCCACCCACAGAGTTACACATGGTTACATTAGTAGGCTAGTTAGGGTTTGTTATTATTATTGTTATTAGTTATTTGTACAATGCCATTTATGTTTTAAACTGGAGTCATAGCCATGTCTGTGGTCTGCCATGTTTTTTGGAAAGTTGACAAGCTGTTGCATCATGGGATGCAGTAGCCAGTGAAGTGTGTTCTGGCTGTATATTAAAAATGTTCAGAAGAGTAGTTCTTTCATTTAACTGTCCTGTACTGCAAAACTTTTTTTTTGTAGTTTGTTTGTTTTTTATTTTTATTAATTTATTATTTTTTTATGCAATGCATGCTACTTACTACGTTTCCATACATTTCAGTACCCCTGTATCCAGTACGGCGTTTCGGACAGCGACTGTAGCTTCAGCCACAATCGTTCTCACCTGACCAGCTAATATTAGCCTAAATAATTCGCAAGAAGGTTCTGGGTTCAAGTCGCAGGCTCGGGTGTGTCTGTGTGGAGTGTGCATATTCTCCCTGTGCTGGATATGCAAATGTGGCTTACTGGCTGTTCCAAAAAGACCCTAGGTGTGACTATGAGTGTGACTGGTTGTGTGTGTGCGTGTTGGCCCTGCAATGGTTTGGTGAGTTGTTCAGGGTGTGCCTCACTTTTGCCCAGTGCGGCCGAGATAGGCTCCACCCTCCACACGAATCTAGTAGGATTATGTAGTTCGGCAAATGAGTGATATAAGTGAGAGTGAATCCCTGCAGGAAGGTAGATCCCCAGGGACAGCGTCGATGACCACCGCTGTTGAGCGATGACCTTTTATTATAATTTGGGGCTAAGAGATAATCAGTGTGTTAATGCGTCGTTCATCTGCAAATCCATGATGCGTTGGGTCACTTTTATGGTTTCTGTTACAGTGCATGATATGTTTTAACTGAGAGAGTTACAAGACTGCTCTCTAGGACAAACATCCATTTACACTCAAATTCACACTTGGAAAGGCCAATCAGCCTAAAGTGCATGTATTTGGACTGTGAAAGAAAACCTGAGTACCCTGAGGGAACCTACTCAAGCATGGGTCAAATATGCAAACCCTACACAGAAATGCCTGAGCACAGACCACGGGGCTCAAATACAGAACTTTCATGCTGTGAGGTGAGGGTGCTAATCACTACACAGCTGTGCTAATTACTACGCCGCCATGCTAATCACTACACCACTGTGCCCCATAATGTGTTAATAGTGGACAGTGTATGAGTGTTTAACGATGCTGTTAAAAATATGCAGTATGTGATATGCAAAAAGGGTTAACTGTGGGTGTGTGTATGTGTGTGTGTCCAGGCTGTGGGAAGCTGACAGGCGTCAGTAACCCCATTACCATCCGCGCCTCAGGCTCGAGGTTTGGTTGCTGGATGACGGACACCATGATTCCCAGCTCTGATAACAGGGTAAGAGAGACTAAAAGCATCCTCCGTCCTGCAAATCACATGACCAGTGATCTGTATCTCCAGAGACGGGGGAGCACTTACATGCACGTGTGCTTCCACGCTTCCACGCACACACACACACCCACATACACTCTTACTCACACACACACACACACAATAATCTCCCACGGAGTCTGAGTCATGGATGCTGGAAAGCTGTTCTCCAACATGGCGAGAGCTGAGTCACTGATAGATCACTATCTCTCCTCCTTTTCCCCACTCTCTCCATCTCTTCCTCTATCCTTTGCATTTTACACCCTTTCTCCCCCACTCTCTCTGTAGCCCCTCCTGTCCCAGCCTGATTAATCGCTCTATCATGGAGCTGGATATTAACAACTTGTTTAGGCTAAAGTTTGCCGTAATTAGCAGCAGCACCACCGCAGCCTGACACAGCACTTCACAAAGATGATGTAGTTACGCTTTCCCCTACCGGGCACTGCACATAACAAACAACCTGAAATAACTACTGCAGGGGAGACAAGAAGAAAGACGAGGGTAATAGATGATGAGAAAAAAATAAATCCAGAAAGGAGAGAGGGGAATAAAAAGGAGAAAGAGGAGAGGAATAAAGAGATCCAGTGTAAGACATAAAAAACTTGGCTCCACATCGCCCCAGGTGTGAGAGTGAGTGTGAATGGTTGGCAGCCAACACTGGAGGAAGACAAGGTATACCTTGAACAGCTCGCCTGGGCGACACCCACAACTATTCACAATTACACTCACACCTAGGGGCAATTTAGAACAGCCAGTTAGCCTAATTTTCATATCTTTGGATTGTGGGAGGAAACCAGAGCATCCGAAGGAAACCCACGCAAGCACAGGGAGAATGTGCAAACTCTTCACAGAAAGCCCAGGACTGAAACCCAGGACCTTCTCGCTGTGAGGCGTACATGCTAACCATTACGCCACCGTGCCACCCTGAATTGCAACCTTTTCTGGTAAATTATGAATGAATAAATACATTTTGCCCAGAATTTGGATTGTGCGTTTTTTTTTTGATGGACGCCAACACGATCCTAACCTTGGGGCTGAACTATCCAAACATAAAAACATAAGAAATAGTTGGAATAAATGCTCGTCCCTCATTAATCAACCAGCGATTCAACTTTACAGTTAGTCTTCTTCTTTCTTGTGCCAGGCCAGTTCCAGGCTTCAGCTGGCACTCAGCACTCGGCACAGAGCCCACAGCCCCCGGTCTTCCAGGTGGTCCCCTATTCAAGTATTAACCAGGCCTGACCCTGCTTAGCTGCCGAGATGAGATTGGGCATTCTCAGGGTATTTTGGGCATTTAGTAGATGAACAATATGAAAAACGATAGCACATGCAATCTGTCTGGTTGAGGCATGGGCAATAAATCATGTATAGACTGATGTGTATTCGACTGTCAACTTAGCAATTAGCTATCGCTACTGGGCACTAGGATTTTCAGCAGCTTCCAGGAAAGCATTCAGCGTTTTAATGAAGAGGAATGATATACAGGAAGTACCCTAAGGGATAAAGACTTATTTTGAAAATATTTTTAATTTTGAATGATATTTAAGGTATGCTCAACACTGATGAAATTATGCATTACTGCTATCTAAGCTTTAATTACCATAATGTTACAGACTACTAAAGAAAAATTAAGTTATGTTCAGTGCGCTACACAATCCCATACATATTTAAATTACAGAACTCATTCTGTTTCATTTACCTCTCTAGGATCAGAACCACAACACTATTCAGCTGCATTCCTACCAATAAGGCAATACCGTAGTACATGAAATATATGTAGTTTGGGAACTCATCATTTTTGCAGGCAGTCTTCCACACCATGCCAGACATTAATATGAAAGAAACTTCAGAGACGTTGAGCATACCTTAAATGTTACTTGATTGGGAAAATCCCTTTAGGTATTCTTCAGAGTTTGAACCCTTTTAGGGGGTGCCCCTAAAAAAAAGAAGTTTGAAAATAAGGACTATTATATAGTTATGAACCTTGCTCAGTCTGTACCGAGAAATTTCAGCCCTTGGACTTTATGCACAGAAGCAGTTATAAAATGTACACAAAAGACAATGAATGTAAATACACTGTAAGCTATATATGTGCATATACCTACATACACATTCCTATATGTATACATATCGACACATATGCATACATAGATCCTATATATATATATACAAACACATCCAATTACACACACACATATATACACATACATATTTACATCTATCTTGATTTTTTCCCTACTTCAGAAATCATGATGAATCTTTTTCAGTTCATCCACCATGCTGTTCTGGGTATCATGCATCATGTATATCATCCTGGAGGCATTTGGGTTTTAAATGACGTGAATTTATGCTGCATGACGCAAGATATCAGATAAATCTGTTTTCAGGCAGATAATCTTTATCCCAGTATCATCTTGGTTCTTAAACGTATATGCATGAAACAAGCAGATACATTATAAATTGCATTTATCCTTTGGCAGAGAGTTTAAAAAAACTCAAGATTCAGATTTTTGAATGGCAACACACACACACTCACACACACACACACACACACAAAACCATTCACACTCACATTCACAACTAGGGGCAAACAAGAATCTTCAGTTAGCCTAATTCTAAGTCTAATACTGTGGACTGTGGTAAGATACCACTACTAGATCACCCAGAAGAAACCCAAACCTAGAGAACATGCAAACTTCACACAGCATGCTAACCACTACTCCACTGTCCTGCCTAATAATAATAATAATAATAATAATAATAATAATAATAATAATTATTATTATTATTATTATTATTATTATTATTATT
>JBCNYG010000001.1:52142381-52152987 GCA_039654305.1 Porochilus rendahli | reverse complement strand
TGTGTGTGTGTGTGTGTGTGTGTGTATGTGTGTGTGTGTGTGTGTGTGTGTGTGTGTGTGTGTGTGTGTGTGTGTGAAGAGTGGTGGAGCCCGTGTTTGACTCCAGGGGAGTCTTAATCCGTATTATGCTGGAGCGGGTCACATTGGCACAAGTGCTACAAGGCCCACTGTTTCTATGGAGATCTCCAACAGCATCACTCAGACAGTGTGGCAGCTTAAGAGAGCATTCAGAGGTCACCATTTATTATATTTCTCATCAGTGCTTACCTGTCATCGTGTGTTTATGTGTGTGTGTGTGTGTGTGTGTGAGAGAGAGCGAGAGAGAGAGAGCGAGAGAGAGAGAGAGAGAGAGAGAGAGAGAGAGAGAGAGAGAGAGAGAGAGATCATGTTGTGAATGTGTCAGAAAATGTAGAAATCCAGAACATTCATTGTGTGTGTGTGTGTAGAGAAGAACGGATGACAAAAATAAAAAACATGGGGAGAGAAAAGAAATATGGAGAGAGAGAGAGAGAGAGAGAAAGAGAGAGACAGAGAGAGACTATTTAGCTTTACCTTACTAATCCTTGCTCGAACTCTACATTACTTTATCTTTCCCACTATTTTATTAGCACTACTCTCTCTTCTTCCGCTCTCTCTCTCTCTCTCCCTCTCTCTCTCTCTCTCTCTCTCTCTCTCACATACACACACCCACACATATACACACAAACTGCTGTACTGACATAATGTTTGTTACACATTACATTACAGTCTAAGCATAACTACACACACCCACACACACACAGTAAAAAAAAACAAACAAAAAAAACCCACAAGAGTAGTCATTGAGCCTAAGCCTCTGCCAAGCCCAGCAATCCCCCATATAAAACAAAATGTCAAAAATGATCCTGTCTCTCAATGTAAAAATCCAGAATTTGATCCGGATCATCTGCCACATCTAATGGCTTCTTTCTTATCCAAGCTCCGCCTCTGATAGAAATATCATCAAAATTCCCACATTACTTTTTGTGTAGTCATGCTAACGCACTTCTTTGCAGGAGAAAAGAAACAAAGGAGAACAAAAAAGCCAGTTTGATGTTACTTCCTAGTCAGCCTCTCTATAACTGTGTTTTGCTAAAAAAAAAAAAAAAAAGTGAAGTAATAAAAAGCAACAGGTAGGTGTCTGACTGTCCATGCTAGGTGAACATCACCATCACATATTTTTTTCCGAGTGCAGACAATTTCGATAATTGAGCTCTTTAATCGCTGAGCTCTTTAACACCTGCGATGTTTGGTTCAATTCATTCAAATGCATCGTTTCAGATTCCCCCCAGAGCTTCTTATCTGAACAATGCAGTTGTGCAGCTTGATGGCGTAGGCTTGTGATGTCATTTTTAGCTTAAGTGGAAAAAAACGTGTTTCTTAAATGGCCATTACAATACAAAAAATAAGGGTGGAAAAAAATAAATGGAAGGCTAAAGATAAACTGAATCCCTTACTACCCAATGGGGGCTATGGAATGCATTTCAAACACTCCATTAACCCTTCACACACACACACACACACACACACACACACACACACAAAATCCACAAAGAGAGAGGTGTTATTCTTCTTCCTTTTATTTCTCTCTCTCTGTGTTTTAAATGACATACTATATTTATAATAAACTTTGTACACACCCAAAATTAATCCGTTCAATGTGCAATAAATTTGTGAACGAGTCCCACTCGGCTAAAAGCAATCCAGTCTCTGATGAAAATGCTTTGTTCAGAAGCAGAAGAGTACCAACACCTGAACTGAATGATAAAACGAAGCTCTATTTTAAAATGCCCTATAATAAACTTCTTATTAAACTTATTTGCTCAGTCTGTACAGAGAACTCTCAGCCCTTTGTCTTTCTGTACAGACCTCACCTTCAGTTCTGTCTTTACTAAAGACCTCAGTCTTGGGTAATAAGTCGTTTATATTCAAAAATTTCCAAAATCACATGGATGCACCCAATGTCAGATAAAGATTATCCGTGATGTCGAGATGCACTCGTTCCTTGTACAGCATGGTTCAGTGGAAGGTGTGATAAATGCTTTGAGGTTGGAGGGTGCTAGTCTGTTTTTTGCTCTGTAGGCAAGCGTGAGTGTTCTGCATTTGATGCGGGCGGCTGCAGTAGGGAAGTGGAGGGAATGTAGTAATAGGGTGGAGAAAGGTCTGTAAAAAAAAAAAAAAAAGAACTTGGAGAGGTTGAAAATGAGCCGTGCACCTGCACTGCATTCTGAATCACATGCAGAGGTTGAATGGTGGTCAGAGGCAGGTCTGACATCACTAATGTTTTACTGCACCATCATTCATTCGTTTTCTGAGCCTCTTTATTTGACTAGGCTCATGTGGAGGCTGGAGCATATATTATCCGACTATGGGCAAAGGCGGGGTACACCCTGAACAGCATGCCAGCCCATTGCAGGGCCAAAACACAGAACCGTTCATACACTCACACCTAGGGGCAATTTGAAGCAGGCAAATAGCCGGGACGGTGGCTTAGTGCTTAGTATGGTCACCTCACAGAGAGAAGGTCCCAGGTTCGCATCTCGGGGTCAGGGTATTCCTGGGTGGAGTTTGCATGTTCTCCCCTTGCTTGTAGCTTGCCCTGCAGTGGCCTGGCGAGCTGTCCATGGTGTACCAGGGTCAGCTGAGATGAACCCTAATTAGGATTAAGCGGGTTAGAAAATAAATGAATGAATATTGGGACGGCACAGTGGTGTAGTGGTTAGAAAGTTCACCTAACAACAAGAAGGTCCTGGGTTCAAGTTCCCGGGCTCAGGCACTTGAGCTCGGAGGTTTTTGTGTGAAATTGGTGTGTTCTCCCTGTACCTGTTTGGGTTTCCTCTAGGAACTCTGGTTTCCTATGACAGTCCAAAGACTGGTGAGCTGTTTAGGGTGTACCCCGCCTTTGCCCAGTGCCGGCTGAGATCCAACCTCCTTGCGACCTTAGTAACAGGATTAAGTGGTTCAGCGAATGAGTTGGTAAGTGAGTGATTTTCCATTTAGATAAAACCTGTCCAGTTCAGATGAGTCTGTGTGTGCTGTGACCTCAGATGCCTGTTCTTAAGCTCCATTTTGTTCTGAGATGCTTTTCTGATCACCATGCTGGTAAAGAGTGGTTTATTTGTGTTACCGTAGTCTTCCTGTCAGCTCGAAGCAGTCTGGCCCTTCTCCTCTTGACCTTTCTCATCAATAAGGCATTTCCACCCGCAGGACTGCTGCTTACTGGATGTTTAAACTCTAGAGAGTGCTGTGCGCTGAATCCGCAGGAGAAGAGCAGTTTCTGGAATACGCCAGTGTATGTACAGTCTGTTTGTGCTCTCCGAAAAATGCGTTATCAAGACACATACTATTTTCTTTCTACGATGTGGCTTTATGAAGATACACAATTTAAAAAGAATTACTAAATAGTCAATAACAGTTCCTCTCAGACAAATTTTTTTACAGGCAGATTTTTGTATTTAATGACTGTAAGTCTGTATGAATATGAGAGTGGCCTGAGCTCTGGTAGGCCCATTCCCAAACTTTGATCTTCCTTTTCTGAACTTGTTCCTTATCTCATTTGAATATGTGCTTTGGGTCATTACCATGTTGGAAGGAGAAATTTCTCTTCATCTTCAGCTTTACGACAGCAGGTATTATGCTAAAGTAAAAATCTTGAAATGCAGGGACGGTCATTATCCTATCGGTCTTGACAGCTTCACTTTATTCATGGTGTTCTTTGGATCGTCTTTGTGCCTATCTTTTGAAATTATGGCCAAAAAGTGCAGGAAAAAAGGTCGGGCAAATTTTGGACAAGCTTGAAGAAGGCAGCGATGACATGCAGCAATGACATTAGTGAAAGCAAAACGATAAATCATTCTGCTCACTGCACTGCCAACATCAAATTTAGCCTGTTTGAGATATATATACCTCAAATAGAGTTCAGCTAGCGTTTAAGCTAATTCACTGAACGTGAACTGACGTGGGACATGAACAACACATTTACAATAGGAGTTACTTTCCTTTGTTTGTTTTTTCTATATGAACTTTGACCCCTGTCTCTCTCTTTCTCTCTTCACTTTCTCTCTCACTCTCTCTCTCTCTCTGCCTCACACACACACACAGACACACTTTACTATACTTTGCTATTCTTCTATACACAACATGGTGAAGGTCACATCTATTCACACTCATATTCTCAACTATAAGCAAAATTACAGTAGCCAGTTGACCTAATCTACATGTCTTTGGACTTCGGGAGGAAACTGCGCACCCAGATGAAACCCACACTATCTTCATAGTAACATATAAACTTCACACAGATAGTCCCTTGTTGTTGAGATTCAAATTCAGAATCTTCGTGCTGTGAACCAGGGTTTTCTTTCTTTCATTCTTCCTTTCTTTTTTTCTGTCTTTCTTTTTAACAGAATTTTATGTTAAAAAAATTTTTTCACTGTACCCTGATCCACATTTGTTCTCCTGGTATCATCCTCATCCTGGTGCAGTTTCCTAGGTACAGTATCAGTGCCGCCTTTAGATACTATTTTCCACTGATACTCAGATATGTAAATGAATCAGCTGATCTCTAGTAAATTATTTTCCCTACAGTTGTGCAGGTAATGTGCAGGTCATCTGCAGACATGATATTCACTTATTACTTGTATAAACTCATCAACATACCGACTCGTCTGGATATTTCAACAGATAAATTTCACGTCATGTCACCAGGAAAGGTTGGATTTTTTATGCTGTTAGTATCTTCACATCCTTCCCCTAACAAACTCTATGGTTTGGTGGTTAAATGTGACTGCTCTTTAGGAATGTTGCCATTTCTGTACTTAAGAAATGGAATGTCGGGATGGATTTTAGTATGCATATTAAATAATGAATATAACTTGCTCTGAATTGGCAGCGTTTAAGATTATTAATTTCTCCACTTGTCCTTAAACATGTGATTTTGTTCTTAACTGGCTGTGACAGCTAATACTTAATACAGAAGAGAAAGGTTTTTTTATGCTAATTATCTAATTACTGTTTTAACTCTGAACAAAAGCAGCCGACTTTGAGCTTTTTCCCTGTTCCTTCGTTGCAGCATATGTGGCTTTAACCACCACACAGTCCATAAGTTCAGTAGAGGGTGTTTACTTTGCTGACATTTTTGGGTGGGCAACATGATTGTGTAGTGGTTAGCACATGCGCCTCACAGCAAAAAGGTCCAGGGTTTACGTCCCGGGCTCAGCAAGGACATGTCTGTGTGTATTTCCCATGTTCTTGTTTGGTTATTGTTTTCTTGTTTCTCCAGTTTCCTCCCACAGTCCAAAGGCATTCTCAATAAGCTAATTAGGTAAGTCTGTTGGGCTTTCTAGTGGCCCACTAGTCTAGAGTCTAGAGGCTCATCAGAGCCAGAAGTTATCCGGTTTATGTAGCATGAAGTAACTAGGAGTTGAATCTTCCTGGAGGGGTGAGCAAAGGCACACTTGCACAGGTCTTAGCATGGTAGGGGTTTAACAGGATTTTTTTAATGGGAACCCATAACCTCTTGATCATGAGCCTAGCACTCTAACCACCGGCCCTAATATGCTAATTGGCTGCTCTGAATTGTATCTGGGTGAGCATGAAAGTAAATTGTTGTGTGTGTTTTGGCCCTACGATCGACTGCTGAGCTCTACCCCGCCTTCACTCAGAGTCAGCTGAGATAAGCTCCAGCCTCCCTGCGACCCAAGTAAGAGTGAGTGGTTTGGAAAAATTATTCAATAAATGGATGATGTTTGGTTTTTGTCTCAATTCATATAGTACTGTAAAAAATATTGCACCCAAATTGCATACAAATGAAGTCATGTACAGCAACCAGTGGGTACTATATCCTGTAATAAGCATATTTCTTCTGGTGAATAAAAAATAAAACATAACAGTATTAATTATTGTTATTACTCTAAGTGTTCCTGCCTCCACTTTTATTCTTTTTCACCTGTAATGATTCTTAAAGAAGTTTATTTAACCACAGAAATGTGCCAATGTTAACAACTTTTTTATTTACAGTGTACATAAGACACAGTGTACTTTCTATCCATTTATATTTAATGTTGCATAATGTCTGTAAAACAAGTTTATTCCTGTTCTCACTTGCATTATAGCAGCTATAAATAGTCATCTCCTCAACAGCCAGCAGGTCGAATTTCTCTTTTTGTTGAAGATATTAACCTGTTACTGAGAAATATCACTCCTGAAGACTTTCCCATGAAGAAACTGCGTTATCTTCGTCTTTCACAAAGCGCTGACCCTGGAACACGTTGTCTGCATTGTCTTGGATTCCATTGTGAAAACTGAGACATATACAAGAGCGAGATTTGCAAAAAGCAATTCAAGACCAAGTTTGAAGGAGGTCGAGATCATAATCGAGATCAAGGCTGAGGATTGTGGCAAAGTTTAAAATGTTTTCTTGAAGCAGGAATTATTTCTCGTCAAACCTTGTGCATGTGTGTGTGTGTGTGGGGATGCGCTAAACATCAAGGCCAAATTTATCATCTTCATATCGACTGTCTACATCTAAAACAAGTCCAAGTACAAATGCCATTAGGTCAAAAGAGAAAATGTCTCGGACTGTATATTAATCATTAGACATTTTTCTTTTTTTTTTAATACCAGCATATTTTTTATCCATCTTTTTCAACCCGCTTGTCAGAGTGAATAAATCTGAAAATGCCCTTTTCATTTTATAGTGTGGAAGGAAATGCATCATTTTTTTAAAATGTTATATACAGTACACTGATCAGCCGTAACATTAACTCCACCTGACAGGTGTGTAGCTAGGCAGCCCCATACACATCAAGCTGCAATGCATGGTGTGTTCTGACTCCTTTCTATCAGATCCAGCATTAACAGTTTCAGCAGTTTTTGCTACAGTAGCTCTTCTGTGGGGTCACAGCAGACAAACCAGCCTTTACTCCCCCAATGAGCCTTGGGCATCCATGACCCCAGTGGTCTCCAACTCTGTTCCTGGAGATATACCTACCTGTTGGTTTTATCTCCAACCAAAATCTAACACACCTCATTGACCCGTTTAAGAACATCTTCAAGGCAGTACCAAGGTAAGCAGTAAGGTAGATCTCCAGGAACAGGGTTGAAGACCACTGCATTACACTCTTCCTGTTCACTTGTTGTCCTTCCTGGGCCAACCCCACTTAGGTACTTACTTACACCATACATGACCTGCCATTTTGGAGATGAATGCACCCAGGCTGTACCTTGCAGTCATATTCAAAGTTAAAGAGCCACTGTGACAAGATAATATCTGTTAATTAACTAAGTTTGATTAATCCCAGCCCGAGACCTTTAAGTACAAGTAATAGCAGCGTCTGTGCAAAAAGACCAAGGTCTGAGATTTCTTTGTGCAGAGTTACTAAATAGGGTTAGTAAGCAGTTTATTATAAGGCATTTTAAAATCTGTGATATCAATGTTGTTCTTATTTACTAGTACTGGTAGAAACTAGTAGAAACAAGAAAGCATATAGCATGTTACCAGCTAACATCCATCCATCCATGTTGGATTGTAAAAGAAACAGGAAACCCAGTCATCCCTCATCGCAACACTCACTAGCTCACATGAGGAACCCTGAGGTGTTCCCAACTCAGACAGAATTCTGGGTCTACAGGCAGGTCTAAAGGCAAAGAAACACCAGGAACATGAAATATAATGAAAACCAAAGAACTGGAACAGTTATTAATTTTATGAATTCATAATTAGGGTTGTGGGGAGGCTGGCGCCCATCTCAGCTGACTCTGGGTGAGGGCAGAGTACACCATGGACATCTCGCAGGGAAGAAACACGCTGACGGAAATGTAGCCTACTCTTTACAAAAGTCAGTCATTGGTTCTTATACATGCCTCTTACCACAGACAGTGAGAGATATGGCCAGCCTTTGATAACCCAGTTAGCTGCACTGGAGGACAGCAGTGACAACCCGGTGATAGTGGGGCTTGATCCCCCAATCCAGCACCCTACCACCGGGCCACGACTGCCTCGAAAACTAGAACACAACAAAAAATAAAATGCTGATTCCATGACAGCCACTGAAAAGCATAACATTACACATGTTGGAGATGTAAGAAGAGTTCTTAAATCCACTTCCTGACTGTGCTTGCGAATGGCACCAACTCTGGAAAACACAATTCGCCTGCGAATCGCCTGTGGCAATTCCAAACCCCTTACAGAGTTACCTGAAGACTCCTTGTTTAGAGGTGTGCAACTAACAGCACCTGGGGTGAATTAAATAAGGCAGCCATTTTAAAATGGCATATAATAAACTACTCATTAATATCGTTTAGTAAGGGCCACGTAGCTTCCGGCTTGTTTTGGACTTCTTACACCTGAGCCTACTGGCTAGTCACAGCTGGAGCTTATCATGGTTTCTCTAGCATGAAGCAACTAGAAGTTCAACTTCTCCTGTAGGGGATGCCAACTGAATCCATCACGCAAATACCTTCCCAGTATTTTTACTGGTACCCATTTTTACTGCTAGGTGGACAGTGGTACACTTGTGGTTAAGACCTTGCACAGGGGTCTTAGCATGGTGGCAATCTAACAGGGCCAGGACCTCTTGACCACAAGCTCAGCACCCTTCTTCAGTTCTGTTCATGTGGAACAGGTACAGCTAGCTAATGGCTCACATGCAGGGTGATGCGCACTGGTCCATATGTGATGTACTGCCCATGCATCGACCAATCACATCACGTGTGCTGTCTTTGCTGTATAATAGTCACAGTCACCCTCGGTGCTCAGAATGTGTTTAAAGTTATGGCTGATGGGTGTATGACTGTCTGCTGATCTCTACAAATTCAAGATGGAAGAATATAGAATTGTGAAGTGGATGTTTGTGGGATGTATTATAATATTGTACTTGACTAAATATAGTATGCAAGCAACAGTGTGAATGGTGCAGATTCTGCAGTATGAGAGGTCAGACTCAGTGGGCATGACCGTGTAATGTTTTCTGTCATCCTGATGTTTTTATTGTGGGTGGAAGATGCTTGGGAGATGGGAAAAGGAAAATGGCAGTTTGACGAAACATAAATGCAACACTTCAAAAATCCAGCTTGTTAGTATTGACTAACACTCTATCAAACATGTACACCCCCTCCCCCATTCCCTTGCCCTCTCTCTATTACTGTGCTGGTGATGTCAGTGGTTAAAGCTGGTTGACACGCTGGGTATTTTGCGGTTATTTTATCTCTGCAGTCACCGTTAGGCTTCAAGACAAATGGTAATGCAGTATGTGTGAGGATTCAGTAGAACAAGTACAACGGTTCACTGCAAACATCACATTTGACATTTAGAGGTCTTAACACAACAGCACATCTTCACCAACAGTCCGGCTCAACACAACAAACATAAAAAAACCTCCCCTCCCTCTTTTCCTCCCACTCTGCTATTCACTAACTACAAGCAGTAAATAACACCAGTTAAATTGCTCACTGACAATTGCAATCCTAGTGTTTTTTTTTTATTTCTCAGCTAACAGAAGTGTGAAAGAAAGCAAGGCAGTGATAATGACACAGTAGGTGTCTGTCTGTGTGCAGCAGATGAATGAAAGATTGAGGCTGACCCCGATTCAGACCCTCGTTAACTATTGAAATGACAAATCAGCTTCTTAGGAAAAGCTGCCGTTCCAATGCACTCAGGGGTGTGATGCCACACATGTCGTCGGCATTGAGCAAGAGCGAGAATGATTTTTTTTTCCTCTCACCTTGAAAACCTTCCGGCTACGGAGTGTGTGTCTTCCTAAACCTCACCAATCAAACATATTCAAGACATAAATAGTCATTTTCAATATTTTTTAAAAATGTTTTACTGATGCAGGCGTCTAATGATACACTCACTCACTCACCAATCCTGAACTGGAGAATATATCAGCCGGCACTGGGAGCTCTGAACAGCACGCCAGACCATTGCAGGACCAATATTCACACAACCATTCCCACTCACACTCACACCTAGCGACAATTTGGAACAGCGAATTTGCCTAATGTGCATGTTTTTGGAAACTCCACACAGAAACCCCTTGCCGGACTCAAGCACAGCACCTTCTTGCTGTGAGACGGATGTGCTAACCACTATGCAAAAATGCTGCCAGTGATGATGCAGTATGTCTAAAACATCAGCTTTTACACTTCAAGTCATTACTTCACTTAATGTGCAGTGAAGTGTCAGCCGCCTGTTGATATTCTGAAGGAGCGATCAGAGACGCCAGCGTTGGTGCTAATCAATTTAGCTTCTTTATAACAAAACTGCAGCCTGAGCTACCTGATCTGGGCAAAGCATGGGCCGTGCCAAAATGTTCATCCAGGCCAAAGGTGCACATTCAGATAAGTGGATTTACAGAGAGTTCAGAAGAGTACAGTTCTGATGGAGGTATCGTTATGCTCTTCATAAAAAGTTCACCCGACAGTAGGCTGGCATGGTAGCATAATCGTAGCCTCCCAGAAAGAAGATCCGCGTTCTGGGCTCAGTGATGGCTTATCTGAATAGAGTTAGCATGTCCTTGGTACCCCAGTTTATTACCATAGTCCAAAGATATGCAAAATGTGCTAACTGCACTTAGGTGTGTGTGTGTGT
>JBCNYG010000001.1:52079473-52090786 GCA_039654305.1 Porochilus rendahli | reverse complement strand
ATTTTTATGAAGCTACTTTTGAATAGAATTAAATAGTTTTCCCAAAGAAAATGATATATCATAATTAAATCTGCATAGAAAAATAAAATACTAATTATGAATTTACATACATATATATATAATCAGAAGGAAGGCTGTTGTCAAGCTGAGAGAACTTATGACCCATTACAACAGAGTAAAAGGAGGTACAACAACTTCAACTTAAAAAACCTGCGAAAGCTCACGAAAAACCCACAATAATCATTTCACTCAATTTAAGAAAATACGTCAGATGGGCATCTCACCCAACATGCATGGGCAAGGTATGTGACGCCACGCACCTGGTCGCTCTTTGAAAAATCGATTCGACCGCCATTTTTTTCCTTCGAGTCGACCAGTCCAAGTAAGTACATTTTAATTTATTTTAGCAACTTTAGTTCACCAGTAGGTTATGTGCATTAATCATATCTGTCCGTGCCAAATATTTCATTTTTAGTTAATTTTGGGAAATACGTTAGCATGTTTGCGTAACCTAGCTAGCTACCCGCGGGTTGGATATATTAAGCCTTAGTGTGTTTAGTGTGTTTTGTGCTGATAACAGTTGTTTTTTTCTTAGCTTTTTTTTCTCTGCAAGATTACTTCACTTAAATGTATGGGGCAACTGCCCCTCAATGAGGTGGTCCTCCAAGTGTTGCAGTTTCTCCTCGCCGAACCAATGCACACTAATTGTCCATTATAAATTGAAGCACTATCACCAGGCAAGCAACTGTCCTCTTCCCTGTGTCTATCCAGACTGTGTGTGCTCCTTCAGGGCACAATCTTCTCTGCTCCTCTTTTTATGGATGGGACATTGTGATTTTTTTAGCCCCAAACAAGTGTGTTAGAGTGTGTAAAGGCTATTTTTGTTTGTTTACATATCCCAGGGTCTTCTTTGATGTCTCTACATCAATTGACACATACTTATTTCAAAGCAAGGCTGGTTCGAGTTGGACTTGTTGGGATTTTAATAAAGGTCTTTATTGAAACATCTTTTTTCATGTGCTCATTTAAATTTGACTTGGCTAATTCTCATGTAGATAAATTTTTTTTTGTTACGTTACATGTTGTAACTTGATAAAATAAGCTTAACCAACATCTTTTTTAGTTCCCTTACGTAATGTTTTCCTGTCATCAATTTTTCCTGTATCAAATATCTATTTCATATTTTGCCAACTTGATTCATATTTATAGGAACTTGATAAAGTAATAATCTTTATAAGTTACCTCAAATAATAATTTCTAGTCCAACTTACTTGATACAGGAAGTTTGGTCAATAGACTGCTTGTTGCATCAACTCATTGTTTGAAGTGTAATAAGCTTGACACTATAAGTGGACTCAAATTAACTCAGTCAAAGCAACAAGATTACTCGACTTAGTTAAGTTGATTCAACAAATGATTTATTACAGTGTGACTTAGAGCAGTGTTGGCTGAGATAGGCACCAGCCTCCCTCTTACCTTAGTAGTGTTATTAGGCAGTTCAGTAGATTGATGAGTAAATCACCATCAAACGTTTTACTCTTCGTTGTGGTATAGTGGTTTGCATATCCATTTCCTAGCAAGAAGGTTTTGCTTGCGTGTTTTCGGGGCAACATTGTGGCGTAATGGTTAGCACATCCCCTCGCAGCAAGAAGGTCCTGGGCTCGAGTCCCGTGCTCGACAAGGGCGTTTCTGTGTGGAGTTTGTATGTTTTTCCTGTGCTTGTGTGGGCTTCCTGGTGCCCTTCCAAAGCCCAAAGACATGTCTATTAGGCTAACTGGCTAATTCCGATTACCGCTGGGTGTAAAAGTCACTGTGAATAGTTTTGTGTGTTGCCCAGTGATGGTCTGGAGAGCAGTTGTGTACCCTGCCTCCGCCCAGTGTCGACTGAGATCTAGGCTCCAGTCTATGTGTGACCTTAATAGAGTGACCTTAATGGTGGTTCCGCTCAGGGTTTCTTTCTCATGTTGGTGTTTCTTGCTATTGCCACTCTTGGCTTGTTCCCTAGTGGGAGCAACTTTAAAAAAATACACCTGAATTTCTGTAAAGCTGCTTTGTGAAAGTATAAAATGTTAAAAGCATGACATTATTTGAAACACATGACAACACTGAAAGACACAGCATGTTAAATGGAAAGAATATTATAAAGTATTTATGTGTTTGTATTATACTGTATATATTCATGCATTTATGTGTAAAATTCAACAATAGATTTCTATAATGGGTTCACTGTGTGTAATTTATGAAATATATCACAATATAATACTTAAAAACGAACCCATTCAATAGAACTGAGAAGCATAAAGCTGCAGAAATTCATAGAGGTAAGTAGAAAAGGTTAGAGCTTATGGCAGGATATGTGATATTATTTATATACATTACACAAATATGTTTTCAGATGTCATGAACTTTTGCTTAAAAGTCAGACAGGTACTGTATAGCTGATTTATTATTTCTATTATCACTGAAGTGCATTAAATAATATCCAAGCTCTTTTTGAAAGGAATGTGTGGGGAATTTACATAAAACTACAGTATAAGAGTACAGCGTCGTCTATTCCTTACCAAAAACCACAATGTTAGGGAGTGATCACACTCGAGGAGCGATAGAAAAGTGACTGATGCCAATAGAATTTTGAAATTCTCATCAAGACCCCACATGCAAGTGACTATTTTACAGCCTAAAGACGTATATTGCGTGACTTTCTTTAAGCTTTTAAACACAATTTGTGACTGATTTGAAAGTAATTCGCGGTTGCTTTGTGGATGTTTGGCAAACAAAAGCGAATGTCCTGTCATAAATCAGTCACATTTTGTTTGCTTTTTTGTTCGCACATTATTAGCTATTAATATTAGTTACTAGTATTATTAATAAAATACAAATAAAGACTAAATTCACGAAATATAGCAGATGCCAGCAAGTGTTTTTTTTTTTCAAGTGTGTGTTTTCTGTGTGGAAGTGTCCAATTTGGCACTTTTTCTTACATGTGCAGACTGTTTGAGAAGAGTATGAGGAGATTTCATTTCTCATTTCAATTTGTTTGAAATGTTTTGCGAATAGTTCAAAAATCAAAATGTCAGAACATTTTGTGAATGAAAGACAATAGACAGAAATTTTTATTCACGTCAGTTTAAGCCTACTTTGAGTGGGCTGGAGCCTATCTCAGCCAAGTGTGGGTGAAAGTGGGGTACACCCTGATCAGCCAGACTATTGCAGAGCGAACAAACAAACAACAATTCACACTGACACTCACACCTGGGGTTGATTTTGGAACAGCCAATTAGCCTAATGTGCATGTCTTTGGCCTGTTGGAGGAAACCGGAGCACCCGGAGGAAACCCTTACAAGCACAAGCAGTACATACAAACTCCACACATAAATGCCCGAGTCGAGCCCCGGACTCAAACCCAGAACCTTCTTGTTAAGAGGTGGACATACTAATCATATCACCATGGTGCCGCCCCCCCAAATTTCTTCCATTATTATAAGAAACACTACACTGTGATCCCTAACTTACACTGTTACTATCCGCTGTTCTAGTGAGCTGGACAATTGATGCTTACTTCCTTTTGTGAGGAAAAACCAGCGGTGTACTGTAGTTTAAAGTAAATTACTATGCAAGATCTCACTTACAAACTCACTCTTTTGCTGAAACGCTTAATCCTAGGGTCGAGTGGAGGCTAGAGCCTATCTCAGCCGACACTGGGTGGAGGCAGGGTACACCTTGAACAGCACATCAGACATTGCAGTGTAATACACAACCATTCACATTCACACCTAGGAACGATTTGGAACAGCCAGTAAGCCTAAGGTGCATGTTTTTGGACAGTGGGAAGAAACCCAGGCAGGTACAGTGAAAACATGCAAACCCAGGACCTTGCCGCCCCACTGTGCAAGCTGCTTGAAGGAATTTGGTCATGAATGTTGATTTTTGGTAAACAAATTAGGCTATTTTTTTTATGGCTTAAAATTTGATCAGGAAATGTTTTATGGAGGATGGATCAGGATGGGAGACATTTAAGGACTTTGCAATAAAGAGTGATTTTGCAATAAAATGTCTTTAATGTTTGGTGGCAGAAGACATCCGAGCTTCAGTTATTGAGAATTGTGTGCAATACCGATGTGTGGGTAATTGTACAAACCTGTAATCTGTTTCTTGCAAACAAATCTGCAGTCCTCACGCCAGAGACGTGCATTTTCTCAGCAGGGTCTCCGCGATCTAATGGCAAAATTGCCACCGCTATCAGATTTTAGCCATTACAACGCACAATACTGTGAATGAGTTCTTTACGTATAAGTGGAAGAAATTCCTCTGTGATGGAAAGCAATGATTTGTGATGACCCGTGAGTGCGGGAGCGAATTGTGAGGAGTCACACAGCCGGAAGGTGCAGGCATTTTAATCCAGTGGATAAGGCTAATGAGAGTGTGGAAGAACCTAGAGGATTCAGAGAGCAAGTCTGTGATGTATGGGGCACTGGTGTTTCTCTGCAAGCGGCAAGCGGTCAATCCTCAGGGAGGATTTCTTTCCTTTTCCAACAGGGCTTGATACGCTCAAGAGGCTGCCGGGAGAGGAGACGAAAGAGCAGTGCATGTGTCTGAAGGCTTTCAGTCGGCCATGTTAAGACGAGGTGACTAGAGTTGTGCTTTAATCAAGAAGTGCTTTCAAGAAGGGTTCCAGCAAATCCCTGAGGTCAGTGTTCAGTGGCGGTTGTACACCTGAAGAGTGAAAAAGCCCATGGGTCAATCATCTCAGTGGAAAACTTTAGACTTCCAATACATTCCGTGCTACTTTTTTTCAGGACAAGTATTTACTTTTTTTTTTTTTTCGAGGTGGGGGGGTTGCAACGAGGCTGAACCCTATCTCAACTGACTCTGGGTAAAGGAAGCGTACACCCTGGACCGACACACAACCATTCATACACTCACACCTAGGAGCAATATGGAACAGCCAATGTGCATGTCTTTGGACTGTGGGAGGAAACTAGATTACCCAGAGCAAGCACACGGAGAACATGAAAACTTCCAGCAGAAATACCAGGATTTGAACACAGGACCATTTTTCTGGTTTCCATCACTCTGGTTTCCTCCCACAGTCCAAAAACATGCAAAGTAGGCTAATTGGCTGTTCCAAATCACCCCAAGCTGTGTGTATGTTGCCCTGTGATGGACTGGCAAGTTTTCCACAGTCAGTCAATACACACTGCAGGGAACACCAAAGTTTTACCATTTTATATTATTTTATTTTATTTCATTTTATTAAAGGTTTTTACGGCTCTAAAATTTATCATTTAATTTGCTTGATTCATTTTTTTGTCCACAGATAGTGGGTAACATTTATTATCTCATTATCACGAAACTCATTTGTGAGGGTATTGTTTATGTAAATTAGATGCCTAAGAGGGGATATCACAACATGATGTATGCATATTAATTTTTACAAAATAAAACCATAACTCACACGACCTCATCACTGATTATTATCCTTCCACTCATTTGCTGAACCGCTTAATCATATTAGGGTCACAGAAAGGGTGGAGCCTATCTCAGCCGACACCAAGCGAAGGCTGGGTTTACCCTGAACAGCTCACCAGTGCACTGCAAGGCCAAAATACACACACACACACACACAAACTCTGACACCCAAAAGCCAATCAGCCTAATATGCATGTCTTTGGACTGCAGGAGTAAACCAGCGAACCTGGAGGAAGCCCACACAAGCATACGAAGGATATGCAAACTCCACACAGAAACACCCTCAGGACTCAAACCTTCTTGCTGTGAGTCAGTGGTGCTAACCATTACAGCATATTGTTTTTATAGAGTTGGTCTATTATCCCTTAAACTCAACCTGCCCTTAAATAAGCTCTTAACAGTTAAAACCCTCTACTCGTTCTCCCCCTCCCTCTGTAGGCAAAAAGAACAGATTCTTAAGTTTTTTTTCCTATAATTTTCAATTATTCAACTTGGGACTCCAGCATGTCTAGCTATGACAGAGTCACTAAAAAGCAGAGCCAGGACACACTGGCCAAAAATGCAGCCTGCCACAGCATTGTTTAAATAATATGTATTAACAATAATGATATTAATAATATATATATTTTTTTTCTTTCTTATCAACATGAAATAGGCAGTGTGTAACACATCTTGGGGTCACATTTACTTTTTATCACTTTAGCAATCAAATTGCTGCTCGTGAATCACAAAGAAATGTGTGATTGTACTAAACATACCAATTCTTTTACTGCTCAAGTCATCCATGTCAGTGTTGGCGGTCGCCATCTTCATTAATAAGACTGATGTGCTCTTTCCACCAGATGGCTTGTCTGTTATGTTTACATTTTCTAGATCTCTGCTGATGGGTCATTGTTACTTGCATACAGGAGTAAGCAAATGGTTAATGATGTCATTTAATTTCCAAGAGAAAACACTTTATTTCATCTATATTTAATATAACTGTTCATGAATAGGGCGGCACGGTGGCGTACTGGTTAGCACGTCCGCCTCACAGCAAGAAGCCTCCCCGCAACCCTAATTAGGAATAAGCAGTTCAGAAAAACGAATGAATGAATGAATGTTCATGAATAGGCACCTTTAAAGACCAAAGTAAACAAGCTATGCATTAAGTTTATATAACTACCTGGTAAATGAAAAAACTTGAATTGGATGTTTGAAGAAAAAATTAATTGATTTTAAATGATGCAGAAGATACATACATAGAAATAACACTGTGGAAACCGGAGTACCTGGAGGAAACCCATGTAAGTACGGGGAGAACATGCCAACTCCAGATAAAAATACCCCGAGCCTGGGAAGCAACCCAGGCCTTCTTGCTGTGAGGCAGACGTGCGCCAGGTGTAAATGATTGAATGTCAATGTGGGAGGAGCTTGTATTTTGGTGCTGAAGTGCATTTAAGAAGTTAGAGTGAACTCAGAAGTGCTCCTTATGGCTTTCGGTATTTTTCTGATTCACACTCAGACACATTCCGTGCGCTCAAATCTGCCCTTCTTTCCACACAGCTTTGATATCAGGGCCGGTGTGTGTCTCTGCATGCAGCTGGCCTTTCTTTGCTCGACTCAATAAGTGATGGACCTTGCTGAAAAAGAGAACTGACAGGCATGTTTAATTTCAGTACTATAACAGAAAATTGAACACACCAGAAGGATTGAGAAGAGAGGGGTGTTTTTATCAATGGAAAGAACTCTGGCTCCATCCATCACACACACCTTTACTTTCATCTATCTAGTCCTAGCCTTAATACACACACATAATTTAGCACGCACTCAATTATAGTTGCTTGCTTTCCAAAATCCTGCCAAATTGAGGAAAAATAATTATTGGCTTAGAATGCAAAAACATTGGTTAATTTAGCTGAAAGCCTTGGCTTAAGAATGTCAGAAATGACAAGAATGTGCCAAAACGAAAAAGAAAAGAAGATTAAACAAACTGTAGCAATCAGCTTGCGGAGGCCAATTAATGGCCAGTTAATGACATGCTAACATGTCCAGCATGTCACCTCAGGGCACCATTACAGGATGGACAGCTACATCCTCACCCTGTCGCTGTAATGAGGCTAAATGCTTCACCTAAGTAGAGTAACTAAAGCCTCAGCATCACATCTAACGCCACATTCATGTCATAAGGAAAGAGTTAGTAGAGAAATCAAGATGGCAGCCATTAGCTCCTGTGTTATTCCAGTCTTCTCATGATGAGTAAGTGCTTAACTATCCAACATTATTATTTCCTGCTTACGACTGGAGTGAGACATTTAGGAACAATAGTCTAAATTGCCATATTAAAGCATTAGCAACTTAATTAGGATCAACCATCTTGGATGGCATGGTGGTACAAGTTTCCACATCAAGCACCTCACAACAAGAAGGTCCCGGGTTTGAGACCCGGGCTTGGCAAGGGCGTTTCTGTGTGAAGTTTGCATGTTTTCTAAAGACATGCACATTAGACTCACTGGCTGTGCTAAATCGCCCCTAGGTGTGAGTGTGAATGGCAGTATGTGTGTTGGGTCTGTGAGATAGGCTCCAGCTTCCCTGCAACCTGAGTAGGTTTAGACGGTTCTGCAAATGAATGAATGAAAGATGCTGCTCTTTATCGGCGAGGGAATTGTCCAAGTCCCCAAAGTTGCCCAGAGACAAGAGTCTCTGTGAATTCTAAATTAAATGCATCCCCAAAAAAAGGAGTTTTGGTGAAAGTATTGCACTCGGCAGTGTTTGAAGTTCAGCTTGTCAATTTCATGAACTACACCTATGTACAGATTTTCACCAAAATTAATGGGGACACTACCCCTCCCGATTGACAGAGATCGTTTGATTTTGGGATGTGTAGGTTAAAGGTCAGAGCAAGGTCACTGTATTTTGGCGGTAGAGTACCTTTAATTCTGCTGGTAGACATGCCATTACTCTGGAACGCTAATAGAAAACCATTTTGGACTTTTAGTCAAGATAAATTGCTTTTGACCTCAAATGACCTTGAAAGGTGAAAAGAGCACATCACAAGGTCACAGCATTTCGAACACTTAGAACCTTGAAATAAGTGCCATTAGTGAGCACTAACTGGAACCGTATATGGACTTTGAAATGAGACAGTTCCCTTTGACATGGACATACCCACCCAGGCTATCATATAAAACCTTCAAATGAGAGGGTGTTTTGTTTGTTTTTGTTTTTTTCACTCACATCCCTGTACTTTAGAACACATCAGAAGACAGGCACATGCATATTAAAAACCAGTACCCATGAAGGGTCTATTTGCTACATTATCCATGCGGTGGGGTGATAATATCTCACACACTGTGAATGTCCATCTATAGTATTTGTTTCAGTGATGGAAATGGCAACCCACCATTATCAAATGCTCTATCTGCTCTTTAGGATTAAATGTGTTTATTCTAAACCTTAATAACTGAAATAATTTGAATAATGTCTCAATGTGTTTAGCCTAATGTGTTGTTACTGGAGAGGATTAATATAATAATTTAGGAATTGAAAAGCTCCGGTTAAAAAAGCTACAACATTATTACACATTTATGTATGCATGATAAATCCCGTATCTGAATATTTTACAAAATAAATCTGTACTGAGTGGTCCTGCGGGTTTTTGGTTCTATAATAGCAAAACTGGCCCCTTGATGCAAAATATTTGAGAACTGCAAACATGAGAGACATCCAGGTTGTGTATTTGGGGATGTTAAATGGAAAAGGACAAATCATGCTAGGATTTTTGGTAACACAAAAGGTTAAAAGCTTTTGGAAATTTGAAACAAAACTCTGTGTGATAATGAAGTGCAATGTTTTCTATTTTCATGTTTTGCATGTGTGTGTGTGTGTGTGTGTGGGTGTGTGTGTGAGAGAGAGAGAGAGAGAGAGAGAGAGAGTGAGAAAGAGAGAGAGAGAGAGAGAGAGAGCAAGCAAAGGTCTGTTATTGTTGTTGTTCCTCTGTGCCCAATAAACTTTTGTATTGCGCTGCTATTTTGAAGTTTGCAGTGTGCAGAGTTTTCTTCTGTTTTAAGTAATTCATGATGCAGCATAGTGTCACAATAACAATGACCCTTTTATTATCCATTCTTTCATTAATTTTCTAAGCCACTTAAACCTAATTAGGGTCACGTGAAGGCTGGCACCTATCTCAGCCAACTCTGGGCTCGGCAGGCCACTGCAGGGCCAACGCACATACAACCATTTACGCTCACTCTCATACCTTGGGGTAATTTGGAACAGCCGATTATTCTACTGTGCATCTTTTTGAACAATGGTAGGAAACTGGAGTACTGGAAAAATAAATATGTAAATAATAATAAAAAAAAACTGGTGTATTAAGCTTCTTTCTGCTGTATTAAAAAGAACAGAAAAGCCAACATTACAACAATGTGTTACAGTGTTACAATGTTAGTTAGGAAAATAACATGAATTTGATCAAGTGTAAATTTGAGTGTGTAAGAAATTATGAGGAACACAGGCACTGGTTATGGAACCTGGAGACTTCATTTGAACCTGGTGCTGAGCTTTTCATCGACCCCATTGTGGCCAGTCATATAGGATAATATTAAATAAGTAAGAACTCACTAATAAATACAGCAGTGGAGCGAAACTAGTGCAAAGATCCATGGGGTTCCTTTCTGCAAATCCAACACTGAGTCAGAACAATGTCTCATCTAATGGTACATGAAAGAAAAAATATGGTGTTCAATCAATTTACTCAGTTCATTCAAATAAGTCACAGAAAAGCTGAGATTGCAGAATGTACTTTAGCAGAATCCACACCACCACCACCATCACCACCACCAGCACTACATCCCAATCCTCCCACCACACACTGTTACTACAACTATAGCAGGAAAAAACATATAGTGAGATGAGAGATGAAAGGAACCAGCCTCGGAAGAGCAGAAAAATATTTATTCATATTTATTCATATTACACGTGTGAGAACTCCACAAAACCTCTATACCCCATATCCTCCACCATCACGGCATATCATCCATTATTTTTCAGCTCTTGTTCATCTCTCTTTCTCTCTCTCTCTCTCTCTCTCTCTCAATCACACACACACACACACACACACTTCAATAATCTACTCTCAACAAAGGCATCTGAGCCATTCGTTTCTGTAAGAACATCATTCAGGACAGACTTTACAAAAAAAATAAAAACATTCTGTGCCTATTCTCCACTCACAAAAGCAGCCCACTGCTTACAGCAGGCTAGAATTCCCTCTTATAATCCTAAACCTCATATAATAAGCCATAGATCCACCATAAACTCCCTTCTGCCAGAAGTCGCGAGCTGAATGGCTGAAATAATGATGCCACCATTTCTGCGACACTTTAATGCCTCACACTGCACAGTCTGCCTTCTTTATTCCAGCCAGCATGCAGCCATAAAGGAAAAATACAAGGGAAACGTACAGGCAAGAAGCACGTCTTAGGCATTGCAAAAAATAATGTACAGCATGTGACATTTACAGCACGTGAGCCTTGTGACATTTATAGAGCAAGGGCATTCGAAATAAAGAATGCAGAGATAAAGAAATGATTATGGTGCAAACTGAGATGAGACGCGAATAAGATATAAATTGGTTTAATTTCAGACGTACAGTAAGGGCTTTAACCCAAGAAGGATTTCAAAGATAAGCTAATTAGGGCTTGCGGTTGTACAGAAATGCCTAATGCATGTCTTAAGCAGTGCCTAATGTGTGTCTTCAAGGCATGCTTTAGCTGTGTGGAGATGGAATTCTGGGCGGCACGGTGGCGTAGTGGTTAGCACGTCCGCCTCACAGCAAGAAGGTCCTGGGTTCGATTCCCAGCT
>JBCNYG010000001.1:51992914-52019629 GCA_039654305.1 Porochilus rendahli | reverse complement strand
GCGAGGGCATTTCTGTGTGGAGTTTGCATGTTCTCGTGCTCTCGTAGGTTTCCTCTGGTACTCTGGTTTCCACCCACAGTCCAAAGATATTCATTGATTTAGGCTAGCTGGCTGTTCCAAATTGCCCCAAGGTGTGAGTGTGAGAGTAAATGGTTAAGAGTGTTGGCCCTGCGATGGTCTGGCAAGCTGTTCAGGGTGTACCAGGCTTTTACCCGGTGTCGGGTAAATTGACTCGAGTTTCCCTGCGAACCCTGAAGGAATTAGCAGTTTGTTCTAAGGATTGTTCTGGCAATAGGTTGATGTTAAACATTAATTCGCTCTTCTTTAATAGCTATTTTATCTTGTGTATCGTGGCACTCCCAATGTGTGTATGCATTCCTAAAATCATTGACAATGGTGCTAGGAGTCAACAACGTGTAACTGCTGCGTCACCATGCAGGAAGGGCATGTCTATTCGCAGAGGTCCCTACTGTCCACCTTCCTTGGAATTGAAACAAGGACTGTAATAATATCTCCATTACTTTTGCCTTCATTGCGGTTATTTCCTGATTTACCCGAACCAGCCTCAGGTTTTACAGCGATGTGCGAGCACGTCGAGTTCTGTGAAGAGCCCATTTGATGGGCCGTTCTTAAAATGCGACGTGGAGTAACAGTGCCACCTGTGGGATAGATTTCATTTATAATAAACGCTCATGGACTTTCAGTTAAACAAATATTTTTCAGTTTTGGTCCTGGAGAAGCAGCACCCTGGATATTTAGGTGTTCCTGTCCTCCAACACACTACCAGCTTGACCTACTTCATGAGCTGAGGAGTTAGGACATGAGAGTTCTCTTATAAATCAGACAGGATGATGGTGACTCATGAGCAGGACTCAGGAACAGTCTGCCTCTAATAGTTGAGGCATTGAGTATTTTGTAAGCTCTTGGGCGATAAATATTTGCATTCCTCAATGACTGTCATCACAAACGAAGAATTCCAGCAATTCCACTGAGTCATCGGTCTTTGTGTGAAGGAGGCTACAGGACTCTTATTTTCCGTACCAGCAGAGGGAGGACATGAGCCACCAGTAACGGCTGATTTGACACGGAACATTTCTTCCCCATTGAGTAGGGCTAATAAGATTACAGATTTAAACATGTATATATCATATAAGATTCATTATTAAGGCACACTGTAATAATTATGTTCACACATATAACATTTTTAATTCAGTTTTTTCCCCATAAGAATAATTCCTAACCATTCCAGATGTTCTACACCACTCACCCAGCTGCTGAGTCTCTTAATCTTACAAGGGCTGCAGAGAGGCTAAAGCATATTGTCTGGACGAAGGTGGGGTACAAATCCCAATGGATCACAAGACCATTACAGAGCGACACACACGCACACACTCACACCTAGGGGCAATTTGGCACAGCGAGTTAGCCTCACGTGAATTTAAGTTGGACTGTCAGAGGAAACTTGAGTACCCGGAAGCAACCTAAGCAGGCATAGGGAGAACATGCACATAGGACTCCACACAGAAACAGCCTCGCCCAGCCCAGGATTGGAACCCAAGACTTTCTTGCTGTGAGGCTAATGTGAGACATGCTAATCACTACACCACCATGCCACCACAGTTCTACATCAATATTTCTAATAATAGCAACAATAATAATAATACTAAATAAATAAATAAATAAATAAATTCACTCCATCCCCTGCAAAATTAAGAAAAATGCTAAAAATTGGGACGCTAGGAGATGGGTGGGGTAAAAGTCTAGATCTGTATATAGTTAAAAATAAACACAGTTTCAGTGACTACCACTCATGGGCAGGGACTGAAGGAGTAAGGTAACATTCTTAGAGGTACAGTGTGTAACATTTTGAAGGATCAATTAGAAGAAACTAAGTTTGGCATCAAGGAACAAGTTTTCATTATTGTAAAGACACACAATAAAAAAAGAAAAGTTGCTGAGTCTTCAGAGTTTATGAATGAGTGAATGAAAGCTGCTTATATTTATATGGGGAGGGGGGTCCCCTCTCATGGAGGCCACCATCTTGCATGCCAATGTTTCACTATACAGGTTTCAAAGGGAGAATTCTGGAATTAACTTTCAGATAGTTGCAGTCTATACCTTACCACTAGATGCTGCTAAAGACTGTTACATCTTACACACTGCACCTTTAAACTTCATGATGTAGAGAAGTATCAGCATAAATATTATATGCTTCAAGATGATTTTAACCAGTAAACAGAGTCTTGCTGTTATTTAATATTAACACCAATACTGATGGTTTTATGATACTCATATCACTGCAAAAATGACAATCATCCCTAGCAAGGTAAAATATCTGAAACATAATTGAAAATTTTCTGTATCCCTACATCCCCCCTCTCTCTCGTGTTTATATATATATATAAACTAAGCTCAATGAAAATCAGATCAGAAAGTTTGTGTAGTCATGCTAGCAGAAAAAAAAATCCTTCAATACATGCATGTTAAAAAGCTTTTAATAAATTCCTTTCCTCCAAAAAGTTCCTTGCCAGGCCCATACTCCATGCCTTCACCAAGTCTGGTGAAAATCAGAGGTTTTTGCGTAGCTCTCCTAATAGAAAAACAAACAAACAGATGCTGGTGAAGATATAACCTTCCCGGCCAAGCAGCAGGGGGTGATGAAAATAAGGTGTTCAGGTTTAACTATAACGTTAGATTTAGTGGTTGGGTATTATTTTGCTAACGTATCCATATTTTATGAAAATATGATCATGATTGGTAAACACCAACCCTATGTTTACATACTCTTAGTCCCTGTAATAAACACAAAAATGGCCTTAAATAGACACCTACAGATATTTTTCATAGAAATTTTGAACCAGAAAGTAACTGATGACTTCTTCAGTTTCTCTTAAAAGGAGCAACAAGAGACAGGAAGCAATGGCTAATACAGGCCTGCAACGTCCTGGGAAAACTCATCATCATCTTCCAAAGCAAACGGTTCTACAACGCACCATATGATCAGTCACATGTCCAGCAGCAGGCCTGTAATGTGCAGAAACTACAGGATAAAATTTTCTCTCTTCCTAGAAGAACAGAAACAAAATGTTCAAGAGGACAACAATCCAACTTTTGGGGGGAAATGTAGATTTTTTTAGACCCCTGTTGTAAAATAATTCAGTTCATTTTGTTCACATTTCAGTGCTGCATGATGCAAAGAGTAATGAGTCTACACAATAATAATTCCTTAAATATAAAAAGCTGTTTGGACAGAAGTGGTGCTGTGATATCGAAAATGTATTATTTCTATAAATTATTAAATATGGAAGTCGTAAATGTTGCACATCACGTTAGCATTTTCTTTTTTTATTTACATCTTAGATGTTGATGAACTGTATTTGATTTTGCAGTGTGTGTGTGTGTGTGTGTACGCAGTTACAACCTGTGCAAACGTGACCACACAAACAATAAATTACTTTCAGACATTATTGTTTTTTGTGTAATATGCAGCCCAGGGGATTGTAAGAAGCAGTCATTAAACTCTACAGAAACCTGTCTATGGTGATTGTCTTAGAAGTTTTATATGTAAAAGTTTTGTTTAGTGTAGCATTAAAATTTTAGGGAAAAAAATATTTTATATATTTATATATATATTTCTAAAACAGAAATGTTAAACCGTATTAACTGGTTCATACAACTTGCACTCCAACATACATTTCATACATACATAGATTCACTCTATTATAAATGCACATACATTTGAGAAGATGGGTGCCTGTTGGTGTGTGCGATGTTCGTTAAAAGCAAGGAAGAACAAACTTCTGATCAGAAAAGAGAGAAGCTTAATTATTTGTGGTTAATTATTTGCCTCCTCCTGGTACCACCAGACTGCACTGCGTTCTCTTCACGTACGCGCCTGGCGAAACACGCGTACGTCCTGCTCAGCTACAGCACTCAAACATCCTTTCCTGTGGTTTGTCTTAATGTGATGATGGCAGATGGTTGATGTCTGTGTGACAGGCTAAGATCAGCTTCGCAAGCATATACACGCTCAAGGATGCTCAGGCGTCTAGACGATTCCGAGGAGGAGCAAAGTGGTAGGGGTGTGGGGATTTGGACACAAGATGTTAACATCATTCTCACGACCTTTCTGGCTGAACTGATGGAAATTTATCGGATGCATAGCATGTTTCTCTATTTCCCTCCCATTCTCTCTCTTTCTCTCTTCTTCTCTGCAGTGTCCTGTGCCAAATGATATGCCGTGATGATGGGAAGTTGCTCTTCGTGTCTCAGGGACGCGACTGCCTGGGTCACTTGTTGAGTGTGATGTTGGCGTAGGAGGTGGGAATGTAGCCTTCGTCGCCGTTGCTCCGCCTCACTCGCGTCCATCCGTCACCTTTGTCCTCCTCCACCACTGCCAACACCTCGCCTTCCTGCATGGAGATTGTGCCCTCACTAGAGCCTAAATAAAGAAATGAAAAATAACATACAAGCTATCATTTCTTACTCATTCTTTATTCTAAAACGCTTAATCCTACTGGCGTGCCACGCAGGCTTACGCCTATCTCAGCCAACACTGGGCGAAAATGGGTTACACCCTGAACAGCTTGCCGGTTATCACAGGGCCAACACACACATACACACAAAATTCACCCTCACACCTAAGGGCAATTTGGAACAGCCAATTAGTCCAACGTGCATGTCTTTGGACTGTGGGAGGAAACCCAACACAAGCATGAGAAGGACATCTCGGTTTTCAGTTCCATAAGAAACTAATTTAAAGGATTTATTTTTGAAACATTTTTTGTTGTTTTTCTTCCATGGCAGTCAAAGAGCATGCAAACTCTACACAGAAACTCAGAAAACAATCGAACCCTTGACCTTTTTTATTTTCTCCCATAATTTTAGTCGTATACAATTCCCACCTGTCGAGTATTGCCCTCCCTTTTATTTGACCGCCACCAACCAGGGAAGGCCGTAAGCATACATATGCCCGTTCCGTGACATGCAACGCTGCCACCCGACCTATCACACTCGGAGGGTGGTTGCAAGTTTGACTCGAGGTTGATTCCACAGTCATCCACTTCGATTCGAACTTGCGACCTCTGGGTTGAACACAGTATTTATAATCGTATTGTGTAGTTTTTATTTATTTCTTGCATAATATTGCACAGTATATTTACACTGCACAGACCACAGGCTTATGTCTATGTATAGTCTCTATCTATATTTCTATATTTCTTGTTGTCTATCGATATCCTTGTTTGTTTGTTTTAATACTTTTGGTATTCAGTGTGGACAGCACCATGTTTCCTGAATGTATATATGACAATTATGAGCTCAGCGCCAGTAAGACTACCCCACAGTAACACTACCCGCCATCCCTACAAATAATCAGGACACTGCTTTACAAAAAAAAAGCAGTTATTGTAAGCTACATTAAAACCTGTTTTACGATAACAAATATACTTTGTCCCCAATTTTTTTAACTGATATTTTGGACAGAAGCCCTGCAACATATAAATGACGTTATGATGTAACCGTTTTATCTGCACCTGGGAAGTTGTAGAGAGCTGTGCACTGGCCGATGGGACTGGACAGCTCCTCTTCCTCAAAGTCATCATCAAACTCAGCGTAGATGGCCTGAGAGGGGTCGGGGGTGCTCCCTTCCGAATGAGCACCATCAGGACTGTCGACAGAGATGGCCGTTAGGTGTGAGAGCGTATAAGTAACTGCTCAGCATGGTGGAAATCATCAGTGTAATAAAGTAACAATAACGGATTACATGTCACAGTACAATTTCATAGATTACAGATTTGGCACTTAAACAGTTTCAGATCATTTGTTTTGTTTTGAGTCAGCATGCCACGTGACATCACAGTGTCCCTCTCATTTTTGTGACACTATGACCTGCGCATTATTGATTGTGGACCAGAAAGCAAACGCATGTCAAACTCTAGAAATCTGTGGTGGATCTGTGGTTTATACAGCACCTGTGGCAATGAAGCGATGAGTCGGTGAGTGTTTTGAGTGGCATTAATGCATTAAGATGGTAGAATGTTCACCTCCAGGGACAACTCCTACCCCCTTTTGAACATGCCTTTAGAAAACTGTATCTAACACAGGGCCAACAACATGAGGTCACATGGCACACTGAATCACGAGACTCATTATTCACTACTGCTGGATGTGCATGACTGTACTGCTGTTCTGGAACTTTTCCCCACACATACCTTGTCTTTATATAACCATGTATGTGGGGATGTACTGTGATTTCCATCCTTTGGGGATTTTTTTAATTTTTACGTAACCTTAGAGACTGTTTACCTCTTTTTCTGTCATGATTCTAACCAATGAATAATGACTACTTGTGTAGTCACACCTTGCTGAATAGCGAAAACAGACTTCTGAAGCCGAGTAAAATAAAAAAAAATATCAGTTTGCATGCTTTTCTACTCCGGTTTCTTTTTCACAAATGCGTTTGTCAGGTGAGATTTGTCCAATCCGGCAGCGTGTTTTGTGCAAAGGTGTTGTACGGCTGTTCTGCACTGGGCATGTGTATCATTTGGAGCTTGTGTCTTCCTCATCATGTACTTGCCTCTTCATGTTTTTTAATGTCCAGTGGACCTGACTAGCGGGGACCTGACTAGCGGGGACCTGACTAACGACTTTAGAATTTTCATTTGCAGTTTTTATCGGTCAGACCGTATCCGTTTATACTGTCCGGCAAGGTGAGACTACTAAACTAGTACATACGCATGGGTTACTTAAGCACCTGAGGTAAATAGTGAATTAATCAAAAGTATCAATTCAACAATTTTAGACTGATCAACTGGAGTACAAGCAGTGTAGGTTGTGTAGTTCAGGTCTGTAACAAGCTGTATGAACAGTAAATGCCGTTTCTTAGGTGTGTATTTAGATGAAAATCTAAATTGGAATTCTCACATAAGTTACATTTGTAAAAAAAAAAAAAAAAAAACAAATCTCTAAATCTGGTATTATTTACAGAGCATGTTTTTATCTATCTTCCTCAACTAAAATACAAATTTATTATAATATATATCTTATACCCCTACTTAACTTACTGTACTGAAATCTGGTCCTCTACTCATGTCTCTAACAGAATGTTTTTACATCAGAAAAAATTTGTAAGGGCAATAACTAATTCAGATTTCCAGGCCCATCCTGCCCCTCTATCTTTCCAGTTAAAAATTCTAGATATTTTTATATTGGGAAATGTATGTTTAAGTACTACCACCTGCTCTTACCTCAAACGTTTTCAAGTCTGTTTATTACTAGTCATCAACTACACAACTACAAAACTAGAATTTCAAATCATTATTGTTCTCATCCATGTAGAACCAACACAAAAAAACGATTGTGTGTTAAGGTCCTAAAATTTGGAATTCTTTACCCTTAGTTGTTATAAACTCTGGCACCTTATCTATGTTAAGAGCAAACTTGTTCATTTCTTATTTTCATGATTTTATTTTCTTTGTTCTTTTTTTTGTAATCGCCCCAGTGTCCTAACTTGTTTTTTGTACTTTCCATAGTAGCTAGGGGATCTCCTCGTTCAAGCCCAATGGTTTATGACATCCTCTCGCCACTTTAATCTCCTACATTAGGTTCATATTATATGTAAATATGTGGCGAATAAAAATAATAATAAAAAAATAAAAAGGTGGAAAAAAGAATAAAACACTAGAAGTAGAGTAGTATCAGTTTAATTGATTTCCAGTAGCAAACCTATTTTTATTCTTCATACAGCCGTTAAAAGCACAGTTGGCCAGAGGTTACCGGCTGCCCTCAGACTGCTTCGCTGGTTAATATCTAGTCAGGATTTTTACGGCTATAAAATGATACCTAAGGCTGCCTTAGGCTGTTTCTGCTATCATCCAAAGGCAGAAGTGAACGACTTTGGTAGTATGTTTATTCTCGGGTTCAGATGTAGAAAAATCCAGAATAAAGAAGATCTATGGACAAAAGTGATCCAAAGTAAATGAGGTTGGAATCTAGCTGATTTATTGAATGTACGTAAAATGCAGTCAACAACATTGAGCCATAGGCAAGGGGGATGTCAGTGAATAGTTCCTGACACAGACCACTGAGGGGACTTACATTTCAGCGACATTCTCCATGCCTGAGGTGCACTATAGTTTTAGTATATACACTACACGTTAACATAAACAACTTAACACCAAAACTAGATCTGTGTTTTATTTCTTAAACTTTTTAAAATCATGGACAGATTACATCAGGCACAATAGCAGCTGTATAATGGCATCTCTTTAACTTTCTAAAAGTTTTAGTATATACTATGGGGTAACAAAAAAAAGTACACAAAAAGGAAATTTATATAGCTTATACTTTCATGTTGATGTATATAAACCAAGGCTGGTCATATAAGATATGCAGTCTTCCTAAGTCTGTTTAGTACCTACTCTATACAGGTGGATTAGTACATACTACACAGAAACACAAGAAAGACAAACTTTCTTTCTTTCCATTCATTTTGAAGCATGAAAGCGTCGATGTCTGTTTCATGTGACCATGACAAACCAGAGTATCCATTATTTTGATTTAAACATTAAGCACTCAAAATATTTTTTTTGTCTTTTTAATCAAAGACAGGAAACCAATCTGTTTACGCTGCTCCGTTGTGTAGCATAAAATAACATTAAGATATCATGTGTCATGACTATACTTGTATTATTATTGGGAATTTAAATACAGTTTATCTTCAGTGTATGAACTTGTATATCAAAAAAACACAATAGTTCAAAGTACTTCCTAGAGTAGTTCACAGCTTTTGAATTAGAGGGGTTCATTGATGTTTTATTCCCCTCATGGACTCACATCATAAGGACTCCAGGCAACCTCGATATTGATACATCTTTATTTAAACCAAATGTGGCTTGGAGATAAAGCTATCTAGAATGCATTTGTTATTTAGTTTGTCAATGTGATATCACTGACCTGTATGCATTGTGGCCACCGTTGTTGTTTAGCGAATGAGTGGAGTAACGCAGAGTGGCGTCTCCTCGTCCCCCAGCTCCTGCGAGCCATGACTACAATGTACAGAAATACAACAGTCAACAAGTGCATGGGGGGTGGGGGTGGGAACTGGGGGTTAATAAAGTTATCAACTGAAGTATTTTATCACCTCGTATTTGTTAAGTTCCCCTCTGAGCTTTTCAATGTTGTGTGTTGTCTGGGTGATTTGTGGTGCCAGACTAGCAGGATCGCCCATCTGGGGATTTTTCTCATAAACGTCTTTCATCTTCCCCAGAGCCTCACTGCACACACACACACACACACACACACACACAAACAATATCATAAATAAATACATAAATAAATAAAAAATCAACAAAGACAAGAATATAAAAACAAAACTCAAACAGACACAGATCAGTGAGAGCCCTCACTTCAGACTTTGTTCACTCTTAAGACTCTAAGTCTTTGCAAATCCACTCCAGACCCTGATAAACCTTGCAGGGGAGTAGGTCGGCTTGCTGCGACCAGTTGTCATAGCAATGGTTGCCAGGGAAACGGTGTGCCACACTGCTCACCTTTGGTCTAATTCTTTCTGCAGCTCCTTACTGATGTCATCGATCTTCTGCTGCAGCCGTTTCCTCCTCTGCTCTGGGGGAAGATGACCGAAATCCTCTGTGGCAGCCGGCTAAAGAGATTGAGAGGAGACGGTGTCACTTGCACAGTGACCCCAAACAACTGACCCACCCACCACACACACACACACACACACACACACACACACCACCTCAGAAAAAAAACACAAAAAAACTTGCACACGCACAAACACTGACCAATCACACAAGCTTAAATAAGACCTGACTGCAGAGTAAACCATATCAGGAGCAAATTCACCCCTCCATTTCAGAGTGAGGCAGAAAACCATTTTCCATAAAGGGAACTCACCGTCTTCAAGTATCTGAATAAACAGTCATCAACGTTTATAATTCATTTCTTGATAATGTTATGCTTTACACCAACATGCATCTGCTGTTACAAAACACTGCACAGTTACAATAATGTTTTACAATTAGGAGCAGAGCTTCCACTGCCAGGGCTTTAAATACAATCAGCCTTGGGTGTGAATGTTTAGATGAGAGTAAATCACCCTTTCCTGTTTGTCCTAGAAACTGCTGGTATTTATATATATTTTTTTAAAAATCCCCATTTTGCTCACAGATGTGTGACGATAACTGATGAGAGTGAAGGATTACTAGACCAGTTGAGTCAGAATTTGAAATACACTCATCAGGGACATGAATGTCAAGGCAAAATTAGGCTTTCAAAGACTTCTTCAAACTATTCTTTTTTCTAGAAAGAAATTACTATATTCACATTAACATAGTCTTTAAATTTAAAAAAAAAAATCATCAAGAGCACTCTGAGTGCAAACCTCCGCCAAGCCAAGCAATCCCATATATAAACCAAAAAGGCAAAAATTGTATATCTTTCAATGTTAAAGAGTCTGAGAAAAAAATAAATTATGGACACAGAATCTGAACCTGATCATCTCGATGTCTAATGAAGTCTTCCTTGTCCAAAGCTGCTAACAAACAAACCAAAGCTAAAACCATACTTCTCTATCAATCAAAATAAATGAATCAAATAATAACAATGATAAAAACTCAAGAATTTGGTGCACAAGTTTATTATTGTGTTTATTTTTTAACACACATGTAGATAATGACATCAATGTTACCGAAAGTTCCAAAATGTGATTTAACTTGCCGAGGCCTTTTAACTTGCTGTGAGTGATAACTGACTACAGCGAGCTTTAACCTGCCAACATAAAAAGGGTGTGATTGACTGCATTAATTGACTTGACTAACACACTATACAACAGGAGAGTCCAAGGAGCTCAGTGCAGACCTGAGAAAGCAGAATCCAAGAATAGATGCATGCAAGTACATTTTATTGAGAGGTGAAGCCATATTGCCGAGGTCTGGGAGAAGATTCAGACTGTTGAAAATTGGTTTAGATGGTCAGAAACAAACCAGGAACCACCAAGGCTCTGGACTGTCATGAACTGCTGGAACACCAGTGTCACTATCGTGGTCAAGAGATTTTGACACTATGGACTAAGAGGCTAGGCTTTTAGAGGAATGTTTAAATGGACAGATGAAACAAAGACTGAGTTGTTTGCCCAACAATGCCCAGAGGTTTGCATGGAGGAGTAAAGGCGAGGCGTTCAACCCCAAGAACACTGTACCAACTATTCAGCAGGGTTAAACAAAGTGGATGGAATATGAGAGTAGGAGGACTGACTACCTTTCAGTATAACTTCAAACCACCGGTTATACATTCGGAATCTGAACACAAGTGCACTAAAAGGACAAAAACCTCTAGCAGACATCAACGCTGGTTGTAGAATGAATAAAACAGGATAACACTGACGCTTTGGAACGGTCTTCAGAAAGTCCTGACTTTTACTATATTGGAAATATGAGCACTACAGCTCCAGGTTGGGTCCATGCCAGGAAGCCAAGAAATTTGTTTGAATTTTGTCAAAAAAAATATTAGGAATAGTTACCCAAATATTAGATGTTTAATGTTTATTTTTGACTACGTATAATTTCAATAAACCTAAAATATAATACAAATTTGTGCACTAAATTCTTCAACCTTTTCCTATTAAAGAGCTAGAATGCACAATTACACTGCACCAGAAAATAAATAAAAAAAATAAACAAATAAACAATTGAAAGAAATCACTGAAAGCCTAACTTGCCAATGAAAGTGCATGCAAACATCTGACCATGACTGGATGGTCTTCATCCCCCCATCCCCCCCACCACTTTTTTTGTGTGTGTGTTGAGTTGCAAACAATGAACTTCCATCAAAGCAAAAAAATAAGAACAAAAGGGAGATTGAGGAACTTGTGTCGAACAAATGTCACGTTACTGTGAATTTAGAGTATTAAATCTGGCGGTTATTAGACGAAACAAATGTACAGGGCATGTAGAGAAAAAAAAAGAAATAGGAAATTTTAAGAAATACAATCAAGAACAGGGTGCTGGAATGTGGCACATAAACCTTTCCCAATATGTCCCTTTTATACCACAGTAGTCTAAAATGAGAACATTTATACAAGAAGCACAAAAGGTACTTTTCATCTGTTCATAAATTTAAAATTTAAATTTAAATGTTAAATATAATATTCTGGACCATCCACAAAACAAGTTCTTTCCTGAAATCACCTCTATTATAAAAAGCGATATATTTATACAGAATGGTGTGGTACTGGAAACTGTAAAAAGTTCTGATTTAAAGATTCATAACAAAAAACCTTCAAATTACAACTTTCCTTTCCCACTTTACTCCTTCCATAATGTCTCCTCACAGTCAACTTTACGATTGCCACAGCTTTTATAGACCTTTTTATATGAAGCATCTACCACACAATTCCCCTGAAAGAGAGTTTGACTACCTGCAGCCAGAACTAGAGTCAGAGCATCTGTAATTAATCGATATCTGTCCAATCAGATTCAAGAATTGAACAGTGCTGTGGTATAAGCAGAGTCATTAAAAGTAAAGGATGGTTTACAAATCTGAGAATTAGAGAACATGGATATAAAACTCAAATGAGGAACAAATGAATGCGTCTTGATTTGAATTATTCAAATATGTTGCTCATTTCTGCATTTTCTTTGCAAACACAACTGTATTCAGCTTCCTAAATCGGCAATAAATCACTTCCTCACGAAATAATGGTTTGCTTTTCATCTTTCACAGTAACAAATAAAGGACAGTTAACACCTAGGTGATAATTAAATCAAAGGGGCTTCATTTCAGAAAGTTCATCACCAACCACACAAAAAATAAATAAATGAAACCTGAATTCCAATAACTTCTGTCATCACCACTTAAACCAGTTGTTGGTAAAGAAGCTGTCAATTTAATGATGTGTTCATTAACATCGATCTGAAAAACTGGCCATTTTACAGTACACTGTCATACACATTTTAATCCCGGTTTTTAAAGTAAAAGTAATTTCCTGCTGGACTTTTGAACACTGTGAAATCAGAACATGAGGGTGCACTATAAATAAACCCATATGCCTAAAAGAGCTTCTGTTCCTGCCCCACTTCATGGCCGCCTATGCAACATTTTTGGTAACAGTTTCATGAGTGACTGGAGCGACCCAGCTACTAATAATAATTAGCTGCATCATGTGCATGCTGCATAGGTGGCTATGGAGAAAATCTGTGTAACTTGCCCATGTTTTCTTTCTTTTTTTTTTTAACACCAGAGAGGATGTGAATCATATAATGCCCAACACCTCAACACACCACACTCGTGTTTATTACCGTGATCCTCTCCAGAGAGTATTTCTAAAATATAAGAAAAACACACACACACAAAAACATGCAGTATGTCCGTGAGCAAAGTCACACAAAAGTTTTGTTTCAGTGTCTTAACAATGTTCTGAGTGTTTTCATCTCCCAGTCATGAGATGATAGGGAAATTCTAAGGCGCAAGTGTCCACTTGAGTGACCACTCACTGCACATGACCATTACTCAGGCTACTAAGCACCACACTGAGGCACCCGAGCTCAGTCCGTTCTCACTCACCATTCTGCGGAGGGTCCGGAAGGAAGAGATTCGCGGCTTGACTGTCTTATTGATCTCCTTCAAACAGTAGGACAGGGGATCCCGAGCAAACTTGGGGGAGGGGGGTCCGTTAGCGGGTGAGGGGGCGGGGGGGGTGGAGAAGGGCGCGACTGGGGAGGAGGATGTCTGGGGGAGGGAATGGCGAGGTGAGGTGGATGGGGCCAACATCAGGAAAGCAATCCAGGGAAAGGCAGGGACATGATGGCAGGAGGTGGCGGGTGGTGGGTGAGGGAGACGAACATAGACACAAATGACAAGGGAAGAAGAGAAACACCATCAAACACCATAAGCAACATCACAGAGCGAGGAACAAGAGGCAGAATGAGTGCTACCCAACACAAAGCAGTAAAAACTTTCTAAACCCAACTCTAATGCCCCACTGCTTAGCCTCACAGCATAAAGCCCCACAGCTAAGAACTAAAACCAAAACTAAAGCCTAACAAAAAAAAATACCCACAGCCCAGCACTAAAGGCCCACAGCCAAGCATAAAGCCCCACAGCCAAGAACTAAAACCAAAACTAAAGCACAACAAAAAAAAATACCCACAGCCCAGCACTAAAGCCCCACAGCCAAGCACTAAAACCAAAACTAAAGCCCAACAAATAAAATACCCACAGCCCAGCACTAAAGCCCCACAGCTCACCAACTGCCCAACACTAAATACAGCACTAAAGCCCCACAGCCCAAAGCCCAACAGCCTCAGAGCCCAGCACTGAGACCACACAGCACAGCATTAAGGCCAAAATAAAGAAATAAAGAAATAAATATTAAGGCCCGCTTCCCAAACTCACAGCTCAATATTAAACCCACAGCCCAATATTCCATAACACGCATATTATAAAAGCTCAACAGCCCATCTGTGAAGCCCAACAGTGCAATATCAGCAGGAACAAACAAAGTGTGGCTACACTAGCTAGACCTCACGGTTCTCTAAATCATGGCGAACAGCCAATAGAAAACACAAAACAGCTGTTATTTATCATTTTCATATCTGCTCAATCAATACTTCATTATGTTTCAAAGAAAGACTTTAACAGTGTGTATTCATCAATAGGAGCCCACAGACAGTACCTGGTTTCTGATATCAAGCTGCTTCTAGACAAATTGCACTGAATTCTGCAGGTCTTCCTACGTCATCTGAATCACCACTTCTAAAGAACCGTTAGCTGTCACTCATTGCACTGCATGAGTAATTTCTTCCTTCACAGTGTATTAATATAAAACTATAAAAGGTTGTTTATTTGTTCAGCAAGAATAATGTGACAATGCAGCAAAACATTTGTTTTACTGCAAACAGGGCTATGGAAGTACTCTGCAAACAGCAGCAACATTCACAGAAACATGGGTCTGTCTGCAGGCTTAAGATGATGTGCACACACTGTATACACACATGTATACCCTAATAGCATGTAGAGCTTTAGCTTCGATTTAGTAATCCTGGATCACTTTAAATGAACTCAGTGCAGGGCCTGGATCTTTGAGGACTGCTGAAGAGCCACACTTTGCTCATTAACCTCCCTTGTAATAACCACATGGATAACGTGCAACACTGCAGTGGAATGACCAACAATGAAAGGCATCCCACCCGTTCTGAGAGTCAGAAAGACAGCAGAAAAAGGCCAAAGCCTTAACTTGCGAGACTAGCTTTACTGTGCCTTTGACTCGCAAGATTCTCCTCCTATAATTGGCATAGCCCTGAGAGCTAAACATTATCAAATATTTAACTAAATAATTTATAAAAACTAAATAAACCTCTAACGAGTTCTAACACACCTAAGAACATTTTCACACTTGTGAGGTTTATTTTCCTTCTCACAGATTCATGTTGGTTGTTTTTAAGCACAGTTTTGGTCCAGAGAACTGATCGCTGGTCCTTTTATTAACCAGAAGCAGTGTGTAAAAATCTCTGCAGGTGGGATGTCCCAGGGTGACAGCATCACAGAGTGTTTAACAGAGTGTGTAGGTCAATCAGTAGGTGTTTGGCCCACAGGGGAAGCAATTCTCGTTGAGACAAAGAGACAGAGAAACATGGAGGCTGGCCTGGTAAGAGGCCCACGCGAAGAAGCAGTGAGTAAAGCTCTGCGGGTGGGATCTTCCAGGGTGCCAGTGCCCCTCCCTTCGACAATCAGTAGGTGATGTCATTCAGCGTGTAGGTCATGTGGCATACTAGCAGGACATTGTGACTGCCATATTTTTGGGATGTCCCATGTAATGGTAATCTGGGACTTGCACTAATGGGACAGAACACAGTTCACAACAAGTATGGGAAGCTATCTACTCTCAGTACTGCATGACGAGTAAGCTGTTTGATTCAACTTGTCATGGTACTGTTTCAAAGGCAAACGGTTGTTATTGTAAGTAGGGAAGATGGAACGGTTTATTGATGTATAAAAGCCAACTTTCCTAAAATTGGAATGCTGGAATTAGCTCAGCCTTGTGGTGCAAGTGCACTGAGAGCATTGTAATAATAATAATAATAATAATAATAATAATAATAATAATAATAATAATAATAATAATAATAAATAATAACTATAGTAATGCATAATACAAGCCTTCAGGATGAAAAAATTTTATATGGCTAAGAACTACTGCTTGTTTGTAGGTATTACAGCACAGTGCAGCCAGAGTTAGTCCCTGATCTATGCCACACGAGTATTCATGCCCACAAAAAGAATATGCTTCAAATAAACCTTCTACCTTCCATTTTGTAAACTTGCTACCATAAAAGTGAGGAAGGAAAACCTCTAAGGAAACCTGCTTATTATGAGCTCGTCCCAAAAATGAGCCCAGACTATCATTGGTGCAAGCTCAGGCATTCAGGCCAAGTGTGAAAATACTTTTAGGGTATATCTGGGTAAACCAAGTGATGAATATAATCTACCCCTGAAAAAAAGATAAAAGAAAAAACAGCCCCTGTGGGCTGGTGAGAGGAGGGACAATCTGAGGTCCTCTTTAAATCTGATAAATCCTGTTCTGGAGTATATGATGCTGTAGACTCAGCTGTCTTATTGATTTGATCTTGAGCAGCAACATGGGACAGGAGGACATGCTGACCAGACACTGAGCAAGAACAGAAGACAGGGAAAGTAGCCAGCGTGTGCATGCAGGAAGAAAGGGGACAGCAGACAAGTTAAAAACTTAAGCCTTGTGGGAGGAAGGTTCAGTGACTGGAGAGCAACAGGATCAAAGTGTAATCATTCTTAAATTAGTCATATCTGTACCGGGTGGACTGAAGAGAACATGGCTCTGATACCGACCTTCCGAGAGGGGAGAAAGAAAGAACTGCGCAGGGTTTACTGGAAAATGCCTGCCTAAGTTGTGACATGATGATGAATGTTCTCTCTGTTGACGCCCTGATAGGATTTCTTCCTAACGCTAACCAAGCTAGCCAGATAGTAGCCTAGTAGCCTAGCTACTACAACAATCAGCTCTGATACATGGCATTTCAGGAAGGTATGGTGGAGCAATTACTAGATTCTTGTCGAGTACAAAACAAAATGAGCTCACAGTTTGTGAGCCTGTGCATGAGCATGTGATGTTTGGGATACGGTTCCAGGAAATGCAAGAGTGAAGGGGACTTCATATTTATCGAAAACCATGAAACCTGGATGGAGACTATGGCTTCGGATCAGAAATGAGACTTAAGATACCATCATTACACAGAATTCAAATGATTACTGATCTACAGAATATCGCTGGAAAACCCACCCCCTTTATTTATTTATTTTTTTAATTAACCTATTTACTTCCTCACAGGATTACAATTAGGGCTTCAATGGTTGTTTGCATTTATTGGATAAATTAAATATGGGCCACAATTAGAAGTATAGATGAATGGATGAGACCGTAGTAGTGGAAAGCATTAGGAGCTTTGTCATGCATATGTGTACAGGCGTGACAGAAAATTTAGTTGGTTAGATATGTATTGGCTAGAGAGAAAAATTATGTTAGCCTGGCTTTAAAATCATCCTGGAAGACATGCAATTAGAGCTTTAAAAATGAAATAAATAATAAAAATTTTATTATTTTTATCCCTTATTTATCTTATACTCTGAATATTTCAGGTTTGTTTTTGTGATTTTTTTTTCCAGGATACACTCTGGTTTTATTGTTAACTCTTCTGCTCAGAATAGGAAACTAGTCTATGCTGGGTTGCATTTGTGTGCAAATAAATGAAATAAAGAGGGGGGAATTATCAGAACTTAAAGGTGCAAATTTCCCTTGAGTGCTAAAGTAACTGATCAGGTAAAAAAAAATAAAAAGTTTTGTTGCACCAAATAACCAAATTATGTTTATGCACCAAATAACAGATCAGAATACTCAGCCTTATGTATGATTGAAGGCGCTCCCCCCTGGGGACTCTCTCGTCGTCCTGGAAGACTTCAACGCCAATGTGACCTAGAATGTCAGTGTGACCTAGAATCTAAACCGATCTGAACTCGAAAGGTGTTCCGTTGTTGGACTTTTGTGCTCATCACGGTTTGCTCATCACGAACACCATGTCCAAACATAAGGGCGTCCATAAGTGCACATGGCACCAGGACATCTTGGGCTGCAGTTCGATGATTGACCAAATCCAAATGTGCTGCAGCCCGGGCTGTCGCCTATGTAAAATTTCAGGTGTTGGAGGAGCTCGGTGAGGTCCTGGAGAAAGACTATCAGTTGGGTTATGGATTTTGTATGAATGTCTTAGTTGACACTTCAACATCGCGTGGTCATCGGGGGCCAAACCTCTGGATTTGCAAACCGGGGTGTTAGTTCCCCTTTTCAAAAACGGGGGACTGGAGGGTGTGTTCCAACTATCGTGGAATCATACTTTTCTACCTACCCGGGAAAGTCTATTCAGGAATACTGGAGAGGAGGAGCCAGCTGATGGTTGAACCTCGGATGTGGTTTTCGTCCCGGCCGCAGCACTCCTGACCAGTTCTACACACTCAACAGGATCCTGGAGGGGGCATGAGAGTTTGCTCAACCTGTCCACATGTGCTTTGTGGACTTGGAGAAAGCTTTCAAACAGTGTCCCTCGAGCCATCTCGTGGGGTGTGCTCCAGGAATATGGTATACCGGACCCATTGCTATGGGCCGTTAGGTCTCTGTATTGCCGGAGCCAGAGCTTGGTCCGAGTTGGTAATCACATGTGGAATTCATTTCCAGTGAGGGTTGGACTCTGCCAAGGCTGCCCTTTGTCACTGGCTCTGTTCAAGGTGCTGGGGGGGTTCTGGTTTGGTCTGGGAACACATTGGCACCTCCCCAGGAAGAGCTTGAGAAAGTAGCTGGGAACATTTGTTATCTTTGTTATGTAAGGGGTGATACCTATCCCGGGTTGCCCCAATCTTATTCCGGTTACATAAGAGAAAACTTCAGGGAAGAGTGAGTATTTTGAGAATGTTGAAATATTTGATGCATCAACAAAAACAAGCTGAAAACAAACTCATAGGTTTACGACATTTGCATAAAATCGGCAGGAAATCGGTAAAGATTTAATAACGTCAGTACACATTGGAAAAGAATCGTATCTGTTTTGTTCGTATTGTATAAGGTGAATTTATATATATATACATATACATATACATATACACACCCACACACCCACACACACATACATACATACATATATATTCATACATCAATACATACACACACACAGACACACACACACTCCCTCTCAGTATAGATCTGGAAGGATGGTTCTACCTTGCTCTTCTTGCTAAACAGCCAGAAAGGTTTGCTCTTGTTTTTGCCCAGCAGATCCAGTGGGCCTTTGGGTGTGCCCAGGCTGCTGTCAGACGAGGCCCTGTTGATCCCCTGGCTGTAGTCTTCAAACTCTAGATCACCAGGACGCTCGAACCCTGATTTGTGCTGCTCTATCAAAACTATGGAGTCCTGGAATCACAGACACATTTCAACAATAATATTACATTTTATCAATGAGAGGACGAAAATCAAATGATCTGACTTCAGCAAAGCTTCATATCCCAAAATTTCATGGACTGCACCAGAAATGATTACTCTCGACAGTGATGAAGAGGTTCAGCCCTGCTCGCACATTTACTGTACATCAACCATCCCTGCATCTCACTGAGCTTGCTTTATACCTCCAAAGCTTCCATTAGGAAAACCCCTATGTGTGATTCCAAATGCCCCAGAGTGGATTAAAGGGTAATTACCATTTTACAAGTAAGAACAAAATGCAATTTCCCTGCTAAACACACTGCTCAGAGACTCTGCACTTATGTGTCTTAAGGCTTACCTATCCACCCCCCTTTTAATCACACATATACATAAAAGGGAACTGCACCAATCATGCGTTTACTTCAGGGATACCAGAACATGGTTCTCAAGGTATTTACACTAACACCAGGACGCAAGGCTGAGATGAATTAGATGAGGTTTCAGATGAGATGGATTTAATGCAAAATGATTTGGGTGGCAGGGCGGCAAGGTGGCGTAGCACTTAGCAGGTCCACCTGACAGCAAGAGTCCTGGGTTCCATTCCTGAGCATGGGTGTTTGTGTTGAGTTTGCATGTTCTTCCCATGCTTGTGTGGGTTTCCCCCAGGTACTCCAGTTTCCTTTCACAGTCCAAAGTCATGCACATAGAGGCTAACTGGCTCTTCCAAATTGTTCCTAGGTGTGTATGTGAGAGTGAATGGTTGTGTGTGTTGGCCCTATGATGGTCTGCTGAGCACTTCTTGGTGTAATGCGTCTTCTCCCATTGTCAGCTGAAATTGACACTAACCTTCCTGTGAGCCTAGTAGGAATAAGAGGATCGATAAATGAGTGAGCGATCAGTGAATGGTTGATTACATAAGCGCACTCTAAAGATACTGCCATTATTGGCTGAATGTGGGTCCTGGACTTTAATTTTTAAATATTATTCATTAAAAAAAATTTAATTAAGCTTTTTCACTCACAAAACTTTGAAATTAAGGGTATGCGAAAAATACATACTCTCACAAAAAAAATCTCAACTGAATTCCCATTGTACAGGGTGGGAGAATTAACATTACAAAGGCTATTGGTTTTTAATTTCCAAGAAGGGGCAAAGCATAGAATGGACTCCTGGAAATGTATAAACAAGTACTAATAAGTAAATTACGTTTAACTGAAAACAAGCATGACGTGACAGATATTTATGCTGAAACAGGCCAAATCCTTTTAAGGCCAGTGATGTAAAGATTAGTGCAGTAAAGACTCAACAGGAAAAAAGTCTTGAAGCAAAAGAAGAGAAAGAGAAAAAACATCACTACATTACATAGTTGGAAAGAAAATGAAAAAAAACAAAAAAACAAAAGTGGAGTAGAGTGCTGTGAAAAAGTATTTGCGGCCTTCCCGATTTCCCCTTCCCATTTTTGCTTCTTCAGAACACTTGTTCTGATTCCACTGAAATGTTGTGGGACAGAGAATCTGAAAGGGGTTAAACTTTCTGAAGAATCAGAAAGGTTTTACTGAAATAAAAGAACGTCATTTAGTTACCAAATAAAAAGTTAAAGAAGAACAAAAATTAGATTGAAATAAATAAAACTTAAACAACTAACCAAGTATGAGTAGCAGTAGTGTACATATAAAGTAAATAAATAAATAAAAACTGTACAGGTGTGGGACCCTCTCAAATATGAGCGAAGAGTGAACCAAAATTTCTTTACAATAATGTCTTCACAATTACTTATCACATAAGGGTGATACAGGTGTTGGCGAGTCGTCAATAAATAAATTGGTAATTGGTAGCACATCCACTTTACAGCAAAGACGTACTGGGTGTAAATCTGAGGCACAACAAGGACATTTCTGTGTGGACATATATATATATATATATAAATAAATATATTTATATCAGTCTGCAAATGGGATCCAGGATAAGAGGTTAATGTGTGCTAATAACACCATGTTAGCTCGTGGATGGGGCGCTTACATTTTTCTCGTTAACGTTAGTTCCAGCCCTGGTGATGCCCTCCAGGCACTTCCCGATAATGGGCATGACTTGTCTTTCAGTATCAGCAAACAGGATGTAGGCTTGTGATAGCTTCTGTGCACGCCTCTCATCCATGTCCTGCAGCTTCTTCAGAACGAACATACACACACAGAGAATGTCAAAAAGGTTATATGGAAATGGTCTCGCCCACATACACACACGCGCGCACACGAAACATAGTGTGCAGTTAGTTAAAATGAAAACAGCCGTATCAGGAAGTGATATTGCTTACATTGAATATCTGCAGCATGTCAGTGAAGTAGAACTGGTTCTGCTCCTTGTTGTATTTCTGCAGCTGGGCAGCGTAGTCATTCTTACACTCTTCTGCGATGTGTGCACGCATATGAGCCTGCTGTTTAGCCTACACACACACAGTCTAGTTAGCGTAAAACAGAGGTGATCCATGTAATTTATTACTGAAAAAACTCACGATGCTGCATCAAGCGTGTATTCACACTAACTGCCAATATCTAATATGCCAATACATTCCTTCATTTTTAAAAGGGGAGTATGTAGAAAAAAGTTTCTGCAGGAACTGGGGGGTTAGCACTGGCCAGGATCAGACAGGTTAAGCTGGTTTCAATTTAGGCAAATCACTAACAGCAGCCGTGTAGAACAGACCAATCAGAACCTAGGTGCAAACTATAGTAGACCGTGAATGAGGCTGTGGTGCTGGTGGTGCAGATAATTCATAACCCAGGTTTTTATCCCACTTTCTGAGTCTTCACGTTCCTGGAGGCCCAAGGGACATACCACTGGGATTGCCACATACAGAGAGGCTTTAAAATAAAAAAAAGTATCCAAATCAGCACAAAGGATGCCTGTGGTGCTAAAGTAAAACCTCTGAGTTAGTAAAGTTCAAGGGACAAAGAGTAAAGGCTCATTCGTGCTCCCTTTTCCTCCTCTAATTTGAGTTATATCCAACTCCCACCTATCAAGTATTGCCTCCCTATCACATATGACCAACACCAACCAGGGAGTGTTTTAACTAAGCCGTGACACATGCATCTTCATGACCTGCTATCTGAATTTGGGGGCGGCTAAACACATTTCGTGGGAAAGCACTATCCGAGCTCTCAGACTTTATGATTGGCTGACGATCATTGTGAGTGACAAGGAGGTGAGTGCATGCTGGGTGGCTTAACACAATAAGAGGAATGCATTTCCCGTCAAATTTTTCATACACGGGCTCACACATAGCCATGATCTGATGCTGTGATCATTGACAAGGAGACAGTATTTGTCACTCCCTCCTTCCCAAGAGAATGGACTACTCGCTCACTTGAACCTCTGGCCATGGTGGCATCATCAGCTTACAAGTTAACTTTGGTTGACATGGCGACTTCATACTATAACAAAGTGCCCAAACTGTATTTTTTGCAAAACAGCAATCAGTACACACTGATATGGAGAACTTTATCCCTCTGGGAATGTATAAAGAGTGCTACTGTCAGCTTGAATCCATCATAGGTGGGCTACTATGGCACCCTGTACAGGTGGGGGCGTGCCACTTAGGGTCCAAACCAACAGAGTAGTAAACAGGACAGGATCAGGGGCCTGCTAGGGGCATGAGGGTTTGCAGCCAAATGGGTTAATGAGCTAAAGTCAACTCAAAGCTCTCATGCATGGCGTTCCAAGGTATGAAAATTTTACTCAGAACAGACGAAGGGAAAAAAAAGTGTGTCATTACGCGTGTGCATGTGAACAAGATCACAACTTCGAAGGGGTGATAGGGGTGTGTTTAACTAAATCCTGCAGGATGAGAGCTCTCTTAGAACAGTCCAAAGAAAATTATTTAAACAGATAAAGGGTAGATTAGTGAGGAATGAGGGAGGGCAGCCATGACATAGGAAGAAAACTATGTACACATTAAAAGGGAGCCTGGAAGATTTTACAGAGCATTCAGCTGTAAGGAAATACCTTCTCCACGTCTGCTTTTGTTGCATTGATGTCCTGGTCTGTTTTGTCTGCATACTGCGCCGCCTTTTCTGCCTCTTTCCACTCCCTCTCAAAGCGCTTTTTACTCTAACACACACATTCCTAATATTAGACAACTATGTATATTGTAAAAGGACAGACTCACCTAATCACGTGCCATGAAAAGCAGGTAAACAAAACACTTTCACTCATTCAAAACAGTCTCTCTCAGACCCATACACATGCATGCGCACATACACACACACAAATTTACATTTAAGGTATTTGGCAGATGCCCAGATCCATAATTTTTTATTATTAAACTAAAAAATATACAACTGAGAAATTGAGGGTTAGGGGCCCAAGAGTGGCAGCTTGGTGGTACTGAAGTCTGAACCACTGACGGATTACTATTCCATAGTTTTAGTCTAGACAGACACACACACACACACACACACCTCCTCTGATATATACTGCAATAGAAAAGCACACATAAACAAATATGTGCTTTCTGCACGGGTGGTCATTTGCAAATCAGAGTCAAAGCAGGCAGCCATGCGCTCTCACTCTCTCTCTCTCTCTCTCTCACACACACACCCACATGTTGCCCCGATTGTCTTCCACAAGGGGGTTTGTTTTAACCTGCATTTTGCAAAAAAATTAAGCTCGAGATGACAAGAGGAGAAAAGTTCTCTTTAATTACATAACATTCCTTAAAAAAAAACAATCCATTCATAGGAGTCATTTATGTTGTGTTATGTGTAGAAGTGCAGTGGAAAGCCATTTCTAGTGAAGTGTGCGTGAACTTACACTGTCCAGCTGCTTGTAGGTGCTCTCCAATGCCTGCTGTGACTTTTTGGCTTCTGACAGATGCTGAAAGAGGTAACAGAAAGGAATAAGAGTTGAGGCACGAGGTCAAGGAGTGTCTAGATGTCATTCTGGTTTGGCTGTAAAACCACCACTGCGGACTGAAATACAATGTAAGTTATACATGTACTGTGGATATGAACGCTGACAGTACTAATCAACCAGTTAAGATTATTATTATTAATGTTTGAATCATTATCAACAGGTTACATGAGATACCATGGATTATTATGGTCTAGTTCGATTTTTTTAAATAAAAAAGTTTACAGGAAAAAGGGTTTTTCGTCACGCTCTCTCTTGCCCTCCATCTCTCTCACTTGCCCGTCCCCTCTCCTGATTGCCCCCACTCTCTTGCCCTCCCTTCCACCCTCCATCTCCCTCTCACCGCCTTGCGTTCCAGTTTGAGCTCCTGCAGGTACTTGGAGAGCTCGATACAGATGTTCATCATCATGTTCTCTGCGATCAGCTCTCTCTGTCCTGCATAGTCGTTCATTTCGTTCAGAATATCCAGGAAAGACTGGTGGTTTGAAAACCTAAAAGAACAAAATAAATTTGAGTGAAATTAAAAGGACTGCAGTGGTAGATTTCATTTCAGGTCTTAAAATATCTCCTTATTTTTATCTATATCCCAGAGGAGGGTAGTTATGTGCATCACGCTACTATGCGGCTGTTTGTGTTGGACCATTAGTGTGAAGGATGATCTCATTCAGACCCCACGGGTCCTCCTGATCACTCAAACGAGGCACAAAATGAACCACTATGCCCAAACCAGTTATTATATTATTATAGGGCTTAGAATTGTTTAGGTCAAATGGTTATTTTAATGTATTACCCATTTCTAAATTACCTGCATTCCTGCTCCTCCTTGCTGCCCCGTTTAGGGCTGTATTTCTTGGTCAGATTCCTGTAAAGATGACAGGCAACATCATTGAGTGACAGAAGTAAATAACTTCCACATCCAGTTAAAAGCATGCACTGATATTAATGACATTTCAATCTTGGCACGACATGAACACATTCATCACCCGATGTTTGTTTTCATAGCAGAACCGGTTCTAGATGCTATAAAACAGAGCTTGCTTTGATTTAACTGCTGATAAATAAGTTTCCAGTAATTGGGACTGCTCTATCGAAATTAATATAAGGTTTCAGGTGACTGCATTAGCTGTGATTAATGATGAAAGACAAACCTTTCAGCGATAAGCATTTCTTTAATGTTTCAGAATATGTGTGGGAGTACTATATGTACAGGCTTGTAGCGAACAGAGATTAACAAACACAAAATATCCATTCAGCAATGCTTTACTAAACTAGAGCTTTCACATGCCTCTCACCACAGACAGTGAGAGACATGACCGGCCTTTGATAAGCCTGTTATCTGCACTGGGGGGACAGCAGTGATGCTGATAGTGGGGCTTAAACCCCCGAACTTGGGATCACTAATCCAGCACCCTACCACCGGGCCACCACTGCCCCACAAGCTGTAAAATGCTAAATATAATCCTGGAACTTTAGATTGAATAATTAAAGACACCTTTTACTTAAGAACAATTCCTGAAAACTTTGTGTGTCTTAGCTTAAACAGTTCTAAAGTGACAGCTTATGGAACATCGTTTTTTTTTCAATAGAACTTGTTTTTACGATAAAATCCAAGCCCACCCATTCAAGCCCAAATATCTCTAGAAAAAAAAGAAAGAGTAAAAAAGTAATAAAAGATAAAATCATCTGCATATCAAATAAGTTCACTGATAAAAGTGTAAATATTGCACCTAAGAATAAAGCACTTAACCCCCAACTGCTCCCTGGGCACCCCAATGTGTGTGACAGCACACTGCTCTGAGAGTGTGTATGCTCACTGTTTACATGTGTGTGCTCTGGGTTAAATAAAGAGGCTATAATTACCATTGTAGGATCGATAAAGTACAGCAACATTAAAATATATATATATTTTTCTTCTTTTTTTGAGACACCCACTGTCCTCTTAAGAGGACATCATATTTTTATTTTTTCCCACACAATATTGTGTGTGTGTCCTAAGATCCTCATATGAGAACCAGTGGGTATTACTTTTTTGCCAAACGTCCCTTGTTTGAAGGCATTGATCAAGTTTAATAGTTATTGGGTGTTTGCAGGACAGAAGCAGTCTGAGGAAATGAGAAGACACACAACATTAATTTTTGAGTCTCAGGAGGATATATAGATAAATCCCCTGATGAGTGGGCAACCACGAAAAAGGTCTGTAGGGAAATTGTAGTTATTTTTTTCCTTATACCACATATTTAGCTCTACTTTACTGTATCGAGCACTGTCTTACGGAAAATCGACTAAGGATT